>JARBJD010000038.1:0-367888 GCA_033064195.1 Blattamonas nauphoetae
AAAGGCGATCAATCGTCAACAAAACCGCAGATGATTGAGTACGAACCTCCACGGAAATGGACGATACTCTAATGATGATATGCCACTCTCGTCAAATTCAAAATTCAATTCAAAGGATAAACATTCACTAGTATTCAAATATTTTTATTTTCCTAAAATGGCACCAGGTTGGTTATCCAAATTAGCAGCAGTTGGTAAAAACATACTCAGAGTGGGAGCTCCATTTCTGAATCTCATCCCCTTTGTTGGACCACTGATTTCTAAGATTGCACAGACAGGAGTGGAGATGATACCAGATGTGAAATCGGATCAGCAACTCCATGCAGAAAAGATGGCACAATACGAGCAAGCAATGAATGAAGGAAACACATCAGTTGCGAACAAACTCAGAGGAGAAATACTGAGACTAGAAGAAAAGCTGAAGCCGAAACCAAAGAAGAAGAAAGTCAAAAAGTCTCGCTAGAGGCTTCGAACCCTTTCCGGAAAAAAGGGAAAGAGAAATAAGCAATACAGTTTTTTATTTTTGATAAAATGAATTCGCATATAACACATCTGACAAACAAAAGAACTGGAGCATCATCTTTGACTGGAAATACAACTGGATCAATCAAGTACACTCGAGATGATATTGGTCAAATACAACAACAACTAATGTCCGAACATCACATCAATTACCTTCTGAATGATGGAGCACACAGTACTGCCATCCAAGAATTGAAACCATCAGAGAATGCACGATTCTATACAGGGCAAGAGATAATCATTCCACTGACTGGGAATCAGGACATTTGTCAAATTGATGATTCGTTTATCACGTTCACAATGACTGCGACATTGAGAGTCAATAATTGGCAAACTACAGCTGGTAAAATTGGATCGTTCATGAATGAGAGGATATTCATCTTCGTTGGACTCAAGCATTCGGCATCTATCTTTCGTGACCTCACTGTTCTTCACAACAATCAACGGATCATCAGCACAACAAACAATGATGTATCAATGGAATCTCACATCTACAATATGATCAAACCGAAGAGTCAATTGGAGAATCGAAAACATTGTCACACTCCGTGGCAAAATGCTTGGAATCATGATGAATCAGTTGCTGGTGTTTATATTCCACTTTCGGATTTTACGACGACGTCTGGAACGGGAGTGTTTCAAGACACAATCGATGTGCCTATTCGTGTGTCGATCAATCTTGAAGATCTTCTTATATTCTCAGGGATGACTGACTATCCAAAATGTCTCTTTGGCGATTTGAAATTGAGTGTGCACATGAATGAGGATGCGTTTGTTTGTTGTTCTGTTAATCCTGAACTTACTTTGAAAGATACACTATCATCACTCGTAACTGGTACACCAGCAGCACCAACTATTAAAGCAGCAATTCTCAATTGTATTCAACATCGTCCATATTTCCTAACTAATCTTGTCACCTCATGCACAAAGAACTTCGTTCAAATTGGTCAATCATTTCTCCAACCAACTGTCACAAAAGACATAGTTTGCTCAACAGCCAATGTCGTGACAACAGAACCTGAATTTGTGGATCAGTACATCTCATTGAACATCACAAACTATCGGATTGATGATGTATATTGCATGAGCAGGCATCTGAGTAGTCCCATCAAAATAGGTAAAACTGGGATCAATTGATGTCAGTGCCTAAATTTGGACTGAGATCAAATTTCAACTCTTTTCCTTTGAGATTTTCTCATTATCACTTCATTAATCATGTTCAATTCACTTCTTGTTTTCACATAATGCTCTTCAATATTTCAGACAGCTCTTATTTCCCAAAAACACGCACGATCACAATCACCAACACTTCTTTTTTCGATGTATTCCCTTCATTGACTTTAGTCAGTGAGAAAAAACCATCAAAGAAGACATAATAACGCATTATCGACTTGGTTTTATAATTATTGTTGTAGAACAAACTGAAACAGCAGCACCCAAAGTTTGCATTTTCATGATCTATGAAGTGACCATTTTCCTTTTTACTTTTTTTTCCATTCAAATATCATATATAAGAAGACTTTTTTGAAATGAAAGAAACGAAATGGTATTGTAGGTATTTAGTGGGATCAGATCCGACTGGGATCACTGGGATCAAATCAGAAGCCTGTGCATGAGTGTTGGATACAAAATGAAAGATGGTGCGATAAAGAAACTCATGGAGATGTATCAGAATCGTCCTGGAACAATTCCAGCAGAAAAGATATCGTTCTATCCATTTCAGAAGACGCCAACGGCAACAGGAATTGATTGTACTCAGCAAATGGTAGTGGTGAATGCTAAGGATATCATGCTCCTCTTCCGTCACTACGACAATGAAGTCACTTGTTTCCACAACCCAATGCAGAAGAATATCCAAGTGACTTTACAAAACAGGTATTATCCAGAACAACCAACGACAACTATTGGAGCTCGCTTCTATCAGTTTGCATTATCAACTCTCAATCTCGATTCGTACCTAGCTGTTCCAGATGATTTGGAGCGGTCACCAACGGATTCTCTCGTTGAAGAGAAACTCACTGGTGACGGAACATATCCCAATGAAACAATGACAAGAGTTCGTCCAGTTCATGACAACACTGACTTCCTTCTCTGCTTTCCAACTCAGAGAAGTGGATGTCCAACGAACTGCAATGATTCCATCAGTTCAAGAGGAAATACTGCTGTCACTTTAAGATCACATCCAATCTATCAAGGCAATCTTGACACATACTATAATGTTTACAATCCTAGTCAAAGTGGCGGTGATATGGCAACATTTACTCATCCTCCAGCACCAATATTAGCCACAACTGCTACCACGTGGTGGGTCCTACGATACAGCAATGGTGAACCAAAAGTTGAGTACTATCCAAATCACACATTGAAAGCGTTGCACAAAGATTTGGGAATCATGTAGAGACTCTCATCGGGAGTTCGAAGCCTCTGGCGAGACAAAACAGTAAAAGAAAATATTGATATTGTATTTTTTATTTTTCTATAAATGAGAAGTTTCAAATCTAATCAATCAAAACCAACATCGACATTAATTGAGCAAATTGAAGTGCAATCATATCTTCCAAAACAGTGGGATTCAGAACCTCATGTATATTCAATTCAGGAAGTGCATCCAACAAATCCTCCCATGCCATGCAGAATTGGAGACGAGATTGAAGTTCCATTGTGCTATGACGGACATGATGTTACTGAGTTTGCGAAGAGTCATTTGCGTATCGATCTCACGATTACTGTTCCATACAAAAAACCAACACAATGGGGGAGAAGTTTTGTATCTTTCTTCGGAATGTTCTACGGTTTCAAGTCATCATCAGATGCAATTCGAGACATGAGATTGGTGGACAGTAAAGGAAACATTATTGACAACACACTTCAGAATAATCATGTTCACGAATCATTTCTGTATCACACTTTCAAGTCGTATGAGGAGAAAAACAACATGAAGCAGTGTTACAGTCTATTTGAAAATGTTCAGAGAATGGATCCATGTGTGTGTGGAGCATATTTAATCCCAATGAGTGGTACAGAAACCTCAAATCCGTTAACCATTCCTCTTGTAATACCATTTGTGAACCTCCTTCCACTGAGTACATTTGATCAGTATCCGAATTCAATCTTTGGCAATTTACGGTTCCGATTTCATTTGACAACTGATTCTCTTGTGTATTGTCCCATTCGAGCATCAACTGTCATTCAAAAAACACTTCAAGAAAAATTGGATATCCCAACTTACGGGCAGGTTGATCATAATACTGAACGAGGTTATCTTCAGATGATGCATGATAGAGAATGGTCAACTTTAACTATGGAGTTTACGCAAATTGGGAATCCAGTTCTACAATGTGAAAGACATAGAGGACCTACCACCTCCGAAGGAACAGCGTCTGTTGTTTCGCATTGGGATTGGTTAGAAACTAAAGAGACAACTTCAACTGTCCTCTCCTCATCAGTGGATAAAGTCGCTTCAATTTGTTATGGATATCAAATTACTGACGCCACAAAGCAATCTCTCTTCAACACTTACTCAAAAACTGTGTATGTCATTAAAGCAGAAAGAATTGACACGCAATCATTTCAATCATCAGCAAATGCCATGGGAGTGAGATCAAACATCAGTATCAATCTCAACAATCTCATGAATCTTATGTGCTTATTCCCTGAAAGACCAAACGAGTGTACAGTCTTTCGCAATCCTCAATATGTTGGTCAATTCGAAATGCTTGGATCCAACTTTCCCAATTTCCCAATGTCAACCATCTCACCAGAGTTCTATCAAATGATGATGGTGAACGGTGATTTCATTGGTTGTTCTGCAACAGAAGAGTTTGAGAATTCCATTTGTGAACCTCGAATTTGGGAAAGAAGGTTTTCGACTTCCATAGCACGGTACAAGAAAATAAAACCATTCACAGATGCAACTTGTTTCACTTTTATGGTTCCAACAGATCGAAGTGAAATTGCTGGTGGTGAAGAAGGTATTTCAACAGCAGAATCAGTCAACATTGTCTTCAGAGGAACACCTATCAATCAGGGTGAACTCGATCCATATTTCACCTCAACTCCAGAAGGACCTCCTCCACCTATATTGGCATTGCATCAGGCTACATACTGGCTGTTCTGGATTGAGAATGGACAACCACGAGTGCGATATGTCATTGATCGTCGACTCCAAGAAGCGTATGAAGAAGTGAAGAGAGGATATTAAATTGAATTTTTTATTTTTGAAGAAAACACAAATGGTGAAGCGCTATTTCTCAATTCAGAATTCTCACACTACTCAACTCCCTCCTGCTTTTACCAATTCCAGAAACCAAAAATATGTTCACTTCCTCGACTGCAAACTCATTCATGTGAAAGAAGAAATAAATGGGAACTCAACTGTCATTTCAAAAGATATTCCACAGCACATAACAATCCATGGTGATTGGATCCAGACTGATGCATTCAATGATTCATATGTTGCTTTCTGCAATGAACAGATTGCGAAGCGAAAGAAGTGGGAATTAAGCACTCGACAATCAATTGTGAAGATCTGGTTCAAAGACAGTTCTGGTGAATCAATTGAGATGGAAACAACGGAGACAATCAATGGAAAAATAACCAATGAGTATTATGAATTCCTTGTTGATCTCATGTTGGAGTATTAACCAGTGTTTCGATCAGTGAATTATATTTTTGTATCAGTTCATTGATGATTGTCTGTTGTTGTCCGACAATGCTACTCAGTTCTTGAATGGCTTTGATACAGAAGCAAGAGAGTTCAGCATATTCAACTTGAAGACAATCTGGATTGGAATCATTCACAACCTCTGGGAATATGCCTTGGATCTGTTGTGCAATTACACCAATGTGTTTCTTCTCACTTTCCTTCTTCAAGCATTCACATTTCTCTTTGCAGTTCTTCAAGTGTTCTTCATTGGTTTCGTTCTCGATTTGTCTTGTAACTTTGTTGATCTTCGAGTCGAATGTGTTGAACTGATACTGCACAATTTCAACTTTATTCAGTTGCTCAAGAACATCAGGGTACGGTTCAATATTTCTTTTGACTCTTCTGTCTGACAGCTGAGAAAAACTTCCTGTTGTTGATATTGAAAACACTCCTGAACCAGTGTCCTCATCGTAGTAATACAATGCTGGTGAGTCACACGGAGACCACATAATTATGCCATCACCATTGAACTGAATTCCTGAAGTTTCTGAAAGCGATTGTGAAATTGAAATGCCAGACTTAAATGTTGAAGCCGGATATGTTCCAGGATACTTCGGAAGTGATCCTTCTGATATATTCCACTTCGCTCCATTCACATTAATCAATCCTCCAATTTCTGGTGTCGTGATCGATCCATTTGTGCTGACTACTTTTTGGATTGAAGATATCGCTGACTTGTGTGCTTCTGTTGTCTTCTGAAGTGATTCAATCACTGCTCTATTCTCGTTGGTTGTTGAGAGATTATTATCAATCATTTTCTCAATCATTTGTGAATTGTATTTTGTCGATTCATTTCTCATTTATTCTTATTTCATGAGATTGACTTCACTCATATAGGCGTCTTTCGTTGTACATCGCGGTTGGATTCATTTAATACAAATTAAAAAATTCAAAAATAAATTTACATTCGTGATTTTATCATTTGTGATCTTCCGAGACTTCGATTCTGTCATCGATGGGTTCGATCAGTCTTGTTTGATCAGCGAAAGTACTTCAATGGGACACGATCATCCCTTCTCATTCCTGACGTCTCTTTACTGTTTCGTTTAGGTGTGTTATGCTTTCTACTTTCACATTTGTTCTCTCTTCTTTTTGTCTCTTCATTCTTGTTCTCGATCCTTCACTTTTTCTGTCTCTCTCGTTCAGGTACATCACATTGTTTTATGAACGGTGGTTTCATTCCCGACTTGTTTTGAACAGGTTTGCTCCATTTTGAATTCATTATTTCCTAAAACACATTTATGTACCAACGCCGATCAAACCGAAAGTGGACCTGAAGATCAGGTACACAGATGCGTTTTATCGCTTAAAAGTATGTCTCTCGTGATTTACCAAACAGGTATTCTCTTCTTTTTTATTCATCTTTTCATAAAACATCTTCATGTACTCGATCTGTGTGATCATCAAACTCAGGTCCACTATTGCGTCTTATGACCAGAAAGTGCTGTTCACTGAATATTTGAAACAGGTTTGCTCTCTTTTTTGTATTATCTCTTTATAAGACACATTCGTGTACCAGAGTTTTCACTTCACTTTTGTTGTTCTCTGTTTTGGTACACCACTTCACTTTATCCTCTCATTTTCACTTCATTGTCAGTTTTTTTTCATTGTCTCTCACTTTTTTACAAAATTAAAATTTAAAATGACGTGAACAAAATTTTGATCCTCATCTTTCTTCGAGAAACTTCGTGATTCATCGATAAAATTGTATGCGTTGGTACACCACTTTGTTTTACTTTCATTCAACTTTCATTTCACTTTTTACACTTCACCACTCTTCGATTTGTGCTCTTCATTTTTTCTAAAACACAACGGTGTACCAACAAAACGCGATCTGAAGTGATCGTCCAGATCAGGTACACCACTTCACCTTATCGTTTCATTTCACAACTATTTGATTTCAATTCTCTTTTTTTATCAAAACAAGGTAGAAGACAGAACTAAAAATGTTTGATCGACAAGATAAAAACGAACTGTAAGATCTGGTACATGAATGTGTTTTATCACGTCAAACCTTGTTTCACTTCACAATTTTGTTCTCTTTATTGACATTTTTGCTCTAATCTTTCATAAAACAAAGTGGTGTACCAACGAGACTCAATCTGAAATGATCGGTGAGATCTGGTACATGAATGTGTTTTATCTTTTAGTTTTCACTTCACTCACTCTTCTTTGTGAAATTTTGATGAACGCGTTCATAAGGTGAAGTGGTGTACCAACGAAGTGAGAAAAACAATGATTGGAGAGATCTGGTACGGCACTTCACTTTATCGTTGCTAACATTGTTTCACTTCACGATTTTACTCTAATTAGAAACATTTTGATGAACTCGTTCATAAAGTGAAGTGGTGTACCAATGAAACGCGAACAACAAAGATCGTTCAGATCTGGTACGAGATTTTGTTTTATCTTTTAGTTTTCACTTCAATCACTCTTTTTCTCTTTGTTTGTGAAATTTTGACGAACCCGTTCATAAAGTGAAGTGGTGTACCAACGAAACACGAAGAATCAAGATCGCTCCGATCTGGTACATGATTTTGTTTTATCGTCTCATTCTCACTTCACTCACTTGTTTTTCCTCTTTTTGTGAAATTTGTCTGAACACGTTCGTAAATCTCAATACTTACCCACAATTTTCACATCTTCCGTCTCATACTTTGCTATCATACTTGCCCACTTCATTGTTGCTTCATTCACATTCTTTTGTTCCAATTAAGCAAAAAGTTGATAAAAATGAGTTGTTGTGATGTGCTCGTGAGGTGTAGACGGTCGAAAGAATGCTCGTGAGATGACGAAATGAAGAGGAATGACGAAGAGATTGAATGTGAAATGGTGAAAGAAAGATGAGAGAAGAAAGGGGTTGAAGGTGTTTTGAAGTGACAAACACGGTGAAAACGTGAGATGTTGAAACACGAAAATGTGACATTATGGAACAACTATCCGACAAAAGTGTCTCGAAATTTGAGCACAGCTTTGTCGGACAGTGAGAATGAAGGATTTGTGGGAGAAATTTGGGGCAAAAATTCATATAGTGAAAATGTTGGCGGAAATGATGTGTCAAATGTGTGATGTGAAAACCGATCCTCCAGAGAGAACTAATGTCACCAGTAAACTCGAAATCTCAAAAAGCGTCGCTTGAGTGTGTTTGTGAAGTGGTTGACGTGAAAATCGTTAAAATGAAAATTGAGAAAAATTGTGAAACGATCGAGGTGTGAAATGGTTCGAACCAAAAGTCGCCAGAAGGCGTTCTTAACTGATCTAATGCTAAAAGGCGTCATAAGAGGACGATTCCTGAGCGAAAGATGATGGAAGATAGGGTCCATACCTTATCTCGAAAATTTCGACTCGTAAAAATCCTCAATGGGTCGGATCAAACTTTTTCCAAAAGTGTTTTTATCGCGAATTTCACCTTTCAAAATCGATTTTGTAATTTTAGAAGATGTTTGAGGTGAATTTGAGACATAAAGTAGTGGTTAGTAGCGAAATCTGAAAATCGACTTTTGGTCCATTTTTGACCACTGTTCGGTACGTAGCTCCGCGAATTCTCAACCGATTTTCATCGGGATTGTTTTGATCGACGACTCACATCGTCCCCGACATTTTAGAATTTTTTTCGATTTTTTTCGAAGTGGTTCTCAAGTTGGATTCACTTTGTTCGAGTTCAAAAGTGAAAAAACATCGAAAAAAGTGACAACATTTTTGGATTATGACAAAAATTTGCTTCAAAATTGACGCTTAAAATTAGGTCGAAATATTGAACATATTTTGGAATTTAGGTCAAATATTGGCATCATTGAAATGGCCTAAATTCCTTTTAATACAAGATTTAGAAATGGTCAATCGGAATTGACTTTTCGTTTCTGATTTCAACGACTATTTCAATCTGGTTCCCAAATCGTCTACTATACTACTGTTGTCATCAGAGAATAGATTGTCAAGAATGAGATCTTCCATTGTTTCGAAATCATAAGTGATGTAGTACTGCGTTGGTTTGAATTCGTCTTGTCTCTTGTGCCATCAGAAATTCATGAGTCTTGTTGTTAAGAATGTGGTACATATGGCCTTGGCGTTTTATCAAGTGAGATCTTCTTCACATGTTTTCCATCGACTTCTTTGCATTCTTTGAGATGTTTCTCGTAGTATGCCTTGAAGTGAGAATCTTTTACTTGGAATCCTCTCGATTGACAGTAGGGACAGAGTTTGTATCCAGTGATTTTCTCAGGATCGATAATGTACATTACATGAACGAGAGTTGCAGTGAGCGGAATCATCAGAAGTGGGAGAACTCTTGCATCATCATTTTCGTTGATGTACGATTGACTGAGGAAGTACCGCTTCTTGTCTTCATCGAACTCATAAATGTGAACAGTGATGTTGAATACTTGCATTGCTCTCTAAATCACATGCAATATCAAATCCAGGATACTTCTGAAGATGTGGTGTCAATTGTCGAGACTTCAGATGTGAAAGCTTCATCCATTGTGCAAACAATCTGTAGGCTTCACTATTCCTCATATTGATTGAGATTTTCTTCTTTGGAACCTCAGGAAGAGTGAGGAATGATAGTGCTTGAAAGAAGCAGATATTGTACTCAGAATCGACGTACCGAACGTTGTATGTTTTATGTGTTCAGTGAGAATGGCATTAGCTTTTCCAGCAACTGGGAATCTGTAAACTGCAACAAGAATCGAATGGAAGGCGATGAACACTGTCTTTGTGTCCATCAGTGTTCTCTCTTGTGACTCTTTGATTAGATTGATCGCATATTTAGAATACTCAGTGATGTCTGCTTCACTTCTTATCACTGTTGGAAGCTCTTAGATGTGTTCTCCAGTTCTGGTCTGAAATCATTGTACAGTGTCTCATCTTTATCTTTTCTCTCAACAATCTTTCCAAAATCAATACTAATCTTGAATGGTCGATCCTTCTCTTTTTCATACACTGCATTGATGAAGGTTGTGATTTCCTCAACGTTCTTCAAGTGATTGTGGAAGTACAACTGATATGGTTTTCCATTGTCTTCAACCTTCTCGACCTCATTCTTCTTGAACTTCTTTCGTGCGTTCGTCAGACATTCGTTGAAGGCAAGTTTGTCACGTGGTTCAGCGAGCAAGATGCATTCATTGAATCCATCAAATTGCTTCACTTTTCTTTTTTCCATTTGTTCATTCTTCTTCTGAATGATCAACAGATTCTTCATCCAATGATCCATCAGCTTCTCTTCAATCGACTTTAGTTTCCTAGTGATCTTGAACACTTGCTTTTTCAATTCAGTTTCGTTCACTCTTGGATTTGCTTTCATGTCAATGATGATTACGTTTTTATCCTCTTCATTCATCATTGCATTGTTGTTTGTTTTATTATGTTTCTGAATGAATTGAGCTTGTTCCATTTGTCGTTGGTTTCTAACTTCTTGAAGGAATTTTGGAATTAAATTGATATTTAGATTTGCTGTTGGATTCGGATTTCGATATCCAACATCTGGGTGTTGAAGCATTGCCAGGAGAAATGAATAGTGATGTTGCTTGTATGGGCTGTCAGGTTTGTATGTTCGACCATCAGTAAATGCGAATTGAGTGTTTGGAAATAGTTCTCTAACTTCTCTGATTTGTTCCTTCACTTTCCAGAGTTGTGTCATTTACTGCGAATTAAAAAATAAAAATAAAAAAAGTTGAGTGATTATTTTGGCTTCCTCAAATGTGGCTTCTTCTTTGCCTTTAGCCAGGAATCTAGTCGCACTTTGAAGACTTCAGTTCCACCAATTTCTCGATATGTGAATGGTACTAGAACCTGCTTGTACTCACCAACGAGCTCACAGTTGTACTTCCTCAGTTCATTTTCCACAAACGATTGAGTGTAGTGTCGACGTTGTGACATGTGTGGTCTGTTTCCTTGATTCCACAACTTTGGTTTTATTCTCCACTCAACACCTTCATGAACATAGATGACTGGGATATTGTGTCTGACATATTCAGAGACAAGTTCACAGTTCTCTTCTTTCATTGACTGAATCAAAGCTTGCTTGGCTTCTGTTCGACGTTATTCGCTCCCCTTTGGAGGGTTCGAAGTCTTTAGCGAGACATAAGTAGTATTCACTGTTGTCATTTAATACAAATTAAAAAATCAAAAAAATAAAAATGAAATGTGAAGTGAGGTGTTGAGAGTTTTTTATTTTTTGTTCCTTGTTGTGCCAGCTTTCATTTTGCTTCTTTCTTTTTTGTTTCTTTCTTCCTAGTTTCATTTTTTCATTCATTCATTTTTCAATCATTCAATCATTCATCATTCAATTTTTCAAGTTTGTATGATTGTACCGTAGGACAACCCGATACTCCTTTGGGGATCACTCTATCATGATCCTACTCAATGACTACTGCTGGCGAATTCCTTGAAGGGTTAAGTCTTGGGTGGGCATGATTTACGGGCACATCTAAGTGCGACCAACATGAACCCCGGGGCGGATTCCTAGAAATCCACCGTCTCCAATTCAACCTTCAATTCGTTCTACGCATTAGTCACGAGGGCACCATTTTGCCTGAGTATCAAGGGAAATTACGTCGAGGTATCATTATTCAACTTGAAATTCAATCATTCAAGCCTTCATCGTTCAATCATTCATCATTCAATTTTTCAAGTTTGTATGATTGTACCGTAGGACAACCCGATACTCCTTTGGGGATCACTCTATCATGATCCTACTCAATGACTACTGCTGGCGAATTCCTTGAAGGGTTAAGTCTTGGGTGGGCATGATTTACGGGCACATCTAAGTGCGACCAACATGAACCCCGGGGCGGATTCCTAGAAATCCACCGTCTCCAATCCAACCTTCAATTCGTTCTACGCATTAGCCACGAGGGCACCATTTGCCTGAGTATCAAGGAAATTACGTCGAGGTATCATACTTCAACTTTTGGAAAGTTTGAATTTTGAATTTTGAATTTTTTAAATTTTGAATTTTGAATTTTTGAATTTTTGAATTTTTGAATTTTTGAAATTTTCCTAAGTATTTTTTTTGAAATTTTTTTTTGAATTTTTGAATTTGTTTTAAATTTTTGAAATTGTTTTGGTATTTTGAAACTTTTCATTTTTTTTTGAAATTAAGATTGCCCCTCGCCTGAATCGAACCACCCCCTAGAAACGGGTGGACACTGGAACATACCCACTGAGCTACTAGCTCCTGAAAATGTTAGTTTCGACCTGTGCCTTATACCTCGAATGTTCAGATCTGCTATATATTCCTTTTATTGTCCACCTATCTACCCTCGTTAAAAAGCATGACTTTATCACGGGAACGACTTTTTTTACCCTCGTTAAAAAGCACGACTTTTTCTCGTCAGTGATTTTTTCAAAATAAGTTAGATTTTCCTTTTTAACTTTTTACCCCCGTTAAAAAGCATGACTATTTCACGGGAGCGATCTGCTAAATCTTAATTCTTGGCCAATTGTTACCCTCGTTAAAAAGCATGACTTTTTCACGGGAGCATTTTTTGCTATATATTGAATTTATTGACAAAGTTTTCAAATTTTAAATCTGCTATAGTGTCTTTATTTCGGGTATAAAGTTTCTGATTTTCCGGGATAATTTCAGGACCGGATAGTCTAGTGGTAATGGTGAGTGCACGCACTACTACTACTAAGCTGAAGGTCCTAGGTTCAATTCCTGGCGGAAGCATTTAATTTCACATATCACTGCCCTTTGGCATGGTCTAGGCCCTTGGCAAGACCAACGTACGTCTCCGGAACTCAAACCGATAAAAATGAGTTCCGATGCCGGTCTAAAAGGGACCGATGAGAAGGGTCGCAACCTTCGGAACCTTGAAAAAATACACCAGCTTCCGCCAAAATCAAGGTTTTTGCATTTTTGGAAATTTTCGAAATTTTGCTTCAACTTGAAAGTTTGAAGTAACTGAACTCTGGAAGAGAATATTTCTCTAAGATTGACAACTTTCTGAAATGAAAATGACTTTTACTCCAAGTATTTTCTGAATTGTCAATCGGCATGGAGAAAAAGCTATAGAAGTGGTGTCTCTGCCAATGTGGTTCTACTTTCGCCTTCTATACTACTCTCTATATCTCGAAACAGTCCAGCCCTGTCCTTAGAATGTCCTCACCAGTCATTTCCTCAAAGATCGTGAATTATTGACATGGCGTGGATTATTGACACTACTATTAACAAAAGCATCTGTCCCGAGCCCAGAACGGACGAGGACGAACCTGATGTCACTCTGGAGACGCCTCGTTCAACTCTTCTATTTAACGATTCTTTCGCAGATTACTTGTCACAGTTTGTTTGAATCTTATATTGCTTTTTCACCTCTCTTGATTTGTAGTTTGAATGAAATAACGAAGAAATAGTGAGAACATGAAACTCGTGATGTTCATTTTTCCAGCTGAGTCAGGATGGGTTGTGGTGAAACAATCGTCAAATGCGATGGTTGGGGAGTAATCGTATTTTCCGCTCATGATGGCCACATCAGTGAACTTGGTCGCATCCTGACTAAAGTGAACTGATGACGACGTGAAGAAAGTGGTGTCTTCCCCGATCGAACTCCCATCAAAGAAAACACGCAAGAACGAAAAAAGTCCAGAATTGATTGAGTGGATGACACAGACGGCGCCAGTCGTTCCAGAGTAGCAGTCCTTCACGAGAGTGTCGGAGATGCTGAGATTGTTCTGGTCCTGAAATGAAACGGCACCTCCTCCATTTCGGGACCTGCATTCGATGAATTGGCTTCTCTCCACTTTCAACGATGGGTCATCATTCACACCGATTCCTCCGCCGAGCGCGAAGTCTGATTCAGAGCCAACCTCGCAACGTTCAAACTTCGTACCAACAACTGACAGTTCAAGTTTTCCATCAATATGCACGCCACCTCCACGTGTGGCTGCTTTGCAGTCTGCGATGACACAATCAACCAGTTGGAACTGATACTGCACTTGGCCGTTCCACAATCGACCGCCCAATCTGAGTGCTCCTCCCGTCGACGATTCGCCAGTTGTCGAGCAGTGCTCGAAGCGACACAGATTGATGAGAGTGGCATCCAAAACAGAAACGAACATCGCTCCTCCATTCTGGCTCGCTGAGCAGGATGTGAAGTTCGACGAGTTGGCTGTGAAACACACGCGGTTGAACTGACCGGGGTAAAGGACATACACAGCCCCGGCTTCTTCGGAAGATGACGCTATGCCAGAGAATGTGCATGATTGGACAGACATGGCGCCGCGGTACATGTAAAAGGTGAGTGGGCGAGCAGATGGATAGTTGTCTCCAGAGAAGCGGCAGTGTGAGAAGATGATGGAGGTTGTCTCGTCGGAGTCACCGTCGGTGATATCGAAGTAATACACTTTGGTTTCAACGTATAGTAGTAAAATAACCCGGCGAGGGTAAAATAACCCGGGGTGAAAACCCCATTTTTTGGACCCCACTTTCCGTCCATCCCATATTTCTCGGAACCAAAATTTTTTTGGGTCCCACTTTTTTTTCCACAATGTTTGTCTCAACTCCGAGTATCCATCGAGGTATAAATCGAACCTCCAAAATAGGATCCTGGGCCGGGGGTGCCTATTTCGGAACCATATTTTGGCCTATTTTTGACCCATTTTTGGCTCCTAAATAGGAGGTCCTTAACATTTAAGCTTAGAGGATCCGAACTTCACGACAACTTTTCTCCACGCCTGTTCAAAATTTTTCTTTCTCGTTTCATTTCTGGTTGTTTGGGATGTTTTTCTCTCGAAATCACAATTGTTTGAAAAATGAAAAATCCTGGGGGGACCTGGGTGGAAATTTATGGTCAAAAACTGATTTCCCTGTATAATAAGCTTAGGAGCCGGAAAACTTGTTTTGATCATATCTCCACAACCAGACATAGTTCCGACATGAAGTTTTCACCAATATGGATGTTTTGTTGGATACTAATTTTTTCTGAAATTTTTGAGAGTTTTCGAAGACCTCCTATTTTGGCGTTCTTGATGGTTTTCGTTGTTTTCTCCGATTCAACCAACTACTCTACTCCCAAGCACGATCCTAACCAATTTTAGCTTTTGGATTCGATTCTGATTGTGTCTGCATCATTTTTACGAAATTTGGAGACGGGTGCATCATCCCATGTCTAATGACAGCTCTCTTTCTGCACCCAGGATAAAAACCGACAAAAGCATCTCAACTGCCGCAAGGGGATTTTTCTCAAAAATTTCAGAAAAAATTAGTATCCAACAAAACATCCATATTGGTGAAAACTTCATGTCGGAACTATGTCTGGTTGTGGAGATATGATCAAAACAAGTTTTCCGGCTCCTAAGCTTATTATACAGGGAAATCAGTTTTTGACCATAAATTTCCACCCAGGTCCCCCCAGGATTTTTCATTTTTCAAAAAATTGTGATTTCGAGAGAAAAACATCCCAAACAACCAGAAATGAAACGAGAAAGAAAAATTTTGAACAGGCGTGGAGAAAAGTTGTCGTGAAGTTCGGATCCTCTAAGCTTAAATGTTAAGGACCTCCTATTTAGGAGCCAAAAATGGGTCAAAAATAGGCCAAAATATGGTTCCGAAATAGGCACCCCCGGCCCAGGATCCTATTTTGGAGGTTCGATTTATACCTCGATGGATACTCGGAGTTGAGACAAACATTGTGGAAAAAAAAGTGGGACCCAAAAAAATTTTGGTTCCGAGAAATATGGGATGGACGGAAAGTGGGGTCCAAAAAATGGGGTTTTCACCCCGGGTTATTGTACCCTCGCCGGGTTATTTTACTCCTATATGCTTCCGTGGATTCATCAGGAAGAGTGACTGTGCCTTGTGGGGGGTCGGCGTTGGGGGAGGGGAGGAGGGAGGAGAAGGAAGAATTCGAGCACAAAACGGAGCCTCCGTTGTTCACGTCTCGAATCGTCGATCCCGACAAATGTGAACTTGTCAGCGACACAACACATCCCAACATCTTCTGATTCAAATGTGGAAGGCGTGGCTGGCAGGAAGAGTCAATTGAGCTCACGTTCACGAATGAGCAACTAATCAGCGATGACGAGATTCTTCCATTTTCTTCATTCATCTTTCGAGGTGTTAGTGTCAGCGAGAGACCAATTCCGTCTATTTCCATAATCCTCGTGGAGTCAAATGAGCATCCAACAATCGATACTGAAACTGAGGCTCCAAGATCTGCAAATGCTGATGTTTCAACTAAACCACGCATCTCCCCAACATCACTCCACATCCAGCTGTTCTGAACCACAACTGAAGATGAAGTTCCTGATTCCTCCAATGTCGATGGAGAAATCAGAATCGGGCTTGTCCAAGATGAGAGTTCAATTTTGCTTTCAGAAATCGTCAGCATGCTGCTTGATACAATTGCCAGTTTGGTTGTTCTTGCTTCGTTCGTCTGCTGTCTTCCTTCTTCCGAAGTGTCGATGAGTGAAAAGTGGATTGATTTCAACGACAATGTTGAGTTGGTCAATGAGAACATGCAATTTCCAAAGTCCTGTTTCCTTCTTTCATCGGAATTCCTTTCATCGTCTGACTTAGACGAAGCAATCAGGACAGTCTTCAGATTGCCATTTTCGTTCGGTGGTTCCCCTGTCAGTTCCATCAATCTGTGATCAATATCAATGCTGTTCGCAAGGTATATTCCTTCTGTCAACGAGATAGACAAAGTGTCACCGGGCTTAGAGTTGGAAAAGTCTGAGTTGGTGTTCAGAACAGAGGAGAGATGAATAGGCGTGATGGGCGAGCTTAAACAGGTTTCCACTTCAGTAAGAAGAAGCAATAAACAATTGATCATGATTATTCTTCAAATGAATGTTCAAAAATGCTTCTACAGACAAGAGATCGTTCAAAGATGACCCATTATTCCAACCTTTTGCTCTCTTTTCTCGAATTTAAAATCCTTCCGATCACAAACTATTGATTTCCTGATGATTCCGATCTCTTTCATCACGCTATTCACCTTCGTTCTGGGAACACACGTACATCCAATTCATTCCTCAACTGAGTTCAATTTGGACACCCTAATCAAACCGTCATTCCTCATTGAATCGAGCAACACTTCTCAATATATCTCACTTCCGGATGGTGTTGTGCACTCTACTAATTATCCACTTACTTCATCAAGCTTCGTGTTGAAAGGAAAACACCAAACAATTCTCCAATATCTGTATGAAACCCGTAACCAAAAGATTCTGCTCACAAAAGAAGGATTTCCACCTCTATCAAATGAAGTCAACAGCCTTTTCAGTCTTCACAACTCATCACTGTCGGTTCAGCGTCTCGTCATGGACTTGTCATCCGATTCTGCGAATCAGGACGTCAGATGTGCCGTCATTGTTTCATCGACTATTCTCGTCTCATTTTGCGAGTTTTTCTGGACGGATGTAAACTCAATATTCGTTCTCCGATCCAGTTCTCCCTCCGCCCAAACCTCGTCGTCGATCACATTGGATTGGTGCACACTGACCAATACAATGCATCATCTGACGGCAATTGTGGAGGATATGCGGAAAAACAGCGCAGCAGATGCTTTCAATTTCCACATGCTTGGAACGACAATCGCGAACTTGAAAGTGGTTGGGGCAGATGGTGTTTGTGTGTCGCAGACCAACCATTGCAACAACCTCTGCTCTTTTGAGGGCATCTCGACGACGGTTTCAGAAATGCGAATTGTGAACGTGTCATCGCAACCTGGGGAAATAAAACAAGCGTCGTCTCTGTTTTCGCAGAGAATGGTTGGAAGCCACATTTGGGGAAGCAACAACCATCTTTCGGGAAGTCTGCTGCGAGATGTGAATGGAGGAGGGTCATTTCTTTGTTCCAACTGTACATTCGACTGGTGTCACACGACGTCCTCCGAACGACCGTCGATCGTCCGCAGCACTTTCCCAGCCACCCAAAGCCACTCATTCCCATCCATTCACAGCATCTCCAACCAACCCGAGGCTGAGAGCGATCCAGATGATCCATATACCGAGCAAACGTTTGATGGTGTTGATCGTTTGACTATCACTGATGTTGCAGTCACATTCACCAAATGCCAGTTCAAAAACATGAAATTCACAATCACTGACGGATCATCCCAACACGCTGGTGGATCTGCGGTTTATTTCACGTCCTCAACAAACACCGAATCTCTCGTCTCATGTATCTTCTATAATTGTTCAGTCATCGGCTCATTTCCCGTTTATGGAGGTTGTATATATATGTTCCAACTGACAGCATCTATCAACACTGTCACCGAATGCACCTTCGACGATTGGTTTCCTGGAAACGATGAAGTCTCTCCCTCCAAATATGGAGGTGCAATCGGCGCATTTGGAACCTCAGCTCCGATTGTGATCTCAAATTCCAATTTCACGTTGAGCGGAGGGACGAACACCAAAACCAATGGCGGATTCGTTTCCTCATACGCTTCCCTCACACCCAGCTCCACAACCATCTCCAATTGTCGTTTCGTCGGTAATGCGAAGACACCAGGTTGTTTTATGTACATCTTCTCAAAGGCTGACTTACCGGAATGTTTCTCAGTGACTGATTCGCTGATCCTAAACACCAATTCTGACCTCGTCTTCGTCTCCATCGCTTTCGAGTCGTTGTCCGGGTTCACCCGCACAGAATTTACCAACACTTCAATCCGATATTCATCTGCATCAACCACCACACTTCCGCATCTCTTTGTTGACTGCACAATCAATCAATGTTCACTCTACACATGGTCCTCAGATGTCCTTTTTCTGTTCTCTGGAACGTCTTTCACGGGCAAGCCAAAAACCACTACGAAATCGACCATCCATTTCTTCGATGGAACCCATGTCGTCTTCCACCAATGCGATTTCACAAACTGTTCACCACCGGCAAATCGCAGCCTCATCGAGGTCGAAATCGACATGCTTTCGCTGGTCGTCGACACTTGCTCCTTCGCACACTGCTCTGGAGGCAAGTCAATCATTCATCTTCGAGATACTTTATCCTTCTTCTATTTCTGCTCCTTCACAAACGTGACTGGGACCACTGCCTGTGTCATGGTGTTGGGATACGAGGCTTTCAATTTCTTCGAATCCTGCCGATTTTATCTGCTAACTGCAAATAGATTGGATATCGAGAGCACATCCTCCGCTGAGGAATGTCTGAGCGACGTTGCCGTGACCCGCTGCACATCCAATCGGCAGATGTACTTCGGAACATCGTGGGAAAGTCGAAAACAATTGATGGCCGTCAAAGTTGGAAGCGTCGCGACGAAGAACAAGTTCAAAGTGGGAACATGGCCAGGAGACAGCTTCTCATCGCTGCCAGAAGCACTCGCAACCCTTCAGCCTTCTTCACCACTGATCAACTCTATCACTTTCTCGGATGGTAATTTCACTGAAACCACTCTTCTGGAGGTTTCCCAACTCGTTGAAATTATCGGTTCTGGATCGAATGTCAGCGATTCTCACTCGACGCAATTAACAACCAATGGCATCGTCTCGAAATCAACTGGCAATCTTTCTCTCCAATCGCTCCGACTCGTTCCTTTGCCATCATCGGTTCTTGCATCAACTGAAGATGATGCCAGTCTGTCTGTGTTAAATGTGATTGTGGAAAACGTCCAAAAAGTTTCCGCCAACTTATTCAAGCTGACGTCAGGCTCTTCTGAGATCCGTCACTCCTCCTTCAAGAACATCGAATCAGCCGAGTCGCTCGTCTGTGTGTCGCAAACCTCCTCCCTCGTCATCACCAACTCTCTCTTTCTGTCCATCTCCAGAACCATCCTCCAACCAACTCCCTATGAAACCACTCAGTGTGCAAGTTGCATTGAGGGAAAGACGAGTGGAACAGTGAAATTGATGTATTCTCGTTTTGGACTGTGCACAACGAACGGGCGAGCAGGAGCGATTGATTTGGAAGGCGACGAAAACAGCACTGTCGAAATGGGATATTGTTATTTTGATCAGAATTATGCTGGCTCAGATGTTCCCAACTCATCGAGAGGAGATGATGTCGTCCTCAAGTCGTTCGATGAATCAAAAACCAACCTCGACATGTACACCATCGAATCATTGGCATCCCTCTTCTCATTCCTGATTGACTCGACACACTCCATCGTCCATCATCCGTACAGCATTGACGTGAGGTCAACCGCTGCTGACGAACCTCTGGGTTGGAGTTATCCCAACCGTCAGGTGCCCATATCATTCCTACGGAAATATCCTCTCCAGTACCTTATTGAACATCGTTTCCGGAACACTTTCCCTATTCACCTCACTGTTGACGCTGATTATCAAGAAACAATGACTCCGTTTATCTGTCAGAACGCTGCCGTTGACGTGATGCTCCATGGCCATTCATCCATCATTACAGTGGATCAGCAGAACGAAGTGTTTATCACACTGCAAAGTGCGGATTTATCGTTCTACGAGGTTCAATTCGTGTTTGGGGAGCTGACAACGCCAGCCTTTACCTGTGATAAATATTCTTCGATTCGTCTCGGGCATACCAGCCTCGAACTCGCCAATCAAACTCTCACTCATCCTTTCATCGATTCAATTGATGCATCTGTCTATGTCACTGATCAACATTTCCTCCAACCGATCACTCTGATCAACACTCCCTTCATTCGACTCATCAATGCGAAGAAGAGTGGAACTCTTCACTTCATGTACACGACGCCTCTGCTTGCCAGTCCACTAACTGTCCCATTCGTCATTGGCAGACCTTTGATACATGAGATCGATCAAGCAGAAACTGAGATCGATCGATCTCAGTTCCGGTTTTTGGGACTGAGATCAATGACTTAATTAGGCGTATCTACAGCGGAAGATGCAAAACTGCAAGTCTGACGGAAGAATAATTATCTCAAATCTGATTCATTATCCACTTTGGATTCATCTGTAGTTTTCCTAAAATAGACGCAGAGTAACAATCGTGGCGAAGTGTCGAGAAAAACAAACAACATGGGATGATCGTCTTCTCTTTCTCCATCCATCGAGCCCATCCGACTGTCATTATCACCGCATGCATCATTTGTCCTTTCGTACTTCAAAATACGTTTCTGATCACATCTAAAAAATATTTCAACTTGAAACGACAGATGAAACTTTTCTGCACATCAACGGTGTATATTGTATTTTTGTTCAGCTTTCTTTTGTACAGTCTCTAAATCTTCCGACATTTTTGACAACACTCTCCCAAATACAAGTATAGCAGTCAATCTTCAGTGAAAACGACTCTTTCCGAAACCATTTGTCAAATTGCACTTCGATGAAACCATGCAAATCTCCACAAATATACTGTGTGTCCTCCATTTTACTCAACTATTTCAGACTGTATGATGATATCTCGCCGTTCTCTTGCCCTGCTTTCTCTCATTCAGTCCACTTTCGCTGAAATTGTGTATTCACAGACAAATATCAAGATGTATTCTGTTGAATGCAGAAATTCGGTCGGATACGAAAATTTGGAGGATCACCGCATGCGAAATGGAAGTGATTTCTGTGAGTCTTTGAAAGCAATGAATGTCTCCTTCCTTTCATCCATTGTTATTCCAACTCTGATTTCTGACCCAACCAGACCTTTTCTGAGATGTCTCAGTCGGAAAATGCTCATACTCCATTGTTAAAGCAAGATGTGCAACTCGAGCAAGAATGCAACAATCTCTCACTCTTAAACTTGGAAGGAAGAAGAAAAACATGACGAGATTTGTGATTAAGATACCGATTCACATTTGTCGGTTTCTGATTTTCAATCAATTCGAAAGAGCCGGGCCGCTGTGGATTGTCACAATTCACTTTTCACTCTTTTCTCCGTTCATCGTTCCATTTTAATAATGATTCCACATTTCTCTGTTTTGTCTCCAAATTTGTTCGTGAAATTCCAATTAGGCAAGTGAAACTTGTCTTAATAATTGAGATCCGATCAATCCCCCAAGTGGACAATTGTCTCACAAACAAACCAATAAAGCCGTTTTGGTTGTGAGCGTCTAAAAGAACACTAGCATACTCCCCAAAGAAGAGAATAAACCATGTTTGAACTTCAGTGCCATCTCATCTCGTCCTTGCAGTTTTACATTTTCCGCTGTATATTTGTCTCATTGTTGTGTCAATTGGTCAAAATAAGAATCTTGAAAAAGCGAAATGGTTGTAGTGCGATAGAATGAACACTGAAAAGAGGGGAAAAAACGTCTTCTCTCCTTTTCGCACTCTTCTCGAAGTTGCTTTCGTTGCATAATTATTCAGTCCATGCGATCGCCACGTGTTGCTCATTCCACCTCTCGCTGTCCATCCATCAGACGGAGAAGGCGTCGATTCAGGAAGAATCGATCGTTCTTCCGACAGTTGGATCCAAATGAGAATGGAGTGCGTAACTGGATCGGTTGATGTCTCTGGAATAAAAAGGATGGATTGCTCTGTCACAACTCCTGTTTGGTCTAAAACACTTTGTGCTGGATGAAGATCGGGATTTGGAGATACTCGTAATTCTCGTCTTTCAGATGCAGCAGAGGGAGATAATCGTTGATCGAACTGCTTTTCGACTCCTTCTCGAAGACACTTTGATAAGTCGGCGAATCAGAGGCGATCAGAACAATCTTTGGAAGATCCAAATTTCGAGACCATTCGGGATGGCCTTCCACTTCGATCTGTTTGGATGGAGAACCATCATTCGACGACATCGTGCTATTCGACCAGCTCTTCTCCGTAGATAAATGGACCACCATTCGACATTGGCAACGATTCGAACTGAACACTCCCAACATGCAACCAATCTCCGTCGAAGAAGATCCCTCCTCCCTTCACAGCGACATAATTCGAGGACATGGTTGCAGGGATGTTGATTGAGAGTAGGTCGACATATCCGGGATGAGTCAGGGTCAGTGAGGAAAAGCGAGACACGTCGAGAAACATTCAGCCACCGAGTTTGGCAGAACACTCGATCAGAGTCGGTTGAAGGTTGAGATCGCTATTTTGATCGAGCGAGGGGATGAAGTAGTCACCGCCTCTGGTCTCCGCTGAGCAGAGCGTAGCGAGCATCCGATTGACGTTGATTGTGTGACACTCCTCGAAGAAATGCGCTTTTGTCAGTTCAACAAACGCATTTCGGCAACTCAGCACGGCTCCATCGCCAGTCGTTGCGACGTTAGCGATGAGAACAGAATTTAAATCACGGGCGAGTAATAGTTTGACAGATCCTCCATCGAATTCGAAACCCGAATGATCGGCGAAGGCCATATTGGATTCCTCCATCTGATGTGAAGGCACAAAGCGAGATTTCGACCACACCCTCCGAACTGATATTGATGAGAAGCTCCGTGATTGAGGAATCGAGTTGGTGGAAGAAAAACCACAAAGAGAGAGGCTTCGTCAGACACGGTGAAGAGAGAGCTGGTAGTGTGAGGAGGACACACGAACGGCTGAAGAGACGACTGAAACTGGCCTTTCAGAGAGACTGCTTTGGCCTCAAAGGTGAATGGGGGGATGGTGACTGGAATAGCCAGCTTCGACCTGATGCTGACTTCAAGCCAATCGCTTCGGGAGATCAAATTGCCTCCTCTTCTCGTAAAACAGCTCCCACTCAACTCGCCTTCTCACTTTCCGTTCTTCTTCCTTTCTCCATCTCTCTTCATCCACCTTCTCTTCTTTCATCCTCCCTCCAACCCACCTCGTCCCTTCTCTCCCTCCCAATCTCCTCACCGAATGATCAGTCGTTACACAGATCCTAGTTAGGGCTGTCGACGATGCACATATTTGTCATCCATCTCGTCGCCCTCTTCGATCTCGCTTTGGTCATTGCTTTTGTTGACTTGTCTCTCTTCGTCGGTCTCTCCAGGTCCGTCTTGTTCATCTTGGCTGTGTCGACTTGAGTCTTCTAAACTGCTTTCTTGTTCAGCCACGCGAGATGTCTCTCTTCTTTCTTCTTCAAAAACAATCGACGAGCCTCGTGTGCTTCCAAGTGAGTCGGAGCTTCTCCTCGTATCTCTTCTTTCATTTTGATCCAAATTCCGAGATTGTGGTGAGTGTCTGCACGATGTCACACGATCTGTCTTGTCACGGTTGGAAGATGCGTGTGATGACGATTCAGACTTGTGTTGGGAAGGAGAAGGAGTGTGAAGTGCGGATGAGAGTGGAAGAGGCGAGGTGGAGTGAGAATCGAAATGTGAAGAGGCGATGGTTTGCGGCAGAGGAGAGCGGAAGTCGGTGATAGAGTGGTGGGAGGATGGTGGGGAGGGTGAGTCTGGGACAGCCAAGTGTTGTGAGTGAGGTGGTGTCAAGAGTGGAGAATGATGCGAATCCGACGAAATCGAGTCGGGTGATGTTTCTGTGTGCTCCAAATCGCTTCGATTTGTTCGTTCCAACCATCGCTCGTTCTCCATTTCCAACTTCACTCCAATCTCACGCTTTTCCGATAGTAAGTCTGTTCTTTCCCATTCAGCGTCGTTTTCGGGGCGGGAATGCACAAGACCGCCACTCAATCGCCCAAATTCAACATCGCTCATCCGAAGCTGGTCCTGTGAAAAATGAGTGTGAATTCAAAATGAAAAGTTACAAATTGAAGGCAAAAAACGATGAAAAGTCGAGAGAGACCGAATAGGGTCAATAGAAGACAAGAAGGTTTGCAACACAAACTTGGATCAGTTCCTCACTCTAAATGTCCTGCTTGTCACTAAAACGAGTGTCGTTTGCACTCTCTCCGTCTTCTGAGATGTTTTCTTCGTCAATTTGTCCGATATCACGACTTTTGGGACCATCCCGTTTTGACAGTTCTTCGCTCATCTTCGACACCCGTCTTCGGCTCGGCATGTCATGGAGCGTCACTTGCTGGACATGTTGAGACAGATCCACTGCACATCCCAAATGCTGCCTGATGTGGGTATGGTAGAGCAGAATCAGCAACGAAAAGAAAGAAGAGCGAGGACTGTTGGAAACGATAAATGAAATGTGCGATTGTTCAGAAAAGGAGAGCACACATTCAGTCAGGAGGGTCTGTAGAGACTGGTTCTTCAGTGTGAACAATTTCCGGACCTTGAACAGAAGCGACGCGGAGACAGAGTGGAGCGACAGATACGAGTCGTGGAAGAGAACAGACACCAGATTCGGAATTTCGAACATCATATTCAGCCACTGCACCAAGCGGTCAGAGAAAAACAGCGTGACATGCCAGACAGCGAGTATCCAGTTTTGTTCAGAATGACAATCCTAAAGATAAGAAAATAAAACAATCGATGAGAAAGAAAATAAAAGAATAAAGTCAAAAGAGTTCGGAGGAAGGAAACAGGCAAACAAACCGTGAAGAGAAACATCCAGTTAGGCCAGAGGTTTCGTTTCCAGACTTGAACGAAGGGAGAATTTGAAAGATAAGGAAATAAAAGGAAATGAAAAAGAGAAAATGGAATAAGAATGTTGAAATATAGAAGAAAAAGGATATAATGAAAAGAAATCTCGAAGACTAATAAACAATTGAACAACGAATGTAAACCTGCTGAATAAATCACTCTAAGAGAGAAATAATCGTCAAGAAATGGTATATGAGATCCATCACGGTGGAATTAATAATTTTTTCGATAAACAAGCGTGATTCATCCAGTTCTTCAATCGGATCGGGAAGAAGAATTATTGTGGGACGATTCATCTCGAGATTTCAATGAAAGTACTTCTAAACAAAAAACAACACGGATAGTGGGTCTTTTACTTCGTTATTTCGAGTTTTATGAGAATTTGAACACTAGTTATTTTCTGAGATCAAAAAAGCTGAGATCGATGAGATCAGTCTCAAAGGTCTGGTCATTGGCGAAGGGGTACAGCGGTTTTGGGTGTGGAGTTTGACATTGAATTTTTCATTCGTCAATTTGGCATCGTTTGCAACCGCCAAAGATTCAGATGTCGAGCTCGACGGAAACCGGATCCAACTCCTAAAGTCCACTTCCCAAGGTGCGTTCTTCCACATTGAAAATTGTACCATCTCATTTGATCAAGATCGTTTTTCTTCGTGTTCAGCCACACAAGGTGGAGTGCTATTTTCTGAGGGATCCCGTCTGAGCCTGATTAAAGCAACCTTCTCGAACTGTCAAGCTGAACAAGGCGGAGCGATCCACGCCAGACTTCTCAGCACTCACTCGTTGACTGTGAAAGGGTGCACGTTCGATGGCTGTTCGTGCACGGAGGGAGGGGGCGGGATTTACGTAGATCTTCGAAGCAGCACACTCGCAGACAAGACACAGCAGGTTGTACTTGGCACGACTGATGATTATTACCCGACCAGATTCAAAGGCTGCATCTCGGACGATGGAAGAGGACACGGGATTCTGGTCGACATGAACCCTTCGGACTCAAATTCATTCTCGATGACACTCAAGGATCCAGTCGTAAATTCTGCTCAATCCAATCATAACGGTCTCCTAAAACCCATTCCTGTCACATCCTTCATCGCACCAACAGTCATTCCGGCTTCCGGTATTTGGGTCTTGAATAAATTAAGAAAGGGGTGATCAACGAGAACGAGCTTTCAATTCCATTTCGATTTATCATTCTTCAATGAAACAGCCGGAAAGACCAGTTATTATTGAACAAGTGATGCTAAAATGACAATAAAGCAATCGTTTATGAGTTCAGATTGAGATCAATCCATAATTTCAACTTGAGTCCAGTTGAACAGACTCCACACCGTCTTCAGCAGGAAGACATTGAAATTGAGGAACAAACCACCATCTCGTGTGATCGTATCAATGTCACTCACTGCTCTATTTTTTTATTTTTCTTAAATTCGCGGATAAGTTGAGATCAACCCTTTCCTTGAAAAAAATGAGAACCAAATACCGGAAGCCGGAATGACTGAACTGTTTTCATCTCAGACAATGGCGGAAGTGATAGCTCATCCTGTCTGTCATACTCGCCCTGCCTTTCATTCTCAAAAGCACAGCAAGAAGGAGTCAGTGCCGGATACATTCTGAACATTCGGTCGTCGACAACATGGAAGGTGAACTGTGTTGTGACGAAACCAGTGACTATCCAATCAGATAATGGAAACAAAGCCACTCTAAACCTCCGAAATGTGACAGCAGCGGACGATTCGAATTTGAGAGGGTTTCTCCGCATTACAGAAGCGACCAGGTTGGACACGATCGTTCTTGTTCTGTTTCAAGCCACAACACGTGTTCCCTTTGTCACACTGACGTCGGATGCGACACTGACCATCAGCAACATCGAGATCAAAACACACCGAACAAGTGGAGAGATGGAGTGTTGGCCTGTTAAGCTGTGTCCAGTCGAGGTGGGATTGTCCAGTCCAATGTCCAGTCTCCTATTTGGGCGATGAGAGATCTGACCCATGATATTGGTTATTTGGCTCCGAACATATTTTCTCCGCAGGGATTGTTAAATGAACGATTTGTCGTTGTGTACATGAAATGCACCCCAAATAAAACCAATTGAAAGAAAAAGATATTTCAGTTTACAACTTTGCGAGGATCTGTACTGTTGATGTGAGATCTCGTATTCTTGCTGATATCTTGTTAGTTGGGCCGATATGTTCCTTTCCTCCCATGAATATAAAAACGCCGCTGCAGTTTATTCATTCTTATCTTTGTTGTGAACGACGTGCTGGGCAGCCACAATCGTAACATGTGCAATGAGGAGTGATGCAGATAACCAACACGGGGAAAGAACTGGAATGAGAGAGAAGAAAATGAATGAGGCATGCGGAATGACAAACAAGAGAAATGTGGACATCCGGAGGTGTCAACAACAATCTCGTTCAAAAAGACATACTGACCCGACCATCAACCACAGAGGTGAAGAGAATCATCATCGACACTGAGTTTCCCGAAGTTAGAAGAGTTGTGCCGCAGTAACCCAACTCCTTGGAGAAATAGTTCGATGAGTCACAGACAGCCTTTTTGATTCCGCCAAGACAGTTACGCGGTACTTCTCTGATGAATTGGTTCGAGCACACACAGCGTTGATACTTGTGGAGATGAGGGCTTGGGTGTGGTTGAGAGTGGACCTAAACATGATACCAAGAATCATCACAATTGCTGTGAATATCCGTCAAGGTATCCAGAATACAAATTCTTGCATTTGACTGCAATTCTTTGGAAATATGCGGATGATTCCAAACAGGAGCAGAGGCGTGTCCAGAACACAATCAATGGTGATCGAGCAGGTCAGCGCTCACCAATGCGTTTGGACAAATATATCTGGAAGATGAGGAAAAACATGAAAGAGAACATACTGTAGAGGATGAATCTGTGCATACGAGCAGTAGAGATTCATATTCCAATGAAAAAGAACTCATTCCCCCACATTGTGAGGAGTCATCATGCAATGAATCTCAGTTGCTATGAGAAGAGAAGAATTGAAAGAATGAGCAGAAGAAGCAAACAAACATTGATTAAGACAACAGGGAAGATATAAATGATCACACAGATCATCCCAACGATTGACATAGCCGCAGAAGCGACCTGAATACAGAGAATATCGGATTCCACATCATAAATTGAAGAAACTCAAGAAAGTTGATCTCACCAGTGAAAAAGTCACGTATCATCGAGGCAGAACTTTGAGGAAAGGATGCGAAACGAAGGCTGGAACAGAAAGGAATAAAAGAAGAATTTAGAATGAGAAATTCACACATTTGAGTTCAAGCATAGAGATTCGATGGTGATATCAATCGTGGGGTGAGAGATGTTGTGTCTGGGGAAGAATGAATGAATTCTAGATCTGTTGACTTTGCGTCGCGATTTATGACCCCACGGTATTTCAAAACCGAGACGAAGTCGCCTAGTATTCAAAAAAAGTGAGAGAGACATGTGAACATCAAACCGTAATTGAGATGAGGATGTAACTCAATCCCTTAATAGGTGTCGATTGGACAGTCCAGGACTGGACAGTCCATTGGACTGTCCAATTTTGCCGACTCGTCAAAACCTCAATAAACGGGATGCACTAATTGTGTAGACTTCAGAAAAAAAATTTCAGCGAAATGTCCAGTCACGTCCAATGACGTCCAATGGTGGGTGGATCAAGTCGAGATTCACACTTGGCTAAATATGATCAAATTATCTCCATTTCGCTATTTCTTAAGTGATTATTGTCATTTCTTTGTGAAAATGATTGAATGAGTGAATTGAGGATGAGAGAAGCAAGTCTAAAAATGAATGTCCAATAGAGGTCGATTGTCCAGTCCAACATTGGCAACGTCCAATCCAATTAACATGCCAAATGGAGTGCACATTTCAACCAGCGTTCTCGGTCCGAAGTGGGCAACTCGTCATCGAGTCACTCTCTTTCACAACAAATCCTGAATTCGATGCATATCCTCCGATCCAGCTGATAGGCGAGTCGCTGGTGGACGAAAGTGAGAATGAAGTGGCGATGGAAGTGGATTATTTCGGTGATCGTGGTTGGATTGAAGTCGAAGGAGATACAACCACATCGACGTATCCAGACTTGAAATTGAAGAAATGGACGTTTCGGGGATCATCGTCGCCAAAGAAATCTCATGGATTGTGGTTGAAGAATGTTGGGATTGTGGAATTGACTCGCTGTTCGTTCTCGTCGTTCAAGAAAGGATCGGAAGCAACGATTGTTGATGGATCAGCGATTCATGCCGAACTGTGTTCATCGAGCTCTCTCACCATCACCGAATCCAGTTTCAACTCCTGCTCTTCACTTGGAAATGGAGGAGCGATCTTCGTTGATCTGTCGTCGCTCGGAGCAGGTTCGTACAGCCTGACTTCGCTCACCTTCGCCTCCTCGTGCACATCTTCTGGCCACGGGAAATGGGTGTTCATTCAAGGCCACAATCTCGCGTCTCTGGTGACGAAGGAGAGGTGGGCAGGGACATTCGAATCACTCAATGGTCGTTCGGACGCTAACAAGCTGTGGGGACTTGATTTGGCGAAAGATGAAAGTTCTTCTCTTCGCTCAGTCTCTCTCCTTCACTTTCTTCTCGGTACAGCCTCTCGAACTCCAGATTCAACCGTTTTTGTTGGACAGCATGGAAAAGATGAAATTGGGTGTGGTGAAACGAAGGCGACACTCTGTCGAACCATCGAATGGAGTTTGACAGATGCAGCTGACAGTGTTATCGATATCGTCGTCACTTCTAACAGCGTTCTCTCCTCGCCAATCGTCCTTTTGAACGCTGATGTCCAGATTGCACCCGACTCGGGCAGATTGTGTCCATTTGTTGTCTCACTCGAGAACCCCTCCTCAGCACCAGCATCGATGATCAGAGTGGAGAGGGACTCAGCACTTGCTCTTTCTTTCTTGTCATTTTCCTTTTCCGTCCATTCATCCCTTGTGAGTGTCATCTACTCATCATTTGGTATTATCACCTTAGATTCGTGTTCTGTTCAAAAGACAACACTCTCCCAACCATTATTGATGTCTGCACAGTCTTCGCACACAATCTCCAACACCTCCTTCCTCTCTTCAGTTTTCAAGTCTTCTGCCTTCGTCCTCTCCGACTGCCACTCTCTCTCCGTCGAAGGCACCAAAATCGCCGACAACTCGTTCAACACTTCTTTTCTTGTCGGCTCGTCTTCCCAAATCTCCTTTGTTTCGTTGATAGTCTCAAACAACTCCGTCAAACAGGACTCATCCATCTTCGCGCTATCAATCCTTCCCACAACAACTTCAGAAGCCACACCTTCTCTCAGCATCTCCTTGTCTTCCTTCGCACATTCACAAACAACCCCAATTCCACTGTTCGTCTCTGTCTCGTCAGAGTTCCGTTCGAATGTGATTCTCGTGAACACCACGTTCTCTCACTCCTCTGGCAGCCAAATTCGCCAACCGGCGGTTCTTGTGAAGTGGACAAAGATGCAGCCTCTTCTCTTGCGGCGAAGGGTTGTTTTCAATGATTGCTTTCTGATGATCTCTCAGTCTCAATGACGCTATAAGTGTTGGGGTCCTCTTTTCCATGATCACCTCCTACCCGATTCAGTTTGTGGGTATTCGCTCTTCATTTCGTGATTCGAGTTCTCTTTAATATACCCACTTCTTAATCCAACCCTTTCTCTTTTTTTCAGTACTAAGCAGAGAGAATAGTGGTATGATCATTTAACGGAAAGGTGTGATCCTTAGATCACACCTTCCGATTTTTATGGTATGATCATTTTCACCGATTTCATCTTCACTTCATTTCAAAAGTGCCTTCATAAAAACAATCAAAGGTTGTGAATTACAATATTAGAAAGTGAAGAAGGCGATTTATCCCGTTGGTGAACGAGGTCGAAGATCTTCAATCCATTTTTCATCGGAGACCATTCTCTCAACATCTTCATGTCCGCAAGTTAAATAATGTGACATTATCTTACTCTTATCAACTTTGAGGGACATAAAACACGACAGAAGGAGATGAAGAACACTCTTTTGGGATGATGAAACCAAAAAATGAGACTATGAAAACCGAAAAAAAGAAGTTTCATCTTTTCACCTCAATTTGTTGTAAAAAGTTGTCTTATTGAGAAAATAGGTGAAATGAAGGCTATAGTGGCGATTTAGGTGGTATGATCAATTTTGGTATGATCGATGTGATCACACTATTGTCCCTGGTACTAAGTTTAGACGAGTCAATCATGAATCTTCTCCTATTTCAGATCTGACCTGAAGGAAGAGAGACTAAGGGGGAAGATCTTTCAAAAATGCCTCCAAAACCTCCATTGGGGAGAAATCATGACACCACACTGTATACTCAACAACCACAATGTATTCACTCTTCGAATTCGGACAATCACATCGTTCCTTCATCGAAGCCAATCCGTCGAGAAATCAGCAACGAATCTTCGCTTTATTCACCTTCACTCCCTGCCACAACTGATGCATTCACAATAACACCCAATGATCATAAATATATCCAAATTTCCAAACAGATTCTGCAATCTGAAATGAAAAGGACCCGAATCAACATCGGACTAATGTCGGATCAAGCACCCCTGAAGAATGACACGATCTCTCTTCCCGCCTCCACCACTACTGATTGGAGATTGGTGCTTCAGGATTCGATCACAGCCAATACTCTTCGTCAAGGCTGCATCTCTCTTTTCGAACAAGTCAACTCGGGACAAAACTTGACACCAATTGAAGTTACTCATGCGGTCAGTTTCCTGAAATATGCGTCCATCCACACCAAATATAGCGAATACCCATTCCAAAAGCTCCTCGAACCCTTATTGTCTTTCGAGGTATTTGGGCAAAGAAAACTTACATCTGCTCTCGTCAAACTCGTTGCTCATCCATCCAACTCGCTGCAAACTGTTGCTCTCTCCTTGTTGGACGTTACTTTCTCAATTTCATTAAAGGAATACTTTCCTACACTGACTCTGACTGGACTGATGCCTCATCTCTTCACCAATCTGAGTCCGCACGAAATCCCATTAGACGAAACAACTATCGAATTCCATCGTCATCTCATTTCGATCTTGGATCACTTTTTCATCGTCTCCTCGCCACAGGATATTCCCCGCAGTCTCCAAATCGACTTGTTTTTTTTTTTTGACGCCAACAACTTCCTATGTGAAAATCTCGATTCGCTTTTCAAACCATCTCTCGCATATTTGCGGTCCCTCATCGCTCCTCCAGCTTGTTCTCCTGATACTCGCTCCGGGCTCCTCCTTGTGTCGAGGATGAGGCTATTCCGTGAATTCATGCTCTCTCGTCTCTCTTTTACATCTGTTCCGGAAATTCAACGCTTTTTCGAAGAAATTCGAATGGATATTGTGGAAGAACTTGCTCCGATGTTGGGTTTTACATCGACCTATGAAGCCAAACTCTGTCTCCAATCTGAAGGGACGGGTCCAAAAAACCATCGAATATTGGTTGAAGGGATTTGATTGTCTGCTGAAACGAGTGAGCGAGGGAATCCAATTCTCCGATTTGGGAACACTGGCCGTCGCGCTCTTCCTGTCGAATCGTCACTATCAATTAGAGTTGTTCTTCTCTTCTGACGACAAATTTGAACTCAAAATGTACGGACGAAACTTCTCTTCCTCGCCATCGAACACGCAGTCACTCTGGACACTCTTCACACCAACTCAACCACACCACGCCACAATTGTTCTCGATGCATTCCGTCGTTTCATGAGTCACGAAAACCGTTTGTCTGTTGAGAAGCACATTTGGAGTGGCTGGTTTCCCAGCTTCGTCAAAGCGGTTGATCCTTCCAAACTGCCCTTCACTGCTGACTTCATCCCGTTCCACACACAACTCATCATCATGCTGTGTGGTCATCTCCAGACGATTAGCCATAACTTTTTTCACTTCTCGGACAAGTGCACATTGACTGACCAACTTCGAAGCGAACTGGACGAGACATACCACGCGTTCTACACACACACGAAGGATTATGTCGTCCATCTATCACTCCATCCGTTTGCATTGGACAACGATGGGCGTGATGTGATTCTCGAGTATCTCCACCGTGTGTATCTGTGGGATTGCGACAACAGCTTGAGCAAGCCGTATCGAGAAGAAGTGCGGAAAGCAATGGATGCATCTGCCCTCTCGTCCTCCTCTCCACCCTTCATCCTCACATCTCAACTTGTGTGTCGTCTCACCGACGACGAGATCATCAACGTTGTGGACAGAATTGTTACTCTGCTCGAAAGTGACTCGTGTTTGGATGACGACACCATCCTTCGGATCTGCGCGTTCCACAAACACAAACTGCATTATGTCCGTCTGTCTGACTTGTTCAGAAAGGCTGGGAGATCAACAGAACAATACTTCCACGCATTGGAGTGCCTCCTCTCTCTCCCCATCAATTATCTTGATAGATCGCCGATCAACTATCTCCTGTCATCGCGGTCATTATCAATTCATCCAACATCTGACGAATGGGACGATATTCATCTGGAAACAGTTGGAATTGTGAAGCGAATGATTGACCAGAACCAACTCTCCGTCGCCTCCAACTCGAAGCAATTCGACCAATTTCTTCGTAACTTTGTCTTCGAAATCCTTCCACAATCTCGCAGCAGCGCTGCTCGACTGCGTCAGTCTCAGTTTGAGCGACTTTTCGCTCCGTCTGTCGACATTCTCGGACAATTCTTCATCCATCCACCCAACTCCAAGGAGGGACATGAAGAAAGACGAGTGAATTTCTATGAACACACGCGCACCTTCGATCGGGATCAAAGAGATGTCCGTGCTAAGATGTTCTTAAGTGTCTGCAAATTGTGCACTCAGCCCGCGATCGCTCGGTGTCTCAACAGAACTGGGTTCTTCTCTCGCTTTGTGACAGCGATGTTCGACCTCAATTTCGATGCGTGTGATTTTATCTTCAAAATGATTGTTGATCGTCAAATCTATCCCGAGTTTGATGTCGACGACCAAAACACGATTCGAAGAACCATCCCAAACTTGCTGGAGGAAGGCTGGCAGGATGTGTTGGAGTTTGTGTACGTGAAGAAGGCTGTGGTCGCGACTATCCACATCCCATCCAAAATAAAACCAATGATGCGATTCTTTGGGGGAAACGTCAGCGGTCCGCACGGATAGAATGCAAGTCATTGGTGATGTGCACGCCCATTCATATGAAATCATCACTAATGGATGAATATTTCGCACTCTACGTTCATTGTCCAATATCCGTTTCATTTCATTGTTCTCATCTCATCAAAGGAGTCATATTTCTCTAACATTTCATTTTCTGATCATCTCCCTATTTTTCCCACACCTGGTCGAATTCAGTGTTGCAATAGAAATTTTTGAGTTCAAAGGGTGGGATCCGATCTTTTTCTTTCGTCAACATCTTTTGACTCCAAGGCGTTGTTCAGTCGTCTCCCTCAATGTTTCTGTTATGTACAATTGTCAATTGTTATCTTCCATCGGAGCACATTGCCATCAACCTTGCTGACATCATCGAAATCAATCGACTCACATCCATAAATGGAGGACTCATTACCAACCTGGAATCCCGAACGTACACTCTCAACTCTATGACTCTTCTAAATGAGTCTGTATTGATCGTTGGACCCGCCTCTCTCAGTCAACCAGAATCGAACCAAATCCAATCTTCCACATCCCTCTTTATCCAGGTCAACGCCTCTCTCTGTCTAGCACGGATTCACCTTGAATTGCAAGTATCAACTTGTTCCGTGGCTAGCTTAGATTCATCATCAATCTCGTTAATGGAAGCGGAGATGAGTCTCGCGCATGCCTCATCCCCATTTATTATTCTCCCTCCATCATCTGGAGATAATTACTGCACCTCATCTGTTTTCCTCATCAGAATCACAATCATTTCACCCTCAAACAGCTTTAAGAATGCTCTTATGACCATCCAAACTCAAACCCCAATGGGAACAACACCTCAAGCGACTCTCACATCCACCTCTTTGAAAATCTCATCCTTTCAATTTGGTTCTGAGCAGGGCATTTTTGCCAACCATATTCAGCCAGAAGACACCTCTTCGCTGCCCGCAATAACAGTCTCATGCTCTGCCTCGACCTTCCACAACATATCATCACTCCCTGCCGCACATCGAACTCCACCACAATCAACGCAAATACCGAGATATCTTCTTACTGGCATATCCTACACAGACAGCGAGAACGGCTTCTACGGTCTCCTCACCCCCAACATCAACCACGGCGGAGACTTCATCTTCGCCAATTCCACGTTTTTGCGCTGTTTTGTCGATGAAACCGGGCAAACATACACCGCATCCACCCCTAGATTCGACCTCACGTCTTCATCGACCTTCACAAACTGCAACTTTACAGCAATGACATCGATCAAAGACGGAGGTGCGATCAATTTCGAAGACACTGCCAGCACTTTGGCAGTCACTGGATGCAACTTCACGGACTGTGCTGTCTCCACAAGTCACATCTGTGGGGGAGCCGTCTTTGTCGCGATTGCGTCGTCGGTTTCGATGGAAAACACCAGATTTGTAGGATGCCTGTCGGGGGATGGTTTTGGTGGTGGTTTTGCAGTGAACCACACGGCCACTGTCACTCTGGACGCGATCACATGCGACACCTGCTGCGCACTCGACAAAACTGGCATTTACAGTCGAGGAGGAGGGGGGTTTGTCAGTAGAGCAGAAAACATGATTCTCTCCAACAGCCAGTTCCTTAACTGTGTTTCTGACGCGAATGGCGGTGGATTCGCATTCTACGACGTTTCCTCGTCTGCCGAAATCTCATCCTCTCAATTCACATCCTGCCAGTCGAAAGGGAACGGAGGAGGCATCGACCTCGCTGATTGCGCATCCCCGTCGACCATCACACTCACCACTGTCATCTTCACCGAATGTGAAGTCTCTCTCGACGATAATGGTGGTGGACTCTCAGCCAAAACATCCAACACAATCGTCCTCGACGCCTGCCAGTTCCTCTCCTGCTCTGCCAGAGGGAGGTACAAGTACGGGGGTGGGTGTTACTTCCGAAAAATCGCTGTTGTCGAAGTGGACGGGTCGACATTCCGGGATTGCGTGGCTGATGATGGGTATGGCGGGGGATTGTCGTTCGAAAATGGAGACTCTCTCTCAATCACAAACTCTTTCTACACGCGATGCCTGGCAAAGTCGAATAAGAGCGCTCCTGATCCTGCCGATGCGAGAGGTGGCGGAATTTGGGTGAAGCAGGTCTCAGGAAAGGTCCATCTGAACAAGGTGACCTTCACAGGATGTGAAGCAACAAAGGAAGGAGGAGGGTCGTTCATAAACAACATCGGCCAGCTGGAAATGACATCCTGTTGTTTCACTGATTGCCGAGCGGCGGATTCTGCAAAGGGTCATCAACTTGGAGGGGCTGTCTTCACGTCCAACGTCACTGGAACCAACACGATCACGAAATGCCAATTCACGAGATGTTATTCTGCGCTTCGTGGTGGAGCAATCTATGCCGATGACACGCCCTCCCTCACTGTCGATGATTGTGATTTTGACACTTGCTCCGCTGATCGATTTGGAGGGGGAACATGCACATACCGTGGTTGGACAACCCGTCCAAATTGGAAAACCCGTCCACCTGAGAATCGGACACAAATTGTTGGTATGAATATTTCTTTATTGACTTTTGTTTTTGTTCTCATTTTCGACTCATTGATAAATTTTTATTTGTTGCAATAGATTGAAATGAAATTTAATCTTTTTTCCTAACTTTGACTTCGAACGGAGGGATCTTCCCTAAATTTTGTTCATCCCGTTCCTTCACAACCACCTCTTTTTACCTCTCGCGAATTCGTTCCATGACCGTATTATCTCCTTCTAAATACTCATTGTTCTTTTGTTCTCACTCTTTCTCCATCTCCTTCCAGAACGTTGGACCAACAAGTCGGACTCCAAAGTGGAACGCAAATTTATCCGAAGTGAAGGCGTATTTGAAAAAGAACAAGATTGAACAAAAAGATCAACTTCTCACGTTGCTGAAGCTCGAACAGAAAATGAAAATTTTGCCAGGGATCATCCAATCCATCACTGGCATTCATAGTCGCTCTCTCTCTCGAGCAAGAGCAGCTATGAAAGAAAATCGTCCAATACAACAACCAGGACGTCCCTCCAAAGTACCTCCAGCAGAACTTGACCGTCTTCGATCCTGGCTTAAGGAACAAGTTGAACTGAAGAAAGAGATCACACGTCCGATGGTCCAAAAGAAGGTCTTTTTCACCATTTTCCATCTTTTCAGATCCAAAACATATTGGTTGGATCTTCCAATCCTAAAACAAGGCTGATCGAACTCGATGACAGCTGGGCATGGAATTTCTGTGATGCGAATCCCGATCTCTTCTTCTCGCGACCTATTCAAATGGATGCTCCAAAAATTGCAGCAAGCAACGAACAAAACATGGTTGAGTGGATGACTCAATTGAAAACTGTGATTGATACCTTCAGCATACCGAACGATCTTATTTTTGACTACGATGAAACAGGGTTCTCTACCATCCATGATTCAAGAGTAAAAGTGATTCACGGCGCTGGAACTCCCACACCTATCAAAGCGAAACCTACTAAAATCCAAAATTTCACTCTGGCGTGCACCGTTTGTGCTGACGGATCGCATCTACCTCACGCACTTGTTTACCCACTTAAATCTCAGCCAAGTGAATTTAATTCACTTCGCACTTTTCATATTATCCCGTATTGTTTGGGAAATGGGTATGTGAATAGTTACATCTTTAGCCGCATTCTGGAAGAGACTATCATCCCAGCAATCAACACCAAAAGAAACGCACCGAATCTCACGAACCAGTGGGCATTACTTCTTCTCGATAACTGTAGTTCACACTTGTCCTCAAATATTGCTGAAATGTGTAAAACGAACAAAATTCAACTGCTATCTCTCCCTCCAAACACAACACACCTCACCCAACCCCTCGACGACAAAATCTTCCAATCCCTCAAGAATCAATACGACAAATTCTATGCATCACCTCTTGAGTTCTCTCAACAAGCGCATCGGACAGCGATTGTTTCCGCGCTTCCGCTCGCCTGCCAAAAGGCATTCACGATCGACACAATCGTTTTATCGTTTCGACGCTGCGGAATCTTGGATAGAGATGTGACACATATCCTCCATCGACTGCCAGACAATCTTGATACCGTCAAAGATGGAATAAAGACCAAACCAAGTGATTGTGGAGACAGTTCGTATGCCGGCATTCGTTCAGTGGTCAGTGCTGGAATCCTCCTAACATCGACTGAGTCGATGGAAAAGACGAAAATGAAGGAAAGAAAACAGGAATCAAGGGAAGAACGAAAAAAGGAACAGGAAGTTGTCAAGAAGAAGTGCAACCTTCGAAAAACAACCATGATTCAGCGACCCAGAGCTGTCAAGAAGACTATTGAACAAGAGCGAAAGAAAGCTAAGAAGCCCAAGAAGCCCAGAATGAGGCGCACAACAATCACAACTCGATCTGCAACGAGAAACGGGATGAACAAAATTGAGGGAAGATCCCTCCGTTCGAAGTCAAAGTAAGGAAAAAAGATTAAATTTCATTTCAATCTATTGCAACAAATAAAAATTTATCAATGAGTCGAAAATGAGAACAAAAACAAAAGTCAATAAAGAAATATTCATACCAACAATTTGTGTCCGATTCTCAGGTGGACGGGTTTTCCAATTTGGACGGGTTGTCCAACCACGGTACGATGTCCCCACAATCGAAATCAAGAATTCACGTTTTGTGTCGTGTCGAGCCCAGTCGGGTGGAGGAGTTTATGAAGAATATCTGTCGGGATCGATGATCTCCATCACAGTGTCCGGAAACAACTTCACGGAATGCAGCACAACTGAAAATCATGGTGGAGCAATATGGATCGAAAAATATCCAGCAACACAAATCCTGTCGAACAATCAAATCAAACACTGCCTATCAACCAAGGATGGAGGAGGAATCGCTGTATCCAACGGTAGATCCGTCACAATCACCCAGTCACTGTTCACCTCGTGCATGTCAGAAGGGTTTGGGGGCGGATTGGCTGTCAACAAAGCCGAGGACGTCACTCTGGCCGACTCGCAGTTCCATTCGTGTGTGTCTGCTGAATACGGTGGAGCCGTTCATTTTGCGATGTCCAAGGGGCACTTCACCATCTCTCGCTGCTTCATCAAGTCGTGCATTGGAAGCAAGTTTGGAGGGGGCATCTTCCTGAAGCTCAAAGATGGATCCGAAGCGTCATTCCCAGGCATCTGAGTAGTCCCATCAAAATAGGTAAAACTGGGATCAATTGATGTCAGTGCCTAAATTTGGACTGAGATCAAATTTCAACTCTTTTCCTTTGAGATTTTCTCATTATCACTTCATTAATCATGTTCAATTCACTTCTTGTTTTCACATAATGCTCTTCAATATTTCAGACAGCTCTTATTTCCCAAAAACACGCACGATCACAATCACCAACACTTCTTTTTTCGATGTATTCCCTTCATTGACTTTAGTCAGTGAGAAAAAACCATCAAAGAAGACATAATAACGCATTATCGACTTGTTTTTATAATTATTGTTGTAGAACAAACTGAAACAGCAGCACCCAAAGTTTGCATTTTCATGATCTATGAAGTGACCATTTTCCTTTTTACTTTTTTTTCCATTCAAATATCATATATAAGAAGACTTTTTTGAAATGAAAGAAACGAAATGGTATTGTAGGTATTTGGTGGGATCAGATCCGACTGGGATCACTGGGATCAAATCAGAAGCCTGGTCATTCCTAATCGACAGAGTGGGATATGGAAACACACCAGAAGAGATGAACACTGTTGTAGATGGAGAATATGGAACCAACCTCTTTTTTGATCTTTTGGATCGCTCAGATGTGAGCTTCATCAATCCGGACACAGTCAAGGATCCTCTCGTCATGGTTCCTGAGAATGGTGTCTCTTTCACCACTACCGAGCTCAAAAAATGGGCGTACCGAACAAACTACTCAACAACAACATCCATTGTCTACCTCATCCATCCTTATGTCGGTGGAAGCTTGGCTGTCAGTTCCACTCAATACTACGACACCACTCGCTGTGGATATAGGTATCTACCTTGCCAGGATTTCCTTGTCGGACATGGCAACGCAAAGGATTCAGCCACTGGAGAGAAGGCTGGCGTGTTCATCCACACCGACGTCACCACTACCCCTCCGAATTTCGACAAGGATATGATCTGGGAGTCAAGTGAGAGTAATCCGAAGAGTTTGACAATCTCACCTGGCTCTGTGTCACCTGGCACATATTCCCTCACTCTGAAATCTTTGGCTTTCTCAAGGACAACACAAGGAGCATCGTTGTTCTCGATCACGACAGGATCACTGTCTGTCACTTCGTGTACATTCATAGGATTGACAAGCACGTCGAATGGAGGAGCGATCTCGGCAACGATCACAACAAACACGCTGACGATTGTGAGCTCGTCGTTCGAGAAGTGTTGCGCAAGTGGAAATGGAGGAGGGATCTTCATTGATGCGAGGGGATTGGGGAGTGGGGGAGGATTTGATGTTTCGGGATGCGAGTTTGGAACGGGAGGAGTTAAGAACAGAACGACGAAAGGCGATAATGTGTATGTTTATGGAAAGGACTTTGAGACACTACTGAGGTTACACAATTCATGGAATTTGGAACTTTCCTGCAAGATGACAAGAAAAATTGCGAACCTTTCTTCCAGCTTCGATTCGTGTCATGTCACCACTAGACCATAATAGTCGTCGAGATGTTGAGAATCGTCCGTGAGGAGGACTGGTCATCAGATGTTGATCTCGCGTTTGAATCTGCGTTCGACTGTCAACCCGACGGAAATGGTCGTTTCAATGAGATGGAATTTTGCAGAGCGTGCTGACAACGATATTGAACTGTAGTTTGTGGATGACGTGACTCGGTCTCGTAACAGGATGTGATGGTGGAAAGAGCAGATCAATCAATCCAATAATAAACAGAGTATCAACAAGTTTCAAACAAAGTTCCAAATTCCCTGAGCCATGTAACCTCAGTAATCACGACCGCGAAATTCCCATCGGTGAGTGGATCGACATCGCCAACACTGTATTGGGGGAATGATTTGACTCATTCTGTTGACTCGACGCTTCTTGTTTATCTTGTTCCGATTGGATCGACAGCGATAGTTGATGCATCTGGGAAAGCTATTCAACATTGTGGCCATTTTGGAGTTGCATGTCCAACGATTGAGACGGGATTCAATCGGATCAGTGGAAATGCGAGTCCTCTCTCGCTTGAACTGTCGAGTTCTGTGACAGCTGGAGCTGGATTCTCAGTTTCGTCAGGACAAGATATTTCGATCAAGGCATCTTCGGCATCGACTCAAACATCGGCTTCTAACACGAATCCCGTGTTGATATTCATATCCTCGACAACATTCACGATCTCGTCAGGAAAACTGTCGTTTGTGGATGTGGAATTAGCAGTGAAAGTGACGACGACATCCAACGCTTTCGTTGTGAATGGAGGAACACTTGAGCTTGGAACATCGTGTTCTCTGTCATTCTCTGGAACGTCTGGATCTTTGATCTCGCAGACGAATTCTCTTTTCAAGGTTTCGGGAGGAACACTGAAGATTGCAGGAACGAGTGGATCGCCGAAAGAGATTGAGTATGTTGACATGGGGAGTTCGAGTGTGATTGAAGTGAACAGTGTGGACTTCTCTGGAACGGTGGATCTGTCGTTCTTGTCGATTGGTCACTGCAAATCGTTTTCACATGGAATGATTTCGTTCCTCTCCTCGCCATCGTCGTCGACCTCTCCAACAGTTTCCATTCACCACTGTTTCTTCAGTCTGAATGAGAACTCGAATGCTGCGACTGGTCCGCATGACATTGAAGCGAATTCGAGTTGGGAATCTCTGCTGGATTCGCCATTGGTCTTTGTTGAAACGTACTCTGATAGCACACTCAGCCATTTCCAGATAGGGACTTCGGACAAAACATCTCTCGTTCCCTTCCCCATCTTGAAGACGCATGGAACGAATGCTGGAGCTGATGCAGACTGCTATCTGAACACGATCATGTGCAAGACAGTGAAAACTAGTCTCAGCCACTGCACTCAGAAATCTGGAAGCACATTTGTTCGCAGAGTGATTCAAATGGAAACTGGAACATTCTCAGAAGACACGCTGAAAGTTGAAGAGAAGAATGTGGAGATTCGAGGACAGACCGCGGCTGTTGTTCTCCAACCCAGTTCAGATGCTACCCTTTTGGAATTATCAACAGGATCAGCCGATCTGAAGACATTCACACTTGCAGCTCACACGACCCAGAGCAATTCTGTAATCAGAGTAACAGATGCAGCAGGAAGACTCTCACTGAGGGCGATTTCGTTTGATGGAAGTGGAAAGACACTGACAGACTCAGTTGTGTCAACAAAAGGAACGACGACAATCACCGGATGTTCTTTCCGCGATATCACCTGCTCATCAACCGCCAGAATCGGAGCAGTGATCACCACGTCTGCCAGAAGCTATGAAACATTCCTAATCGACACCTCATCATTTTCAAGATGCACAGTTGAAGGAAAGGAGTCGTGGATTGTGTTCAACGACTTTCAATCAACAGCCTCGACTATCACCTCGTCTCTTGTTGACGAATTACTCTGGAAACCTATCTTCAACGAAACATCACTCAGGTCAGCTGTCAGTGCAGTTGAGCCTTCTGCAGCATGGAACGAAACAGTCTCATTCAATCCGTATTCTCTCATCTATCTGTTTCATCGAAGCAACACCTCCTGCGTCGCCATCTCCAAAACACTGACAAGTGAAGACCATCCTCTCTGCGGACACGAGAAATTGCCCTGCCTCACTGTCGACGGAGCCATCAGCACTACTCAGGTCAAGAACGTGTTGGTCATCACCACAGCGGAACTGGTGTCTCATCTCGACTTGAACGGAGATGCTCACACAATCTCTGGGAGGACAAGTGCAGATGTTCTCAAACCCATCGGAACAGCTTCCATCACAAACGCAGCTTCCAAACCAGGCGGAACCTTAGCCATCACTACACTCACCATCGATGCTTCATCTGCGCAAAACACGGAGACACACACTCTTTTAAACTTCAAATCAGGAGCGATGTCGTTGGCCTCCGTGATATTTCTTGTGGGATCATCACAAACACGTTTCACGCTCATCTCACTCACTGACTCCTCATTCACCGTGCAAACGACCACAATTTCACAACCGTCCTTCTCAAAACCGTTGATCGTCGTGTCCAAATGCGCTGTTCTCTCCATCACCTCACTCACCGTGCTCGAAGCACAAGGAACTGAGCTCATCTCCATCTCTGACTGTCCAGCCAGTGCCAATGCCGTGATCAAGACGTCCAAGTTCACTGGTGTGCTCTCATCCAACGACGAAGACTTCTGTCAATGGGAATCGGGTCTCATCGGCATCTCAAATATAGTGGAAATTTAACCCGATACCTTAATTTAACCCGATACTTTTCTCCCATTTTTTGGACCCCTCTTTCCATCCATCCCATATTTCTCGGAACCCATAAATTTATGGGTCCCACAATTTCCGGGTTGGATGTCTACCCTCCCCCATCAATCACTTGAGGCAGAAATCGAACCTCCAAAATAGGATCCCCGGGTGGGGTCTCCTATTTAGGAGTCTTTTTTTTCTGATTTTTTGACCTTTTTTTGGCTCCCAAATAGGAGGTCCTTAACATTTAAGCTTAGGACAGCCGAACTTCACGACCACTTTTCTCCACGCCTGTTCATGATTTTTCAATCCCAGTTCATTTCTGGTGATTTGGGATGGTTTTCTCTCAAAATGACAATTTTTTGAAAAATGAAAAATCCTGGGGGGATCTGGGTGGAAATTCAAAGTCAAAATCCGACTTCCCTGTACAATAAGCTTAGGATCTTGAAAACTTGTTTTGATCATATCTCCACAACCAGACATGGTCCAGACATGAAACTTTTACCAATATGGATGTTTTGTTGAGAAGTATTTTTTTCGGAAAATTTTGAGAATTTTCGAAGACCTCCTATTTTGGAGTATTGAGGTTTTTTCGTGTTTTTCTTGGAATCTCCACCTCCATCTCACTCTCTGAGAACGAATCTGTCCAAAATGATCATTTGGATTCGATTCTGATGGTTTCCCCACCATTTTGACGGAATTTGGAGACTGGTGCATCATCCCATGTCAAGTGACAGCTCTCCTTCAGCCCCAAGGTTCAAAACCCAAAATATATATCTCAACTGCCACAAGGGGATTTTTTTCAAAATTTTCCGAAAAAAATACTTCTCAACAAAACATCCATATTGGTAAAAGTTTCATGTCTGGACCATGTCTGGTTGTGGAGATATGATCAAAACAAGTTTTCAAGATCCTAAGCTTATTGTACAGGGAAGTCGGATTTTGACTTTGAATTTCCACCCAGATCCCCCCAGGATTTTTCATTTTTCAAAAAATTGTCATTTTGAGAGAAAACCATCCCAAATCACCAGAAATGAACTGGGATTGAAAAATCATGAACAGGCGTGGAGAAAAGTGGTCGTGAAGTTCGGCTGTCCTAAGCTTAAATGTTAAGGACCTCCTATTTGGGAGCCAAAAAAAGGTCAAAAAATCAGAAAAAAAAGACTCCTAAATAGGAGACCCCACCCGGGGATCCTATTTTGGAGGTTCGATTTCTGCCTCAAGTGATTGATGGGGGAGGGTAGACATCCAACCCGGAAATTGTGGGACCCATAAATTTATGGGTTCCGAGAAATATGGGATGGATGGAAAGAGGGGTCCAAAAAATGGGAGAAAAGTATCGGGTTAAATTAAGGTATCGGGTAAAATTTCCACTATAGCAAAATCGACATCGACACAACATCCTTCGCGAGACTCAGCCAAGGTGCTCTGAACGTTGTGGACAGCAACATTTCTCTGATGGGCGACATCTTCGCAGACAATGTGCTTCCCAGCGTGGACTTCCCCTCTGCAGAACGAAACCTGAGATGCTCTGGCGTCTCCACGATCAATATTGTTGGAAACGAGGACCTGAACTCTCTCTGGTTCCTGACAGAAGAAGATTGTGCTGTCAAACATCGCTCGAACACAATCACACCTACTCTCTTCGTCCCAACACTCACCCCAGCCAGCTGCAACAGCACATACAATTGTTGGACAATTTTGGGAAATTGGAAAATGCCGGAAAAAAGACACACAAAATGCGAACCTTTTCTCCAGCTCCAAATCATGTCATGTCACAATACGACACTTCCATTCGTCGCGATGTTGAGAGTTCTCTGGGAGAACGACAGACCATCACCAGTCGATCTCATGTCAGAAAATGTGTTGGACTGTCAGACAGACTGAATTAATCGGCTCAATCAGATTTTGTTGGATAGAGCGTGCTGAAGACGAGATGGAGAAGGAGTTGGTGGATGGGAGGACTCGACTTTGTGGAAGGAAGTTGCAGTTGAGAGTGGTCATCAATCGGCCGATGAACGCGCATGGGATCAACAAAGTTTCCAAATTATCAAAATTGTCCAACAACTGTACGATAAGAAAGCAAAAGCATTCTCGGTTGTTGTCGTTGGAGAGCGAATGGTCCCGTGTGGACTGTTCCTCGAAATCTTCGAGTTTGACAACAAAACGAGCAAAGAAGGCAATTCCATCACAATGGAACTCAACGCCTCAACCACAAAGTCAATCACAGACACAAACATGTCTCTCTCAGTCTCAGACTCCTCTCTGACTACACTCTCCGCAACAGTCGAATGGCGTGCACGCCTCCTCTACGCCGACAACATCCCGACTCAAGAATTCTTCACGATCAGCGGAGGTGGAAGCTCGAACAAGTCGGAGTTCGCTAAAGCGCTGCCATGGTTGATACCAGTCATCGTTGTCGCTGTTCTTGTGCTCTTGCTCGTTGTGATCATCCTGATTGTCCTCCTCCGCAGAATGAAGAAGAAAGACACAGCACAAGCGCCACTTCTCGCCACGCAAGAACTGGATGTGACAGACAAAGTCGAATTTGACGAATCTTACCAATTTGCTCAGAACTCAGCTTCATCTGTCGCTCATCCGCTCAACCCAAACGGCACGACAGCCTTCGTCTTTGAACATCCCGCTTCGAAAATGGTGAGTGGGAAAGACTTCCAACCCCAATCTCAGCCAACCGGACTCGATGAGCTTGTGGAGGCAGTGAGATGTGACGAGGGAGGGACAGTTGTGATGGTGAAGAAGAAGGAGTCGTTGTACAACAGAATCCATTGCGCCAATCCCCAACACATCTCGAAAGAACAGATCGCTCTGAATGTTGTCAAAACGTTGAAACAAATCACGAAGCATCACCCAACCGCGGAAACACTCACACGACTCAACTCTCACTGGATCTTGTTCGACAAAGACAACAAAACTTGTCTCCGACTGAAAGACGATCCAAAGCCAGTCCATGCTTCGCAGTCGACCCCAAAGACAATGCAAACCACCTCACACGAAGGCCAGCGATGGGAAGCACCGGAAATCGCCAACAGTGAAGACGATCACACTGTCATCGATCCTCTCAAAGCCGCAGTTTTTAGTCTCGGCCTGGTCATGTGGGAAATGGAGACCGGAGACGTGCCTTTCAAAGAAGTTGATAGTGGTCGGATAAACCCGTTAACTCCGATAAACCCGTTAAAACATCCCCCATTTCACATATATCATCTCTTTCACACGACTCATCAGTTGTACCTGTAAGAAAACCCTAGTGAGAATTCTGGAAGGAATTGTGACTCTTTCAGAGATTGGATCAAAGACAATGGGTCTATTCAAATGGATGAAATGCCAACGACGACACAGCGCAAGTTATTCTGACCATGAAAAGCTCGACTCGCAACACATGATCCCTCTAGTTCTCGGAAATAGATTTGTTCAACTTCGTTCAAAAAACAACGTTCACTTTTCGCTTTGCATTTCACAATCATTCTTTCATGAAGAACTCTAGTTTTAAAAAAAATGAGGAAATGCATGAATGTGAAGTGGAAGGAGAATTAAGATGAAGAGGGGAGACTGTTTCGTCCCTTTGGAAGGGTTAACGGGTTTATCCGCTCTAACGGGTTTGTCCGGGTACTATGATGCGATCAACGCTGCGAGAAACATCGGAGCGGGGCAGCGTCCCAAAATGGAAATACTCACAGACTCCAAGAAACAACTCGTCGAGAAGTGCACGAGTTTCACTCCATTCGACAGACCAAGCTTGGACGAGCTCGAAACGGACCTGCTCAAGCTCGACAGTGGTGTCGCTCAGGATCTTGTGCCAAGATAACGACTCCTCTTCACTCACTAATCATTTGAGATGGAACCGATCAACACTTCAAACATGAACCGAGAGACACAACTTCACATGACAACTTTTCTCTTTTGAAAGAGACACTTCTCTCCTCTTTCCCGGCTGAGATACCACACGTTCTGTTTAGCTTGCCGTTGTATTTATGGAGAGATGCTCACCTCGAAACAGCGAGTTTCTGTGACATCTCCCACACACACGTCGAATTCTGATTCGCTTTTCATCAACTTTCCGTCTTCCTTCGTTTCAAATCCGATCTATTCTCTTTTGAGACTTCATTTTTCGTCTTTCTCTCATTTCACACTGTCTTCCGTTCAAATCCGATCGGTTCTCTTTTGAGAATACCTTTTACATATTTCTGTTGCTTTCTCACGCTTCTGTGTCAAGCACGTACATCTCTTTGGATTATGTCCCACATCTCGCCCTTCTTCGAAGTTCTCGACTCCAAGCATCCGTGCCTGTTAGTCGTTGATATTCATAGGGTCTCAAGCGCATTTCATTCTCCCTATGTGATTATTCAATCGACATTTCAATGTCCTATATGTTCTTTTGACTACTTTCCTTCGTTCTTCTCCACTTGTTTAGCCAGTTGATTCATTCTGCTCTCCCTTTCTCGATGGTTTTCTCTGAAACGGGTAAAAAAATAAGGAGTAAAGTGTGACATGAACCGTGAAATTCATTCCCCCATTCCCGTCTCCCCCTTCATCCTCTTCACGTTTTGCCTTCATCCCACTCATCTCACTCGCACTGTCAACGTACTCCTCCATCTCTGACGGTGTGTCATTGTCCATTCGCATCAGCCATCCCTCCACTGCATCTTCGAGCCCTGCTTCTCGCTGTCTCTCCACTCTCTTCTTGCATCTTTCGTTCTCGTCCCTTCTCATCTGCTCTTCATAAATTCCGACCTTCTCTAGTCTTGCTCCCAAAACTCTCTCATCTGTCTTCTCCACCAACCACCCCACTTCCCACTCCTCTCTTCCTGTCTCCGCAATCTCCCCATCTTCGAAGAGTTCTTTCTCGAGCACTAGTGCCCAATCTGAGAGAGCAGTGATTTGGTCCACGATGGGCAGAGTGCACACGATTCCCTTCAGAAAGCACTCCTCCCGCTGAAGAACGAACTGCAGATATTGCTTGACCGGTTTCAACACACGTTCAAACAGAAACAGTCGGAACTTCTTCCGCTTTTCCAGCGGAGGGATGGAGCGTGTCGAGGCCCAGAGCATGTTGTAGATGGCCCAAACGAGATTCACGTGAAAACGTTCGTTTGTGATGGGAACGGAATACGGTCTGGACGTGTCCATCACCCGCTGAAGCAGATTCTCTTCCAGCATGGGACGGAGCAGGTGAGGAAGATTGGTCCCGATGATGGTGAGTGCCTCAAGATGAGAGGAACACCTGACGAAGGGCTGGCGGCAGGTTCGCTCCAAAAGGGAGCAGAACTGCGGAGCATCGGAGAGGGCAGATTCGACAACAGCTTTGAGTGCGTCGGATTTGTCGCAGAGAGTTAAAGTCAAGCCGTGCCACGAACTGTCGAGAGTGAAGCTCATCACCTCAGAAAAGAAGTTCTCATTCTCACATTTTGAAGGAGTTGGGGATGATTCAAGCAGATCGAGGGAGGCGACGATGGCCGATTTGAGAAAAGGAACAAAGTCGCAGTCGACCAAAATCTGGACAAGATGAGAAGAGAGGAAGACATACGTTGTGAAAAGAGCTGTTCCTGTCATGCAGTGTTTCGACGAGAGAGAATCCTGCACCGATAACATCTAAAGAACCATGTTCAGTGAGAAGTGGTGATTCTCTGGGAGGTGTGGTGGAGAGAGCAGAGATGGTTCCATCCGAAGGTGACGATTCCGTGAAGAGGGACTTCATTTTCGAAAGATGTTCGGTCAGCGTGGCACACAATCGCGCTACGAATGGGACAAGCTCCGACGAACTGCCAGTCGAAGCAGAAGGCACAGTGTGTGTTTGGAGGAAGCGGATCACGCTGTTCTCTTCACGGCAGCGGGCGGAGAGAGAGTTAAGAGCGATCGTCGAGACGGAGAGATGCGGGGAGAAACTTAGTTGGGTCAGAAGGCTCAAATGCGGAATTGCTGGGTCATTTCTTTCAATATGATCGATACATGCAAGAAATTCAGTTGTGTGGTGGGCGAGGAAGGTGGAAGACGATCGAGCTGTGGATGTCCACAACAACAGGCAATTTCCGAGCTGGAACAAAATAATGGAAATGCGGGAAAATTCAAACTTCAGTGAGCACATCTGTCTTCGAAACGGAGGTTATCCATGTGAGAAAGAAGGACGGGATCATCGATCCACAAATCCGACTTAATTCGCCTTCTGAAGATTTTCCTGATCGAAAAAATGATGCAAAAGAGTTAATGTTAACAGAAGTCATTGTCAAACCAATCAGACACAACAATTTCGGGAGAGTAATCTGAGAAATGATGATGACACAGGAATCACACTGGAACATCACATGATTGCGTCTGTTCACAATATAGCGTAAGAGGATTGATGTACTCCACGTGAGGTATTGTTGAGAGGGCCCAATCAGACTCTGTCAAAATCATCAATGGGAGTGAAACACGATCAGGTCGGGACAAACCTGACACGAGAACAAGGAGGTTATGAAGCATCATTGGGCGTATTGCACTACAGCCACCAGAAATAAGATTTAGAATCATTTCAAGAGAGATCTGGAAAGAAAGGAGTTTGAGGGTCGAGGAAAGAAGACAAACGATCTGTTTCGCATTCGAGAGATTAAATTGAGAATTTGAAGATAGCTTGTTGACAAACATGGAGTTTTAGGGCGATGAATAGTTGGTGAGACGTTTGAAAAGTCGATTAAACGATTGTGTGATCGATTGGTAAACAAGAAAGTATCTCTTTTGGTTTGATCAATTATGATCTGGCCCAGGGTCGCACACATGTGTCAATAAATACACATACATTCTCATGGTATCTCTCCTCATCCTGTGCTTTTTACTTTATGGATTGAAACCTGAATTATTTTGAGGTTATCTGTCCAATTGTTGATGAACTAAAATCTGTCTGTTTTGCTGGTGACTGGTTGAGTGATCCAGGATCTTATGGGCTATTCTATCCTCGAGATCGTCCCAACGACAAAATGTCGAAGTGATGTCTTCCTTTTGAGAAAGATAGAAGCAGAGACTTGATTCAACCAAAATCATGGTTAGATCTAATCACATCAAGAATCAGACATGTTTGATCGTCAGGGAGACTCCTGGAATCAATCAATCTCTCTTAATAGTTCAACTGTATGTGTGACCTGTCTTTCTCATCTCGTTAGACCAAGGAACAGGCACTTCTCCGAGACACCTTCGCTCTCTTCAAAGAGGATTCCATTCCATCTCTTCTCGATCATCTCCGAGGTACGTCCACTTCATCTTTCCCTGAACCGTGTTTTCATGTTTCAGCATCAGAAGGAATTGTGACAGACGAGAATATTGCATGGTTCGAAGATGGCTTCTGTGAGCCGTTCCGACCATATTTCATTCCCAACCGTATCGTGTGCCTCGTTATTAGTTGATTGTTTCAGCATCTCACCAAATGCGTCATGGACTGTCTTTTGATTATTGGTCTATTTTCGTTCATGTTTTCATTCTCGCAGTTACTTCCACGTTATCCGAAAAATGTGAGAATATGTTGGTCAAGGTCCTTTCTCACATCCTTCTTGCTTGGCCATACGACATCTTTCCTTCAGAACAGACAGAGTACGTGTGTCATCGCTTTGTCTCATCATTTCGTGTAGTTCTACACATTTCTCTGTCAATTCTCTTTGCAATCAGTTGGACTCAGGTTGATGCTAAGAACAATGCGGGAATACCATTTGAAGTGGTATTTGATGGAGTTTCTCGTCGACAACTGCCAACCCTCTTCTGATCCTTCTGCACCCTCCCAAATCATCCTCACTCGACCGACACCCCTTCTCATCACTGCCATCGACGAGATGAACACACACTTCTCCATCCATGATCTGTCTCGATATCTCTCCACTCCTCCCGATCTCACAACCGACGAAGACGATGATTCATCAGCCAGAACAGACCTCGCCATTGATGTGCTGTTTCTGTCTCTACTGAGCGTCGTGTCGAACGAAGCATTTCACAAACCAGCTCGACACCTCCTGACTCGCATGTTTGAGATGTCGGAAGGCGAGTTGGAGAAACTTCTGTTGGAGCGAGAGGTTCGACGTGGAGATTTGGAGATGGAGTGGCTTGGCGAGGAAAGGCAGACAGAAAACACTCTGTCTTTTACTGACGGAGTGTTGATGTTACTGGGAAGGAGAGAGACAGAATGGGAACGAGACGAAGACACGAATGAGGCAGTCACGGACGAAGAGAGTGCGGGAGAAACTGAAGACGAGACTGAATCTTAAGATAAGGAACAAGAACCAGAAAGTGTGGAGTATCCTCGATCCGTCTACAACACACCACTTCAAGAAGTCGCATCGACACCAACTGTCTTCCTCCATCGAGTGGCCTGCTTGTTGATTTCTGTGCTTTTCTCGGCTGAATGTGATTGTCTCCCATCCAAACACCAACCAATTGCCTCGCCATCCACAATCAACAACGATCCTGACTCCACCAACGACAGTGTATCTGAACCAACAAATCACAAAATGAGCGAATCGCACCTGTTCAGAATCTGTCTGAAACTGACTGGCTGGCTCCAAACGACTTTCACGGAATGGCAGTCTGGCTCAGTGTTCACCAAAACAGTGCGGATGGACGTGGAGTCGGCTGTGTCCATCGTGTTCCTCCTCCTTCCCCACGCCGACCTCGACTCGCAATGCTTCCTCGTCTCCCTCTTTCGCACCTTCTCCCACTTCACCGAAATGGTGCCCCTCGTGATCACCCCCGACCTCGTCCGAAAAGTTGCCCTCTTCTTCGCCCGACTCGGCCCCTCGCTCCCCCCTCAGCTCGTGCAGAGTGTGGAGTACGGCGTGAGGTTGATGATGGCTGGAAAACGGACTCCTCAAGTCGGACCGTTCTTTGAAGAGGCAGCCGAGCTGTGCCGACCGATTCTGGCCGAGCTGGTTGGTCAGTTGGAGAGTGACGTGGAGGGAAGGAGGGAGGTAGCAGCGCAGATTTGGGTGATTGTGTCGTCGAATGATGATTCCTTGCTGTACTCGTCCAATCTACCTGTTCATCTTCTCTCAGTCCTCTCCGACGAGACTGACGACAACGAAGCGTTCTTCATCCTTCGTGCATGCACCAAAGCTTTTTCGGATGGTTGCCGACACTCGTCACCAGTGCACTCACTTCTTTCCAAACACTTCCCCCTCCTCCTTCGGTTGGGAAAGAAGATCAGCCGACTTCAATTGGCCGTCGAGGCGTGGAGGCTGCTTCTGCAAATGCTTTTTGAGGTTACCAGCCCCGCCAGATCCCAAAAAGAAGAAATGATCCAATTTCTTGGAACACTCGAAGGTTTCGCAGTGGACTACGGGGAAACAGTCGGCAGAGTGCTGCAGATGCGAAATCGTCCAAACAGCACTCTCCAGGGTGATGAAGACATCAACCAGCATCTGCACTTTCTTGCCTATGGCCTCAAATGCTTCCAAAAGCTGTTCCAGCACATCGATTTCTCTCCTCTTCATCTCACACTCGTTCCCACACTCACACCTCTGCGACCCTTCTTCGGATCTGACGAAGACTCTCTTTGGGTGCGTGATTCTCCGACATATTTGACTCTCTCCTCCTTCCGACATCTCAATCCCTTTCACTTCATCCCAACGTCGCCATCTTTCCCGACAGAACAATCTGTGTTGGACGACATTCTGAGGAGCAAGATCGCCCGAGCAGAATGGATCATTCGAAATGGCGAGGATGTGAAACAAACCCATCAAAGCGAACGAGACCACATCAACATTCAGACGAGCTACCACCTCCATCGCACACGTCAAGTGAAGCTGGCTTTGGAGTGCGCGATCCGCCTTCCTCGTCTTCTGCACAACTCCGTCCCCTTCCACAGAGCGAGACAGGCGCAGGTTGAACAAGGAGAGGAGAAAAGATGGACCAAACATTTGATTGACACTGCGGAATCGCTCCTTTCCACCTTCTATTTTCGTATTCTCACAACTCTTCCAAAGAATATCGTCATTTCTCGCGAAGTGGACATCGGTTTCGTTGGTTGGGCGTTTCTGGACGGGAACAGACGAGATGCCATCACTTCTCAAAACGAGGAGGACTCGACTCCATCCGAGCCGTCTCTCTCGTTCTTCGAGAATATTCAGTTTGCTGTGATGTGGGCAATGAAAGGGATGGTTGAGTCCCCTTTCTCTCGTCCGTCAAGGATATTCAACCGAGGCCTTCAAGTTATGTGGAAGTTGGTGCACAACTCGATCCTCTTCCGCCCACCCTTCGATACCGCCATCGAACAGACAGCCGTTCAGATGTGTGTCTGTCTTCGTGAGGAAGGTCTGGAGGATGTGGTGGGTGTTGTGGAATGTCTCCTCGACAGCTCATTGCTGACGCAGTTCGGTCAAAACAACGATCACGATGGAGATGATTTTACTCTTTTTGACAGGCGATTTACTTGAGAAGGTGCTCGCCTCTCATTGAGGGATTTATGGCTGTGAGCAGGTAGCTGTGAGAAGTTCGATGTTCTGAAACAAGTGCCTTTCGTTTTGTGGGAAAGCACACCACTTAAGATAAGAAGACCCTTCATGTCCAGAGCTTGCTGAATCGTTTCATCACTCATTTTGTTCTTTCTATCACGTTCGATTCATTCATTCGTGGTTGTGAAAAAACTGGATTCAAGTTGGATTCCTTTGTTCGACACTGTGGCAATCGTCGCCTCTTGTCATTGCTCCATCAAACTTGGAACGCAGACCTTTGTCAGGACTGATGGGTTTCTCGTTCATGATGAGATGGAAAAGTGTGAAGAAACCGAAGATAGTGACAAACCAAAAAAGACACAGAAAATATCAACAAGGACGAAAGTATTTAAGAAAGAAACGTCAAATTAACACATTCTGGCCGGAGAGGTCCGCCTTCAACACCCACCGAACCGAGTGTACGTCTCTTTGGGCATCGCGAGGATGGCCGAATCCTGGAACTCAATCTGCTCCCGCTGCTTCTCGTCAAGCACAGCTCGAGCAATCTCCTCTTCCGGCGGCAGAATAACACGAAATGACTTGGGAACGGGGAGTGTGATGAGGAACACGGTCCCCACGCCCAAACGAGTCCGAATCTCAAAAGTTCCTCCAAATTGTTTTGTAAATACATACGCCTTTGTCAATCCATAGCCTGCTCCCAACGTCCTTCGATCAGTCACGTTCGATCCCCTGAATCCGAAATGGACGCACTGCCTGACCTCGTCCTCCGGAATGCCGCGCCCGTTATCCTTCACCTTGATCGTCACAGTCTCCCCGTTGCTGACCATCTCCCCCCACAGTGTTCCGCCTGGATAGCAGTACTTTCTCGCGTTCATCAGGATGTCGCGCATGATGTCCTGGAAGATGGGCGGGATTGCGATCCAATCGCTCCCGTTGGGTCCCCGCACGTTGAGGTGCAGCACGTGCATTCCTGCTTTCGTGCGTTCCTTTTCGGAGAGGACGAGGCCAGTCGCCTGTTTCGATCCGTGTGCCACGGCCAACATAACATTCGCCATGTTCTGTCGAAGGGTTTCTGTTTTGTACACAATCCACGCATTCGAAGGGAGGGGAAGGCGCTTCACCATTTCCCCCCACTCGCGTCAGAATGATCGGGATCAGGTCGTTCTGGACCCAATCCAGATTTTCAGTAAAGATATGGCACTTCATCTGGAGAAGGTCATCCTCGGGGTCTTGCTTGCTCAGAGAGTCACAGACGTTGCGGGCATCACCAATTTCTCCAACAATGACAGGGACAAGATCAGGGAGTTGGAGGAGGAGAGGTACGAGATTCTATGACAACAGAGACGATAATGAATCGCGCAATAATGAATGAGAGTAAATGAAGGTCGAGAAGACCAAAGGGTCAAGATATAATTGGAATGGAGGAATGTGTTGAAATGGAGGGGATGATAAAGAAGTAAGCATATATACAAACGGCAATTTGATCCAATTGAGACATAATTTGGCCGCCAACCGCCAGAGTGTTCTGAAAAACTGGACACGAGGAAAAGAAAGATCACAATTTTGAGGATTGCATCAGAAAAAGAAAGAGGGGATAAATGAAAGAATAAAGATGAATAGGAACAAGAACATGGAAAATTCAGGATCGAAAAGAGATGGTGACAGACTTGGGATGGATGGATCGTCGAGACTTGTGATGCACGCTTCGATTCCTTCTGAGTTCATCCAGAGGAGTACGTAGAGACTTCAGAAGTAAAATACACACCAACAAGGGATGTTAAAACATTTTGGAAACTATAAAGCGAGAATTATGTGATCTTCAAGGCAGACCTGTGAAAAACAACTTTTGTCTTTTGCTCCGTCGTTAAAGAGATATGTTCATCAATAACGTAGCTGTCCATATCGTTCTCGTTTCCTGAGCCGACAGCACCATCTAAAACAATATGCTCTTCAAGCATTGATGGTTGATAAGATCAGAATCAAATTATGGACTGAAGTGAGATCCGGTTATGACTGAAGAGATAACATCGGGTGCATGGGAAGAACGACCCAAAAAACAAAATCAAATCAAAAACCCTGATAAAGCAAGACTTTGGAACTGAAAGATGAAAGAAGATTGTCAAAGAAACAAGAATAGCATGTCAGTGACCCTCTCACTCCCTCTTTCGGGTCTTCCTCCCCTCCAGCATCAGCGCCTCGGCCTCTCTCTCCATCCTCCTCTTCTCTTCCTCCCACAATCGCTCCTTCTCTGCCATCTCTCTCTCAATCCGTGTCTGCTCGTCTTCCATCTCGTACAGAATCCGCAGCACTTCCTCCCCTTTCTTCTTCTTAGTCTTCTTCGCTTTTCCCCCAAAATCAACTTCTTTCGACATATCCACCGCTCTTTCTCGGACTCGTTGAACCTTCGTCTCCTCCTTCTCCACTTCCCGCTCCAATTTCTTGTTGTCCCGCCTGATCCGCTCGATCAGCTCCAAATCTTCTGGTTTTTCGACGAGCGACGATTCCATCTTGGCGATGGCTTCTCGTTGTTGCTTCGTGCGTCCCATCAGAAGTGTAGTCTGCTCTAGAAGGGTCTGATACAGCTGTGCCTCCTGCCGCTTCCTTTCCTCTTCCTCGTCGTTCTCTCCTTTCTCTTGTTTGGGGTGTTGGGATGACAGTTTGATCTTTGCTGTCTTTTCGGCGAGATATTTCGAGTGTTCTTGTCTGGCATCGAGTTTGGTTGATGTGTCTTCGTCCTGTTCTTTCCTCCTCTTCTTTTCGTCTTCTCTCTTCCTCCGCTCTTCCATCCTTCGTCTTCGCCTCTCTTCGTCGTCTCTCGCTTTCTGCTCTCTTCTTCGTGCCTCCTCCTCCTTCCTTCTCTCCTCTTCCAACTTCCGCTCTTCCAGCCCCATCTGTCGTTCCATCTCTCTCTTCTCTTCCTCCTCCTTCCTTCGCTGGGCTTCCTCGTCGCGCATTCTCCTCATTTCCTCCTCTCTCCGCAGTCTCCTCTCCTCTTCCTCCTTCTTCCTCATTCTGTCCTGTTCTTGCTGCTCTTCCATCTCTCTCTTCCGTCGAGCTGCATCCAACTCCCTCTTCCTTCTTCTTTCCTCTTCCTTTCGAAGCTTCTCGTATTCTTCCTCTTCCCTTCTCAACCGCCTCTCCTCTTCCATTCTCGCCTTCTCCTCCATTCTCCTCTCTTCTTCTTCCTTTCGTCTCTCCTCCTCCCTTCTCTTCTCTTCCAACACAAGCTGCCTCTTCCTCTCCAACCTCTCTTCTTCCTCCTTCCTCCTTTGTGCTTGTTTCTCCTTCTCCCGTTCTCTCTCTTTCTGTCTCCTCAATCGCATCTCTTCCGCGCGATTCTCTCTTCTCCCTCCTTCTCCTCTCTCGCTCTTCTTTCCTGCATTGACCAGTTCGGACAGACTGAGCTTGTTCCACACAAACACATTCACATCAAATCCGACCTCTGTGTTCCCCCCTTCCTTCTCCCCCGTTCTCCCTTCCGTCTCTTCTCTCCCCTCCTCCTCATCCCACACGTCTCTCCCCACTCCATTCAGTCGGACATCTCGAAACGACTTCGACACAGCCGTCTCCTTCCTCACTTGTTCCATCAGAATCGGTTTCAGTTCGATCGACGTCATTCCACACAGCTTCATCCGCGATTCACTTTCGCCCAACTCTCTCTGCATGCCTACCACCGACGATTGGGACGAGGCAGGCTGCGGTGTTGTGACTGACGTGGCGTCCAATCCACTTCTGTCGTTGAGCGAGGAGGAAGGCGAGTCCAGCCGAGAAAGTTGTTCGTCTGACCCGAAAGCGGTTTTCGTTGAGTTGTGTGTGGTTCGATGAAGGGCAGGTGTGGAGAGTGGTGGGAGGGAGCGGTGGGAGAGAGACGAGGGAGTGGAGTGTGTCGGGCGAGGCTGGCGAGAGGGGCGGAGTGGGAAGGAGAATGCTTCGAAGACGAGGGCTGAATTTGGGTTCAGAGCGAGACGCTACGAAGAGAGAAAGATGAAAGATGAAGAAGAAGAAAGAAAAGGATGAAAAAATGTAGAAGGAAAGACAGAAATGGTCTACAAATCTGAAGGAGAAGAATCAACGATTCTTCCAACAAAAAACTGAAATGTTTCTTACCAAACCGGATTGATCAACACATCGCCGACCATCTTGACACCTCCGCTCCCCACAAGTCCAAAGACAGCCACATTCGATGCTTCACACACTTTCACCGCGAGGGAATGGAGGGCAGAGAAGGGGAGAGATGCAGAGAATGACGAGGTGATTGGGAGAGAGACGAGGACGGGAGAAGATGAATGGTGAGGAGAGTGTTGTGTGCGAGTGGATTGAGGAGTGGCGAGTGCACTGTGTGAAGGCGAGTCTTCTGTGCTGTGTGGGATTTCGATCTCGTTTGGAATGAGATTGGAATGATCTTCTCCTCCCTCCTTCGCGTGCTCTCCCATCTTCCTTTCTTCCTTCCCTCTCCGTTCCGTCTGTTCCGCTGCCTGCATCACTCCCAAATGCACAAAGTGGCCAGCGTTGATTGGGACGAAGGGAAGAGACGGGTTGATTCGGAGTGTGTCCAGTTTCCTTCGCTTCCACTCCTTCCAAACTTCGTCGCTGACTCCATTCTGCTCCTGCCCGTTCTCGTCTGTCTTCCGTTCATCTTCCCGCTTCTCCTTCTTCCTCGCAGCGATGCCGCCACTCCACTCCAACTCCATCTTCTTCCAGAACTGCGGTTCGTTCGATGTGACGTGTCCCACAATCAATGTTGGGATGCCGTTCACAGCGAGTGGGAGGGAGGGGTGGTTGGACAGCGGCGAGAAGGGAAGGGAATCAGACATGAACGGCACACGCACCTCGAAGGTGAGAAGTGTCCGAGGAAGAAGTGAGGGCTGAGGAGTGAGCGTTGGCTGGAAGAGAAGTGCCTGATTAGGCGCCCTGTTCAATTTCTGCTCCCCCTCATCCTGGTCAGTCCCCTGTCTGCTTCGTCCCACTCCAACCCCCTCCACTTCTCTGAACTCTCCCCCACCCTCTCCAGCTGCAGAGGCGAGGGCAGGCGAATGGGAGCGTGGTTTCACGGGCATCCCTCCGACCAGAGACGGGATGGGTTGGGGGGAGGGTGTGAAGCGCGGGGCGTCGATCACAACTGGCTGGATGTGGTGAATGGAGGGCGGAGACTCAGCACGGACACGCGGGAGGAGTTTGGAATTTCGTTTGTGATGTTCGATTTCTGCGCGTGATTCCAACGCGAGTCCAAACCATTTTCGAGAGGCGAGGGAGAGATAGAGGCGAACAGACGTGACGGGGTCGACAGCAACGACAAGGAAATGGCGGGAGAGTGTTTGGAAGACGGCGGAGATGTTGAGAAGGCATGAAAACACGATTTCGGCTCCGAGCGGCGAAGATTCTGGTGAGTGGAGGGTGAGGAGGAGAAACTTTGCTTTGTCGGATGAGTTGTCGTCGATTGTGAAGTTCAGAGTGTCCAGAAGGAATGACAAGGAGCAGTTGGTCTGGAGATCAACACTTGTGTGTTTGGAGCGGCTGATTGTTGACTCGACGTTTTCGTCGCTGATCAGAGTGGTGGTGCACCAACAGTCACTGGGAAGCACTCCGACTGTTCGTTGAAGGACTGATCGGGGATTGGAGAAGAGTGACGGCTTGAGTGAGGAGATGCGTGAAAACGATTGTGCAAGTGGCGTGACAGATGGGATGAAGAAAGAGGATGGTGCGTCCAACGCAGGTTGTAATGATGTCGATGGAAAGGAGGGAAACTGAAGATGAGATGCGAATGGGGCGGATTCAGCGAACAGGAGAGTCACCGCGAGAGAGCTCCTCGTCGATGGGTCGCTGCTTCGGGAATTTCCAGTGGCCGACAAAGGTGCATCCGGAGTATCGCCAAATGCAGCGTGATGAGGTGATTGTGCGACCTTTGGGGTGAGAAGGGGGTGGAGTGATGGGCTTGGTTTGGGAAGGTTGGATGTGAGGCGAAGTTGGATGAAAATCACTCCAAACCTCTGAGTTTTCCCCGATTCTGAGGCAACAGAGAGAGGAGTTGATGATAGTCGTGAATTTCCACTTTTGGAGGACTTTTCCGTTCCGAATGTTGTCAATGTCCTCGAATCTGATCCTGCCCTTCCTCGCGTGTCGGAAGACCCTGACAATCTGGTGAACTGATTATATCCATCATCTCGTGGGATATTCTGGGGCCTAACAGGTTCTTCAAGAAATGAGAGGAATTGCGTGGAAATGTTTCGCGTTGACTCTGTCGGCTGGACGTACTTTGGTTTGTACAAATGAATGTAAATCCCAACAGCCTTTCCATCCTGCAGGTCGGCAAGGAGGTCTGGGGAGATGTCTGTCCATCCCCGAGCGGCGGAGGATGACTGGTTTTGGATCCGAATTTGGTGATCCTTCCCTTGAGAGAGAATCTCATCAAGTGATGGATCCAGTAAAGCTCCCTTACTCGGAAAGACAGTAGAATGAGAGAGCTCATGGTTTCTCTTCGATAGGCGGCGAATCGAGCATGACAATCGCAGAGACGAAAAATGGTGAGATTGGAGGTCTAGTGAGGACATAAGAGAAAAAAGATATAAAAACGAGTGGACGCGAAGGATAATCAACTCAATGACGAATTTAAAGAGCATATTTACACAAGACGGAACAAACAAAATGTGTGAGTGCGTGTTGAGAAGTTCTGGAAGGGGGAATGCTGTGAATACGATGTTGATCCGAGTAACCCCTCATTTTTATCGATCTGGACCCCAATCTTCAGACTAGACCAGCTCGAGGACTGGCAAAGTGTGATGAGTTAAAAACGATTGCATACGACAAATCGTGACCCAATCGTCGAGATATGAAGAAGAGACATCGGTCACTCTCGATAAGTTTCACAAAACAAGCAATTTGTTCGTTGATCTAAATGATAGGAGCGATTCAAAAAAAGAGCGTCAAACTCTGTTCTTGGCGAGAAATAGACAAAAGAACGGAGATAACTTGAACAAAATCTTCAAGAGAGATCCACAATATCAATCAGACAATCCTGTCTGGAGTTTCAACGAGAATGGATTTAATGTGGGTTAGATCAGTCTTCACAAAATTCGCTTCTCGGAATCAAAGAGAGATGGCCACTCCAAATTATGCAGTTCATGCGCCTCAGAGTTTCATCCCGAAACCGTGCATTAGAACTCCTCAACAATTGTTTCTTTTCTTATTTCTACAATTCATCTTTACTCTCACCGATTTCGCCTATTACTCACTAATCGTCCTTCCCAGGAATTCCACACCTCTCTCACAGCGAATTCCGGCGATTACTCCAAACTCTTCGTCCTCCTCGTTATCCATCTCGTCACCCAACGACAAACGAACCCCGATCACCAAAATCGACGAATATGCCCTCGATGTTACTCAAGACCTCCTGGATACCATTTCGGACCACATTGTTCAGCTCTTCTTGGATATCACTGATGACGCTGAGATCCAGCCGAAATCCGAAATGATCACCAAAACCCGCAATCTGCTCAACCTGGTCAACCGAAACATCCGCTTCTCCACCGGCGAAATCCTCTACGCATGCTTCCTGATCGAGCGCGTCCTCCGCACCGAACTCGACGACGTCCGCGACCCGCCGTACCCAATCGCCCGCCCAGGCAACTGGGGCACTATTGTTCTCTGCGGGATTGTCCTGGCGCTTAAGATGCAGCGCGACGGCGGATACAAAAGCCATTACTGGAAGCGGCTGCTCGGTGTACAGCCAGAGTCACTCCTTCAATCTGAGCTGATCTTGCTTTCGAGACTTCGTTTTGTGGTGTTTGTGGGAAGGGAGGAGTTGGAAGAGTATGAAACACTCACTATCAGATCTGGCTCGGTCCAGCTGGATGATTATTAACCCTTTTGGTTTACTCCATCTTCTGTTTGAGGGCTCTTCCCCACTCTTCTGTGCATAGCTATCATTATCTGTTTAATGCTCTTTTTTCACGAAATCGAGAAAAATTCCACAGGAGAAGATGAACTCTTCTCAAACAGTCCATCATAATTTTCTCGCATTATTGAGATGAGTAAACCTCGACGTCGTGTGACCACTCCGGATCCTGATTAGTTTGCTCAACTCATATTTCAATCCACCATTAACTTCTTCTTAACAGACTCCAACATCTCATCGTCACTTTTTCTCGAACATTCCTGAATCTCTCTTCATGTAGTGTCCCTTCTGAGCCCGAAGATCTTCTCGGTGTGTCTGTACTTCCGACTGTGCGCCCTCCGTTGGATCGTCACCGAAATTCAGCCATCCGTGAAGATGAGGCTCTCCTGAGTGAACGAATCGAAAATTTGGCACCAACTGAAAATAATCAAATTGTATTTGTAGTAAACGATGAACGACATTCTCCTAAACTTCCATCTTCTGCCAAACAGCGCCGCAGAACGAAGAAGACAGCAAAACCATCATCCACACCACAAACAGTAACACCACAATCAATTGCAACTGAACCGCAAGTTCCCCCAGCTAGAGAGCCCACTTCTGGAAAGACTCTTCTTCTGCGTCTCTGGGAACGATCAGAACGATTTGTGACAATCGCCGTCCTGTTTCTGATCGCTGCAGGGTTTAGTTATGCCCTCTCAGCATTGTTCCACCTTAATTCTCCAGCTGAAACAAGTGTGCATGTTGTGAAGCCAGATCGAACCGACACGAAGCTCCTCAAATTGACAAAACAAGAAGCCAAACGACTCCGGAAGGAAGCCGACAAACAGATCGAAGAAATGCACAAGGAAGTTTCAAGACTCGTTTCAAAGATTGAGTCTCTGGAAAAATTGTCTAAAGGAGGGAAACGATCACCGGATAATTCAACAAACACCGAAAGACTGGAAGATCGAATTGTGTGAGCTTTTATCCCAATTTTTACATGTCTCCACAATCTTTAGACTCTCCTCCAGCATTCTGTGAATTCTCTCTTGGAAACACTTGGATATCCAACAATCAATTTCTCTTCTGATTCTGATGATTTGCAAGCGTTACTTCCGTTTATCAATCCTCCATCTCATCCCTTCGTGAGTACCCCGTATGTCTAGTCACTCCTTTTTTCATTATTTGATTCATGTTCCACTCATTTCGTTTGAAACCATCGAACCTCCCACATCTTCTTATTGTCCACTTTTGACTCTTGCAGACTCCTCAATGTTGCAGTTGCCTCAGCCGGAGCTCGCGTGGTGTCCTGGTCCGATCTATTTGATTACCGACGTGTCGCGAAAGAAGAACTCGTTTTCAATCACTCGAACAACACTAAGTCAGTTCAATCCTCCCTCAGTGGCAGTCCTGACACTCATAATTGTTCTGATGATCAATATCCCGTCATTCGTCGAGAAATGAGGCCAAAACACATCTGGACTCAAATCGCAAGCTGTGGACGCAAAAGGGAAGAATCAAGAACTGCACAAGTCATTTTGGATGTTTGGCTCCACTTTTCTTTTTGATATTTTCGTCTTCTCCTCATCATCTCGACTCCATTCCTATCTTTCATCGCTTCATCTTTCAGCCTTCCCTTGAACTTGGATCCTGCCTTCCACTCTCCATTCATCAGAACAAGTCCTCACCTGCGTTTGTGACAATTGATCTTCTCAGAAAGTTCAACGTCCAGGCTGTGTCTCTCTCACACTCCCCATCGTCCTCTGCCCTCCTCCAATCTCGCCTGTCCGCTCCAGCCCATTTTCAAGTGTTCTGCGATGATAACATTGCTTCGAACTTCTCTCATGTCGACCTTTCTCCGAATCATTCACCAAACCAGACAAGAATCTTTCTGGGCGAAGGACACTATGATTTTGGGAAAACAACGAAACAAAACACCACCCAGACATTTTATATGACCAAATCATCACATGAAGACACTTATCAACCATGCAGACACGTCCGCGTTGAACTTCTGTCGAATCATGGAGACCTGGACTTTGTGTGTCTGTACAACGTTCAAGTCCATCCTGATCTCACAGAAGAGTAAGTTGTGTGGTGTTAGTTCTCAGGGAGACAGTTTGATTGGCATATTTTTCTTTATTGGACTCAAATCAGTCGTTTTCATTTCCCGGATCGACGTTGATTCAAGACGCGAGAAAAAGTGAAAACAATGTGGATCCACAGAGAGAGCTGATTAAATTTGTGAATGCGTTTCGAGAAATGAACAGAGTAAACTTGTGAAATGGACGATTGTCGCTTAACCTTAATCGGAGTCTTCCCCGCGTCGACCACCACGTCAGACTCTCTCAAACCATTTCTTCGATAGGTGAACTACTAATCTGGATGGTTAGGTTGAGCGGGTCGAAGACTGCCAAGGATGTTATCGATCAAGACATAGAGGGCGTTGAGGGTGACTACGCGAGGGCTTCCCGGTTGGTTGAGTCGGCGGTGCATATTAATCTGATCTTTGAAGTCGCGAAGTGTCTGTTCGTCGTCTTTCGTGAAGATCTGTTGAGAGCCTTTGCGCAGGACTTGTCGAATCGATTCGGCCAGTTTGCTGATGAGCGGCTGTAGATCCTCGTTCTCATGTTCGATGATGAGAGAGAAGGCAGTGAGTAGGTTTGCATGAATTTTTGCTTCCGTGAAACCACCACTCTTGATCGCAACGTCGAAGCCGTTCTTTTTGATGCTCGAAGAGAGAAGATCGAACCAGCGAGTCAGAGTGACGAGTCTGACTTCGAGTGATGGGTGATTGACGAGTATATCCAATTGCGACTCATATTCTTGATAGGAAGTGCAAAACATCAAAAGATGCGAAAGGAAATCGATCTGTGTCTCGGCTTTCAGGTGTGGATACACAGACACGATAAACTCAAAGCCGGTCGAGGGCTGCTCGTCAAGATTGTCGAAGTCTTCTGCCGCGGAACGAGCAGTCAGGGCGTTGATGAGTGTGAGAATATTGCATTTATCTTTATCTTTAAGCAGCTTTTCACGTTGTTCTTTTTCTCGTTCGAGTGCCTCTTTTAAGCTGTTTATTTCCGTATCCTTTTGCTTGAGTTGCTCCTTTAACTGGTTCCTTTCTGAATCTGTTTCAGCGTTTTCTCGCTCCGGTTTCTCAATTAATGCAATGCACTCCTCTAGCGAGAGTTTTCTGGCGGCAGCATAGGGTTGGTGGGAACTTGGGTCCATAATTTCAATTCGTTCTTGAGATATGAAAACCGACACTTTGGATCATAACCCATAGTTCCAAAATGGGCTAAACTGTTAATACTTCTTTATCTTCTTTAGACTCAAATCAGTCGTTTTCATTACTCATTTGATCACACTCTTCTGGGCTTATATAAAATAAACTTGATCCGAGTCCCAAACCTGGAGAGCAAAATGCAACAGAACCTGCGTTCAGGAAGAAAATTAGGACGAGTGAAGCAATAAAAATTAGTTCGAGAGAGTTTTACGCACCTTGAGGGTTCGGTTGGTCGGGCTTGAGGTTGATCAAAATGGTATCGATCAATACATAGAGGGCGTTGAGGAAGCCTTCTCGAGAGCTTCCCTCTTGGTTGAGCTCGTAGTGCATATTAATCAGATCTTTGTAGTCGTGAAGTGTTTGTCGGTCCCTTTCATCGAAGAAGAGTGGGTTGGTTTCGTCCAGAATGAGTCTGATCGCTGTGTCAAGTTGGCGGACGAGTAGCTGGAGATCCTCACGTTCATGTTCGATGATGAGATAGAAGGCCCGCAGCAGGTTTTCACGAATCTTCGCTGGAGAAAAACCACCTTTGTTGATCGCCACTTTTAATTCGTCTGGCTGTGTTTTTGAAGGCAGAAGCTCAAACCAGCGAATCAGAGTATCGAGCTCAACGGTTGGTGACGGGTGATTGATAAGAGCATCCAACCGCGTTTCGCCTGGTTGTCGAGATGGGCAGAGCATCAAAAGGTGCGAAAGAAGAGGGAGTAGCGGTTCGTCTTCAGCGTGCTGAAACGCAGAGACGAGAAGCTCAAGGCCGACATTCGAGATTCTATTGTCGTCATTGATATGTTGATCGGCTGCACGATCAATAAGGGAGTTGAGGACTGATGGGAGATCGTTATTGTTTTGGATGGGTAGTTTGATCTCCTGTAATCTGAGAGTGTTGGCGAGGAATGGGATAACGTGTTTTGTGAGGGATGTGGGTCCGACGGAAGTGTTGAGCGAGAGAGCCATCACTTCGCGCGAGATGCGAGTTAGAAACAGGATCCACAGAACATCCGCAAGGCTTCTTTGTCGCATCATGCCCCAACTCGAGCCATGGCCATTCAAACGTAGTGACATGGGGAGACTCTCGTGGATGGGTAGAGTCTCATCAATATCAAACACGAAAAGAGGTGTAATTGGTGTCTCTCCGATTCGGTGAAGTAGCGAGTTCATGATGACTCGAGCCCTGTTGTCTGCTTCTTCCTTCGATGGGGAAGATTTCCTTTGTTCCTTGTTTGGTCCATCCTGAGGACGCGAGAGTGAGAGAGACGAGAAAATGGGTTGCGAGAATGAGGGTTGCGAGAGTGAGAGAGGCGAGAGTGAGAGAGGCGAGAGTGAGAGAGGCGAGAGTGAGAGAGGCGAGAGTGAGAGAGGCGAGAGAGATGGACGCCCTGTCGGGAAGCGCTTCGGCAGAAGTTGGGTCAATGGTTCGTAGATCTGCTTCAATTCTTCTCTGAGTTCCCCTTCTTTGTATCCCGTGCTGAACGGAATTGGGAAGAGATAAGCTTCTGTCTTTATGTCAACAAACTCGGGATCTTCTGTCGATGGAGGGAAGAAATCACTCCCAGATTTCACAAACACGAGAGTCGGTTGTTGTTGAATTGCCTCGATTGATTCGATGGTTGTACGGATGACATCACGTTGGTCTGAGGAGAGTTGTCTCGATTGGCTACACGACTGGATCTCAGGGAGGTGTGAGAACACCGTGAAGGCTTGTTGATGTTCTTTAAGGGCCGACAGTTTGGTTACGAGAGCCAGGATGTCTGGGTTCTCCTCGAGATTGAGCGAGGTGAGTATGTTTTCTATCTTTCGAATTTGAGAGAGAATAAATGTGGTGTCATGACGATTGTCTTGAATAACTGTCGAGAGAGATGTAGAGACCGGAATGAAAGGATCGTCGAATAAGCGATGGATGAAGGTGGTGAAATATGGCAACGTGTCTGCTTGCAGAATGTTTGACGGGAGAAGCGATGTATCGATCACAACTCGACGTGGGTGCCATCGAATGAGTGGAGACGGTGTCACGTCTGTCACTTCTTCCTTCACTTCATCCTGTTTGAGCTCGGACAGAGATGGGATCGAATTGGAGAAGCCGTACTTCGCCAAAACGAACGAGTGTAGAGGAAGTCGGAATGTTCTGGATTGATGAAGTGAATCGGATACTGTTGGAGACAATGGATTGATGTTGTCCAGAAGAACAGTTCCACAGTGCAGAATGGCTGATAGGTTGTTTTGGGCTGGGACACGGAACACCCCTCCATCATTCTCACTTTGAAGCACCGATAGACATTCCTGGGCTGGATTCCTCAACCGCTTCATTGCATTGTTTGTCATGACGCGGTAAACTGTGTGCAGTCTTGTCTGGATGCAATTCTCTCTGTACAGGCTGTCCAATTGGTTTATGTCTGGCTGGTGACTGAAGGGGGCGAGAATGTCTTTGATGGTTTCAGATTCGTCTGACCCGATGACCGATTGAACAAGTGTGACAAAATTATGGTCATCCTCAAGAGAGTCGGTGGTTGCGGGGGGATCTAAGAGGTCTTTCCTTCGTCTTGATGTTGCAAAACAGAGGAGGAAGCTTGAAAACGTCTCCTTTCTGGTAAGTTCCGTCTCACCAAGGTCACTCGGACAGACTCCAATTCGATGCAGTTCCTGAATCGTTCTGCGTACCATTCGATTGTGTGTGATGAGAATGGGTGATGATTTCTGAAGGATGTCGTAGAACTGTTTCCATCGATACGGTAGAGAGAGGTAGGGCGCAGCTGGGTTGTTCAATAAGGACAGTTTTGTCCTCCAGGGACCGAAGTTCTCCGCGAAAGTTGGATATGGTGGGAGATTCGCGAGGAGAGTGTTTGCGATGTCTTGTGTCGTCATCGTGGTCTGTGATACAGTTGGAGTCGTTATGAATGGTTGATCGCGATGGCGGAGAATGCTCGACAGATGTGTCAGAGTATTTTTGTCGAACTCCAGGTGAGACGACACCATGTGGAAGCCCAGAATCCCAGTCTGTGAAGGAAAAGTCGGGTTCCTCTGCGTTGTGGCATAATTGTACATTGCCACAATTGGTTCCGATGGCTCCAAATGACACATGGCTTGGAATAGCAATTGTTGGATCAGCAATATCCCGCCTTCCACCAAAGAGTGAGTTTTCGAGGTTGTTGCTTGAATCGGCATGAAAATGGTTTCACTTGTTTCATCAATCCCTCTTGACACAATCAATGAATCAAACCCTTCCCATGGACGTTTCGTTCCCTGAAGATCTTCAGCATAGAAATCTGTCTTTCCTCGCCCCGTTTCGATGAGTGACAGCGGAAATTCTGTGCCCTCCACACTTTGATTTGAGAGGTTTGGGAATATGAGCATCGGCATTGATGTGATCTGTGATGAGGTTGTGCTAAAGAACGGCCTGACTTGGCAAAAAAGTTCTGAACTTTTGAGGTGAATGTATTCTTTGTGGAAGGACGTGGATACTGAGCTCAAGTTGATTGGTGTCGGACAATTCAGAAGGAACGAGATGCAAACAAGTGGTTCTTCAACATATTCTGGTAATTTGAATCCATAGATGGTCTGGTGCTCCTTGAATTCGTTATACTTTGCTTGTGTCATCAGTTTGGCCAAAGCGGCGACCACTTCCGACTGTAGTATAAGTTCCATGAATGGTGATACAGCCATGAAACTGATTAGTGACTTCATCTGTTCGATGGTGGCTGGGGTTTTGTTCACCATCAACGAAAAAACTGAACTGATATGTTTGGGAGGTTTTTGATCTTTTGTGTGATGACGGAAAAGTGGAACCAACGCAGCTATATCATCCCATGCAGCATCCATCGAGTTTTCGAAGAAGAATCGTTCTGTGTTAAACTCCATGATTCGGCTATGGTTCGAGTCGGCCACTTTGATCAACGCTGTGGCTGACTCGCTTTTCAAAACTCCACCCCACAAGAATGCCAGCCCTCTGTTGGTCCGAGCGTCTGTCGACGTCAGCCAACGAGGCGACGGTCCGAAGATCGACGCGCGAGCAACGTTCAGAGGACTGCCCGTTTTCTCGTCTCCAGAGTCTTCAGACGGAAGTTCTTCGTTCAGAGACTCAGTTGTTTTATCCGTTCCCGATTCTTGACGCTTGGTGCCACAAGCTGCCTTCAACAGAAGGTCGCTCGAAGCCCACAGCAGTAAATGAACACCAAACTGTCTGGTACTGAAGTCTTGAAATGGCTGCTCAGGATCAGCAACCTGAAGTGTGATCCGTTCTGTCATTATTTCGACCAGTGATCGCGTTTCTCTCGTCGTCTGAACTGAAGCTTTCTTGCTTTTCAGTTCAGGATGTTCATTCTCCAGGAATTGAGGGAAGTCGTCAGGTGTCACTCCGAAGTTCTTCTGCGACAGGAGATGTGTCGCGTTCATGAAGTCCACAAATGAACGATGGACAACATCTCCAGGATTCAACTGCTGCAGGAATTCAGTGTAGAACAGTTCGACATAGGAGTCATCGTCGAAACGAAGGTCATCCTCCATTTCGAGGAAACAGAGCTGGTTCCGAGCGAAGAGAGCAACCGTCATTTGTTCCAGACGATCCTGAGATAAGGGCGCGAGCTGGAGTGTTCGAGGGAGTTCAAGAAGAGAAAGAGGTTTTTGTGCATGGAAATGGTTGGAGATGACAGTCCGGTCATTCACATAATCAGACTTGGGCTCTTCACATTTCTGATTCAACGGGTAAGCCGCAACTCTCAGAAGATGGTCTTGGTTGGACTTGTAGACAGTTGTCAGCAATTGTCGAAGTCCGCCATACCTGTCCAAAATCTCGCGTCGAGTGGCGCCTGCGTCGATCAGATACAAAATGGTGTTCATCATCGAACGAACAATGGCCAGCCATTTTCGATTGATCACTGAACCTTCTGACGGTTGATATTTGGTGTTGAATGTCGTAATGACTTCATTCAAATTGCGTTGAATGGATAATTGAACTTCCAGCGGTGATTTCTTCGGTGCGCCGGGACGAGGAAGGAGCGTCGCTGTCGCATTTTTGATCCAATCACTCAACCCTTCGTCTCTCAAATTCCTGCAATATACTGCTTTTCGCTCGTCATTCAATTTTAATTTTGGTTTTTCGATTCGTTCGGACAGACCCTTCAGGATCGAGTGAGGCGTCACAAGAATATTCATGTCTCTCGCAATGAAGAAGAAGGTTTCCATATAAGACACGAAAGAGAGTTCATTCTGAATTTGCTTGATCCTGTTCTGCACAGACCGAAGTCTCGTCTCCACGTTGAAATGGAGTGGATTTACGAACGAGATCTTTGGAACAACAGGCATGATCTGTGAAGTCACAGGTGCGATCGGTGTTTTCAGAATCGTCATCAGCAGATCACACGCGATGCGTGTGCTCGTCTGTGAAACGTTGAGATTGTCGATAAGTTTCTGTATAATGAAGTCTAATGCTTTGTTGTCTGATGGTTGGCTTCTCGATTGGTCGAGAATGTCGCCAAGGTGGGGTCTGAGATTTATGTCCGTTGTCATATCGTCCAACTTCGGAACGACGAATAGTGACTGCAGAAGAGGTTTGTGGGAGTCGTACCAAGGAGGTGTGATCACCATGTCAATCAAAGCTTTGTACAGAAGGTTTCTTCTTGTTTTGTTATCCTCTCCGACACGATCACAGATCTTCTTCACTTCTTCTCGTACTTGTTGGAGATTCACGTCTTCAGAGATGTCTGATTCTTCCAAGTGTTTCTTCAGACTTTTAAGTCGTTTCGAGAGATTAGTGAGGTCTTGGAGAGAGGGCGGAGTCTGTGGATCAGTCAGTTTCACTTTTTGGATCAAGTCAGAGAATTCCTGGATTTCTCCGATGAGATCCGGAGGTTTCGGGGCGTACGACATCGCGAGTGCGAAAAGGGCATTTGTTATCTCTAGTTCTCTTTCTCTTTCTCGCTCATCCTTCTCTTTCTTACGAGCGGCGATTTCTGCTGGGGTCATCTGTTCCTGAGAATTCTTGTTTTTCCCTTTCTTTTTGGCAGCAGTTGTGCCTTTCGATGTGGCGTCTGCTTTCTCAGTATCAGTGTCCTCTCCCCCCACTTTCTGATCATTTTCGCCTTTCGTTGCCGCTGCTGTGTCCTCAGAATCAATGGCCTTTCCCTGCTCTTCCAGACATTTTTCGATTTCTGTGATTATCTCTTCTGCTTCCTGCTCGTCTTCTCCCCCCTCTTTCTGAGTATTTTCCCCTTTCATGGCCGCTTTTGCTTTCTGAGCATTCTCGCTTTCCTGTTTTGATTGGTTCCATTCAAGGAGCACGAGCTCGTGGATCAAATCTTTGATGAATGATGCTTGTTCTTTGTTTCTTCCAGGTGGGAGTTCGAGCTGCTTCATCAACCAGTCGACGACTGCGATGATGGAATCATTCCCAGGCGGTTTCACAGATTGTTTTGGTATTCTCTCTCTCAGCGACGTGTAGAACCTGTCGATCTTTTGAGCTTCCTTCCTTTTCTGATTGGTATCTTCCTTTCTTTTCTGCGGGGCTTGTACAAATCTGTCACGGTATTCCTCCCATTCCTGTAGGGCTTGTTTCATGTTGACCGAGCTGCCCTGAGCGATGTGAGATATGGGCGGAGTGACGACGATGTTTAAATCGTCTTCGATTACCTCTTCTTGCTTTCCTTCTTCTTCTTCTTTTCCCTTGGCTTCTTCCTTCCTTTTCTGCGGGGCTTGTACAAATCTGTCACGGTATTCCTCCCATTCCTGTAGGGCTTGTTTCATGTTGACCGAGCTGCCCTGAGCGATGTGAGATATGGGCGGAGTGACGACGATGTTTAAATCGTCTTCGATTACCTCTTCTTGCTTTCCTTCTTCTTCTTCTTTTCCCTTGGCTTCTTCCTTCCTTTTCTGCGGGGCTTGTACAAATCTGTCACGGTATTCCTCCCATTCCTGTAGGGCTTGTTTCATGTTGACCGAGCTGCCCTGAGCGATGTGAGATATGGGCGGAGTGACGACGATGTTTAAATCGTCTTCGATTACCTCTTCTTGCTTTCCTTCTTCTTCTTCTTTTCCCTTGGCTTCTTCCTTCCTTTTCTGCGGGGCTTGTACAAATCTGTCACGGTATTCCTCCCATTCCTGTAGGGCTTGTTTCATGTTGACCGAGCTGCCCTGAGCGATGTGAGATATGGGCGGAGTGACGACGATGTTTAAATCGGCTTCTTTTTTGCGCTTTTTTTCTTCTTCTTTTCGTCTGTATGTTTCACGTGCTTGCCACAGATCTTCTTCTTGTTGACTTGTAACTATTTGTGCATGTTCTTTTTGTTCACGTTCTGTTGGTGTGATGACATCTGTTGACGATTTGTTGAAATTGAATTCTTCTTCTTGCTCGACTTCTTTCATCCATTCCTGATTGAACTCTTTCAGGGTTTGGAAGACAGACATGCTTGTTAAGTTTGTGTTGATTACATCATTATCCTTCTCTTCTTGCTTTTTTTCTTCTTCTTCTTCTTGTCTTGCTACTATTTGTGCATGTTCAGTTTGTTTGGCTTTTCGACGAGTTTTAGTCGATTTCTGTGATGGTTTTGGTTTCGCTTCCACTGTCACTGCTCTTGATGTGAATTTCTTCCAAAATTTCGTGCAAAATGAGTTCCACTTGGTCGATGAAACCCATCCGTCACCCAAGAGGGCTTTGAGCTGCGTTTCCACTGCTGAGTTCTTTGACGGCAAGGTTTTATCAACAGACGCCTCTGGCAGTCTTCTTGCGACATCCTCTTTTTCACTCTCGATGGAGAGGAGGATTTTCTGATCTCTCGTCCGAAGTTGCATATCCTCTGGTGAGAGGAGAGCGAACGGGGCTGTGGGTGTGCAGCCAACCATTGCAACGGCATCTTCCGCCAGCGAGAACGTTGGGAGACGAAAGATGTGACAGAGATGGTTCGAAGAAGGCTCTGGAGGGGGCGATTTTTGGGCTTGCTTTTGTGGGGAGGAAGGTTGCGGTTGCTCATTGGGAGAGGTGTTTTCTTTCTTTTTTGGAGGAGGGAGTCGTAGTGGATCTGGAGAGGTGAAGATGAAATGGAGATGGTTGGGTCGGATGATTGCGGGAGGGGGGCAATCGTCATGGATGTGGATGTTGATAGACTGTTTGTACAATGTAACACGAGAGACTATCTTGTCATCATCATCATCATCAGAGATTTCAACAAATCTGAACGGTCCATTTGGGCTTTTTGAGTGAAAGAAAAGTTGTGGGTCACCGCCTTTGAAGCCTTTTTCATATAGGAAGTCGTGGGAACGGTGTGACAAGGTGCTCATCAGGATCAGCATGAGCGATGTCTTCCCAATCCCTTGATCTCCAGCGATGTAGAATGCATGACCGGGGCGCTCTTTGGGTCCTCCTGACTTGAAGAAGTCGCAGATGAACCTCAACACATGATAGAGGATGATATTGTAAACGGGACGGAAGAGCAGCGGGGTTGACAGGACTGCAACATCATTCTTGAGCCAAGTCTTTGAAAACAGGATATGGCCATCATTGAGCAGAAAAAAGTCGCTGATAAACTTGCTGAGATAATCAAACCATTTTGGTGAGACAAGTTGTAGAAGTGCCTTGATCAAAGTGATTGTTTCTGATTGAGCTTTGATGATGTTTAGATTGGCTTGTTTGCGCTCTTGTTGCTTTTTTTCTTCATCTTCTCGCTGTTTTTGTTTCTTTTCTTCTTCTTCTTTTCGCTGCAGTGCTTGCTTGGCTCTCTCTGCTTCTTGCAGGGCTTCCATTTCTCTCTTCTTGGCTGAAGCTATTATCTGTCTGGCCTGTTCGAAGTCTTGGAAATCAACATCGCTGTGAGTAGCATTGGGAGGGGGAGTATCTGCGCTCATGATATCTACTAATCTCGCAGATTGTAGAATTGTGTCTCGCGATCAAAACCCATAGTTCCCCCCCAAAGGTCCTTAGACACGTTTTCTGGACAATGAGATCAATAATCTGAAGAGAGGAAAAATAGAACGGCAGTGAAGAGGAGAGAGGAGCAAACATCTCCAATGTGATATCCTGCTGACACAATCGGGACTTTTTATTGATTGTGGACTAAAACCTCTCAGAGGGATATCATCCTCTTTTGACTCTTATAGGCTTCTCAATGTTGAAGTTGCCTCAGCCGGAGCTCGCGTGGTGTCCTGGTCCGATCTATTTGATTACCGACGTGTTGCGAAAGAAGAACTCATTTTCGATCGCTCCGACAGCACTAAGTCAGTTCATTCCTCCATCAGTGACCGTCCTAACACTCATAATTGTTCTGATGATCAATATCCCGTCATTCGTCGAGAAATGAGGCCAAAACACCTCTGGACTCAAATCGCAAGCCGTGGACGCAAAAGGGAAGAAGCAAGAACTGCACAAGTCATTTTGGATGTTTGGGTCCACTTTTCTTTTTGATATTTTCGTCTTCTCCTCATCATCTCGACTCCATTCCTATCTTTCATCGCTTCATCTTTCAGCCTTCCCTTGAACTTGGATCCTGCCTTCCACTCTCCATTCATCAGAACAAGTCCTCACCTGCGTTTGTGACAATTGATCTTCTCAGAAAGTTCAACGTCCAGGCTGTGTCTCTCTCACACTCCCCATCGTCCTCTGCCCTCCTCCAATCTCGCCTGTCCGCTCCAGCCCATTTTCAAGTGTTCTGCGATGATAACATTGCTTCGAACTCCTCTCATGTCGACCTTTCATCGAATCATTCACCAAACCAGACAAGAATCTTTCTGGGCGAAGGACACTATGATTTTGGGAAAACAACGAAACAAAACACCACGCAGACATTTTACATGGCAAAATCATCACATGAAGACACTTATCAACCATGCAGACACGTCCGCGTTGAACTTCTGTCGAATCATGGAGACCTGGACTTTGTGTGTCTGTACAACGTTCAAGTCCATCCTGATCTCACAGAAGAGTAAGTTGTGTGGTGTTACTTTTCAGGGAGACAGTTTAATTGGCATCTTTTTCATTGTTGGACTCAAGTCAGTCGTTTTCATTTCTCAGCTTCGGTATTGCTTTGAGTCGCTTGAAAGTGTGAAAATAAGGTGGATCCACAGAGAGAGCTGATAATACGTGAGACTCGTTGATTCACTTTCCAGAAACACTGAATAAGAGTGTGTGCAATTCAAATCGGTGAAGTGACAAGCAGGATGTTCGTGGGCGACTTACATGCCTTGAGGGCTCAAGTGGGAGGGCAGACGACTGTCTAGAATGTTGGTGAGTAATATATAGACGGTGACGAGGATGTTTCTGCGAAGGTCTTTCCAGTTGTTAATCTTCTTGATGTGCTTGTTAGACAGAAGCTTGAAGTCGGAAAGTGTTTGTCGGTCCCCTTCAGAGAAGAATTGTTGTGTGCCTTTGTGCAGAACTTGTCGAATCGATTCGGCCAGTTGGCAGAGGAGTGGTTGGAGATCCTCACGTTCATGTTCGATGATGAGAGAGAAGGCATTGAGGAGGTTTGCTCGAATTTTTGCTTCCGTGAAACCACCACTCCTGATCGCAACGTCGAAGCTGGTTGTTTTGATGCTCGAATACAGAAGATCGAACCAGCGAGTCAGAGTGAGGAGTCTGACTTCGAGTGAGGGGTGATTGATGAGAGCATCCAATTGCGATTCATATTCTTGGTAGGAAGTGCAAAGCATCAAAAGGAGTGAAAGGAATTCGATTTGTGTCTCTGCTTTCAGGTGTGGATACACACACACGACAAGCTCAACGCCGGTCTGGGGTTGCTCGTGAAGGTGGTCGAAGGCTTCTGCAGCGGGACGAGAAGTCAGGGCGTTGATAAGTGTGAGGATATTGCTTTCATCTTTATCTTTAAGCAGCTGTATAGTTTGTTCTTTTTCCCGTTCGAGTGCCTCTTTTAATTGGTTGATTTCCGTATCCTTTTGCTTGAGTTGCTCCTTTAACAGGTTCGTTTCCGCATCCCTTTCAGTGTTTTCTCGCCCCAGTTTCTCAATTAACGCAAGGCACTCTTCCAGCGAGAGTTTTCTGGTTTCAGTATTGGGTTGGTGGGTATTTGGATCCATAGTATCAACTCGTTCCCCAGATGCGATCGATGATACTTTGGATCTGGTCCCATAGTTCCAACAAAATGTGAGACTCGGCAAGTTCGGAGAATATAAGAGAGAATAGCCACTCTGACAATTTTGGATTTCGAAAAAGTTGAGAAAAGAAACGAATAACTACGAAATAGTGTGTGCAACTCGGAAACAACCCTTTTCGAGTCTTTGAAATGATTCCGGAGACAAGGAACGACGAAAACCACATGAATCACTTGTGGACGCAAACTGATCCAAGGCAAGTGATGACTGAGTGACAGGAAGTGAGAACAGAATATTTTGAAAACGAACGGAAGGAGAGGAGAAACACTGAAGATAGAGATGCGGCTACGAGTCAAAGGAAGACGAAGGAAAGAAGAGTGATCTCGGATCAAAGAAAGGGTCAGTGTGAGGTGGTCAAGTGAGACGGAAGAGAATGTGTGACATCCAGCTGAGATGTCGATGTTGGAGGAAGAAGACACTCTCTTTGACTGAAGACGAGTGAGGTTGGGAGAACGAAGATGAATGGAGAAGGAAAAGGAAGAGAACAGAAGCAAAAGATCGACGAAGAAAGAGAACATGCACTCAGAGCACAGTGATGATTGCTGAGCGTTCAGAACAGAAGTGGAGTTGGCTCCGAAAAAGGCGTGATATATTTGGGAGGGGAGAAAAAAAGATGTTCTGTCCGAGTGGATTTGTCTCGGGATGAACAAGGAGTCGTGAAGTTGAGCGTGGGATGGAGTGGGGAAGATGTTACGATACAGATTGAGGATGAACGATGGCAATGAACAATGGAGCAAATCTAGAGAATGAAGAATGGTGAAAGTGTGTGTGCTCGAGTTGGTTCGTTGTGAAGGGAATGGAGACGACAGAACGAAAGAGTGTGTTGTTCCAAAACAAGAAGGTCTGAGTTCGAAATGGCCATTGGTGAGATGAGGATGAAGTGTGTGAGAAGGTGTGATTAGCTGGTCTCCATTCCTGACACAGCCTTGGCTGCCTCGTTCTGCTGCAGAGGATCATGAGCAGCAGGAGGAGCGTCTGATTTCAGTTCGCTCAGACGAGTCTTCACATCGGCGAGGGTTGGTCGGGAGTCGGGAGAGAGCGAGAGGCATTCGGTGACGAGGTCAGCAAAGTCCTGGTCTTCCCAGTTGTGGATGAGGGGCACGACACCTGCCTTGATCTGCCGAGACGCATTCACTGCATCCAGCTCCCCGAAGGGCACCTGTCCAGTCTCCAATTCCCACAAGACCAGGCCAAGCCTAAAAACTGCCGCTTTGTTGCGATCATATTGCTCTGCTTGCTCATTCGCTGTCCCTCCATCCTTCGAATCCTGTTCAGGAGCGTTCCAGCGACGATCTTCCTCATTCTTCGTCGATGCCGAAAGCGGGTGCATCCCGTCTGAAGCCAAAAGTTGAGAAATCGACTCGATTCGGAGGAAGGTGTTCTGGTTGAAGTCGAGGATGATCCAATGCGGAGACAGTTTGGAGAGCAGTTCACTCGACGGATGGTCAGCCATCATTCGCTCCAATCCCGTCACAATCCGTACTGTCATCTTCTTCTTCTCCACAACTCTCGCTTTCTCCACGTGCAGACGATGGTACAGAGTGTGCGTTGCATCAACAGACACAACTCCAGGCTCCCCATCGCACTTCACAGCATCGACATATTTCACAGACATCACCGACGGCGTGCCGAGTGTGTGCACGTGCTCCCCGTGCTGCTTGTCCTCGCTCACCATCAGCAGCGAGTTGTTCGTCGTCCCAGTCGATCCGAAGATCGGTTTGATTGTGTTGTCTTGTGCGTCGCCCTCGTCTTTCAAAACATCACCCGCATCAGCCACATCCAGTTCTTCATTGTTCTTCTCTGCTGCCTGCTTCTTCGACTTTCTGCGTCGGCACAGAACAGCGATGACGATGATGAGGAGCACAGCGACGATAATCACAGCAACAATCGGAACCACAATTGTCGTGACCACTCCTCCCTGAGACATGTTTCCCTTCCCCTTTCCAATCAGCGAGAACGAGTCTGTCGTCTGCCCATCTCCGAACACCAGTCGGCATCGAATGTCAGATTTCTTGTTCATGTCGGCCAGAGAGGATTGGGGGAGGATGAATGACAGTTCTATTTCTGTCCATTTCGAAGGTTGGAGGGAGGAGATGTCGAGTCTGAGAGGATGTCCTTCGTTCGACATGGAGAATGCTTCTTCTTCGAACACTTCCAAAGACAGACCACACGGAATCATCATCGTTCCAACCACTGTCACCGAATACTCCTTAAGCTTCTTGTTTAACATGCTGGTTGACTTATTCGTCAGAAGAGTGGGGACGAAAAGTGTGGAGTGTTGAAGTTCACCATCCTTCGTAACTGCGCATTCATCCGTCCAGATCCAAAGATGAGGCGTCGACGGTCCATCCCCTCCATGCACTGCGTCCATTTCAATCGTTCCATTTGTGCACTTGATGTTTCGTCGAAGAGATGGCCATTCCAAGTTGGAAGGAGAATTGTTGCTGAAATGACAGGCGGTGAGAGTGAGAGGAGCATCTGAGATGGAGATGGCTCCTTGTGGGATTTGAGTGAAATCGATGTGGGAGAGTGACGTTGGAGTCCCTTCAATCTGAATGAGACTCGACTCCCATCCACACAAATCTGATGTGTCGACTTCGTTGAATGATGTTGGCAGTGTCAGTGACGAGAAAACGGAGTTTCTGATGGTCAGCGAGTCTCCATCGTTGACTGTCATGATCGTCCATCCTGAGCACTCTGAAATGTTCATGTCGCTGATCGTGCTGCCCTCAAATGATGAAAACTCGAAGAGAGCATTCGTGAATGTTTGTTTCGAAAGCTTCACGTCGGTCAGATTGAATGCCGCATTGTTCACTGAGAAGGGTCTTCCTTCCATCGTTTTTGAGGAAGTTGCTGTCATTCCTGTCAAACTCAGACTTCCTCCTTCAATTTGGACGATTGTTCCCTTCAGTGGGATTCCAATTTCGACTTTCAGCTGAGAAGCTGTCACGGTCCCACCAAAAACAGAGAAAAGGACCGAATTCTGTGCCATCTCTGATCGGATCTCGATGTCTGATATTTCTGAAGTTCCAGCAGTGACTTTCAGAAAGCAAGCTGAAGATTCTGCTGTCGATGAGAGAACAAGATGGGAGAGAATGAGTGTGGTGGATGAGTGCACAATCACAGCCTCAGCTGTTTGTGTCGATGGCAGAGAGAATGTCAGTTTGGAAATTGACGTGGAGTCAATGTCCTCAGACACAAATGAACCAGCTGGAGACACAACACACGTGCTCAGTGCATTCGGATTCCCAGCAAAAGTCAACTCGTCGGGAAGTGAGATCGAAGTCGACAGCGTCACCTCGTCCATCACAACAATCTTCTTTGTGTTCTGCGGAGTGAGGCGAGTCAGTGACAGTTCAATCGTCGAACACCAAACACTGTTCGATCCACACTTCTCCGAGTTGTATCCAGACGAGGACACCCCAACTGGGCCTGTCGACGGGAGAAGATAGAACAGAAGCGACGCTGAGAGCTCAATCGATTCGTCGAAACTCCAAAAGTGGTCCAGTTCAGAGTGTTCGTCGTACGAGTTTTCGAATCGATCATCACCAACTCCGATCCAGCTCGCGAGGTTGTGGCCAACGAGAGAGATGAAACAAGATTCTTCGTTTCCATTTTCGTTCTTCTCGAGGAAGTGAAGATTCGTCAGAGTGAATGAGAAGAGGGGATCAGGCGTGGATTCGTCGAAGGGAGGGAATGAAAGAGCGAGAATCGGTGATTCTTTCGAAGATGATATCGACGAGAATTGGATCATATTCAGCAGCAACGACTTCCCTGTCTTCATCTCGATGCTCAGAACCGTCCCGTTTCCAGTCGAGCGGGTGATGGACGACACATTGCATGCGTTGAGAATCAGTGAGCCAGACGTGTGAGTGATCAGAGGAGACGACGAGAGTTCAAATGATGAAACAGAACATGACGTCAACGAGAGAGAACCAGATTCCACAATGAACAGCGATTCAGTCCGTGTGTTGGTGTCAGTATTCAGGCTGGTCGTTTGTAGGAGCGGAATGAACGAGATGAACGTGAAGGAGAGTGGAGCGCTTCGTATGGCGAACGAGGCAGTTTTGGCAACGGAGAGGATCTGGTGTGTGTTGTCTGGCGATTCGACTGACAATGCTTTCGAAGAGATGAATCCAACTGCCTCTGTCAGATTGCTGCTCACAACTATCACTTCTCCAGCTCCAACTTTCCCCACATTCGCCGAGAGAGAAGAGCACGGGAGTTCATAAAGACCGCAATTCGAGTGGGTTCCGCCTGATCGATCGACACTCAATGTTTTGTTGTCGTACGGATGCCAGTGGTAGATCAGTTCGTCCACTGTTCCATCCTCGTCAACCACAACAAATTCGTTGATCTCGGCTTTGGTGAATCTCGCTCCATTCGTCGTCGTTGGCTCCCAAGGCTTGAACTTCGAGACGAGAGACGGAATCGACGGCGAGCCAAGATCAGCCGATGTTTCAATCAGAACATGGCTTCCGGTTCCGTTCGAAGTAATGTCTGCAACTTTCGATGTTCCTGTGAACGAATCTGTCGATCCAACACGAAGACGGATCGCTGTCCCGAGATTGGCACGAGTGAATGTGATGAGTTGTTGCTTTAAGAATCAGAGGCAGTGAACTGTCTGCTGATCCGATCAGACACGACGAGAAGTTCATCTCGCCTTCCTCAACCACGAAAAGGGTCGGGGACGAACATGTTTCAGCGACTGTGAAGATGAGAGAGGTGAGAGAAAGGACTGACGAGGATTCATTGATCGTCAACGAACTCTTCTTGTCAAAGGTGATTCTCTGTTTGTCTTCCGATAACGACTTCAGTGTGAACGAGGAGACGAAAGAGAGTTCTGCTGAGAGTGTGGCAGTGACTGAGAGAGAGATCGTGTTAAGTTTGTTCAGTCCAGCTGAGCCGATGGCGGAGTCGATTCTTCGGCATTTGAATGTCGACGATCCACAGTTCGGATGATCGACAGCGTCTTTCTCGTCTCCAATCACCACTTCTGAAGAAGGAGACACCAGCCAATACACAAGTGGCCCTGTCCGCCACGTCGCGTTCAAATCCATCGAGATATCTTCGCCCCAAAGAGTCCAGAGATGAGCTGCTGTTTGGAGTGTCTCATCCCACAGTTCCGGTTTCAGCTGAGTCTTCAAATTGTGACCTGTCAACGAGACATACTGACCTTCTGGTTGATCTGAAGTGAAGTTCTTGATCCGTGGAGATGTGAACGTGATCTCGCCTTGTGTCTTCAGCTCAAACATTGTTGTTCCGACAAATATCAAATATGACATGTTACACTCAATCAACTTGATCGATCCAGAGCACAGTTCTTCCTCGCCAATTGGCGTCGGAGCAAAATAGATCAAAGGCACAGAGAATGTCGAAAAGACCGCCACAGAAGTGAGCTCAACAGAATTGAGGACGATTGGTCCTCCGACTGACCAGATTGGAGAGGCGATGACTGTGTCGTCGCGAGCGCAGTAGATGCCACTTGTGAACATCTCAAACCGACCTGTTGAAGAGGTGACTTTCACAGCATGGTGCTTCGCTTTGAGGACGAGAGTCATGTTCTCCGTGCTCATCCTCGAGATATCGGGAATGAGGAACATGATCCCCTCCTCGTCATCGAGTGTGGCTGGCAGAGAGAGGGTGTTATATCTTGATTTCTGATAACCCACAATGAGGAAGTCGCGACTGTCCAAGACAATTGGGTCTGTGATGATATGAGTGTCGTGCAGAACGGCCTTTCGACGGTAGAGCGTTCCGTTTGGATACGTCGACTGTACAAATTGGAGTGCGTAGACGAGAGTCTTGCAGTAAGATGCGTCCCATCGACAGCTTGTGGTGAGCTGGCCCGATTTATTCGAAACCTGAACGGTTGGATATGGCAGAAAGTCTGAAATTTGATCAATTTCGTCTTGACTTGAGTTTCGTCCTTCAATTTCGAGATGCGGCCACTCGCTGTATGATTCCCCTCGACAGTTGGCGATCTGCATGGGATCGCCATCGGTGAGGGCTGCACTTTCCACAAACACATCATTCCCAAATGATGCAGTGTTCTTTTCATAATGTGCCCCCATGAGGACAAGAGGATCAGTGGTGGTCATTGCGCCTTTCACATAAATCACTCCCCCCTTCCCAGAATCAGTCCCATCCTCGTCGACATCAACTGCTTGGTTTGTATTGAATGTGGAGGTCGGATACAACGCTCTGAATTTCGTGGGGAAAGAGCTGGTCATATCCACATGGAACACACCACCTCGTTTGGCGGAATTAAGTTGCAACCAGGTTGAGGTGATGGTGACGTTCGAAGAAACGAAGCATCCAACGCCTCCTTCCTCCGCATGACACGACTCGAAATACTGTCCCATGATCGTGACATTTGAATTCTGAGAGAACAACACTCCGCCCTGATTGGCTTCGCATGAGATGAACCGTCCAGTTGTGATGTTGATGTTCGAATCGACACAAAACAGAACACCTCCCTTCGATGCAGAACACGACGAATAATTGCCTGATTTGAAGAGGACACTGCAGTTAACAACAGAGAGGAAGCCTCCCTGCCCATTGGACACGATCATACCAACAGTGATGGAGCTGAGCTCGATGTTGGAGTGTGACGCATGGATGAGAGGGGCAGAGTGTGTGTGAGAATTGTAGAGGTACGAATAAACCATCTCGAACTTGCTCGCTCCCTCAACGACGAAGAATGGAGAGGTCAGGCCTGTCAACACTGTCGGGAAAGATTGTTGAAGTTCGACGTGCGCATCTCCTGCTGGTCGGATGAACTGCAGAAAGGGTGTTTGGAGAAATGAGATATTATTGAAGAATGCCAAATGCTGAAGTTTGAAATGAGTGCCGACGGAATCGACAAAAGGACGTCTCACAATTTGATCAGCTACATCGATCTGGATAGCTATAAGAGTAAGTGAAGAATCAGCATCACAAGTTAACGCAGAAGTGGTTAATGAGTCGAATGAGAGCGTCAGAGAGTAAAGTGTGAGTGTCCCTGTTGTTATCTCGCAGAAGAGTGTGTTCTGTTGATTCACTGTGAGAACTGAACCACGCTGATTTGACAGATTAATTGACACAGACGAGTTATCAAACCTGAACGGTGTCATCGTCTCTTTGTGAATGAAGTTTGTCGAGACTGTTGTGTGGACATTGTGGCGAAGACGGAATTCCAGTAAAAACTGCAGAGTATATTTGGTGAGGAGAGATGGCGACAAAAACGCATTTGGATCCGACCATGTGAGTGGCTTGTCCTCCCCGGTCGTTGATAATTGGAGGAGAGCAGGCGGAGCGACGATGGGATGAGTTGTGTTGATCAACATCGGAAAATTGGTTGGGAAGGATTGGATGGTTGTCATTTCCAGGGCGAGCTGAGTCTCGTCGAAGCCCTTCAAAACGAGGTCGTCTCCTCTCGATGAATTGGCGACAGATTCGCCAGCAAAGTTTTGGTCAAAGAAACAGCGTCGAATCTCAACTGAGCTCGACGAGTTCTTCATCACCAGATCAATCGCTCCAGATCGACCATTCGTTGTACAGACACCGAAACGAGAGAAGAGGACTGCAACAGCACCAGACGTCGAGCCCTCAATGCAGCTTGCACAGCAGGTCGATCCAACAGGATCAGGTGCTGAGCTGATTCTGGCGATTGTGACGAAGAGAGTGTTTGAGAGAGTGACCGACGCCGAACCAGAGACAAGGATGAGCGTGTCAGTCGTGACGAGGTTCTGAAACGTCGAGTGTGCGATTCTGGTTGTTCCAGCTGTCAGCTTTGCCAGAGGAGCTTCGAGGTCAACAATACCATCGACAAAGGTTCGTTTCAAGTTCAGAATTCCGTCAGTTTCCAATGTGACGAGAACAGAAGAGGGATGGCAGAGTTTGAAGTTCATGAAATTCAGTGAGAAGGGTAGTGTCGTCGCGACTGTGATTCCTGCCGTCTTGAATGTCGTCACGTGAAAGTTGCTCGTATTCGATCCCGTCCCAACAATCTCCAAGTTGTGTTTGATCTCAATTGGCAATGTTTCGCTGAAATCTCCGTCAGACAATGAGATGATGTTGGGATGGAGCGAGGAGCTCGACAGTGTGGCCAAGGCAGCGGAGAGAGAAGGATAAACGTGAATTGGCGTCTCTGAGGTTGGTTCCTCATTTGTTGATCCTTCTGTGGCTTGTTCTTGTCCAGTCGGCCAGTTTCCCACACGTAATTTGTTCACGGGTGAATCATCAACGGCAATAAAATTCAATTCCGCAAGTTTTCCCCAAAAGCTCCCGGCCACGATTGGACGATTCGTGGTGCACCCAACGACCGACGACGCGTTCAGATTCTCGAAAAGATCATGTTCGATCTCGAAGTCCATCTTGCATTGAAGAGGGGGCAGATCAAATCGGCAGTTCTCGAAGAACGAAGGCCCACAAAAGTCTGATTCGAGGAAATTGATATAGATGGCTGAAAGATCAGAAAAATGACAGAAATAGAAGGAGAAGTCCACTCTCTCGAAACTGAAGATCCCATGATCTCCAGACGATCTCAGAAAAGAGCACTGATCAAACACAGCCGTCGGACATCGAGCGATGATGATTGGTTGTTGATTTGTTAAATGACAATCGGAAAATACACAGCCATGAAAGACCACGTGGCTGATCGAATCCAGGGTGATGAGCTTGGGATATGAGATTGTTGGAGTCCCGGTGAAGTGTGACCCAGAGAGATGGAGCAGTGGATACGACCTCGACGAGATGAGTGGCGTCTGAATTATCTTGCAGTCCAAGATGAGGAAGGAGTTCTGTGTTGTTGGCGTCACACGATCAATGGTGATAGATGTGTTTGCGATGGTTGTTCTGATGAACTCCCCACGAGCGAGTTTCACATCCTTGAATACAATTTCCGAGTTCACATCGATCATGACTGAATCCCGCACTGAAAATTGTTCGACAGAGCCACCCGAACATGTGATGTTGAGGGCTTGTCCTGTCGATGTCACATCGCCCACAAAGCGGCAGTTGTCGATTGTGAGATCTTGGTCTGGTGAGTGTTCTGAGACCATGGAGATGAAGCCGCCATTGTTCACGTGCGCCTCGCTTTCTGTGAGTGTGAAGTTTGAGTGAATGATGAGGATGGCGTTCTTGTTGGTGATGATTCCAACTCCTCCCCCAAACTGGAGTTTGTTGGCATCGTTTTTTGGATACCAGTTTTGGAACAAGCAATTTTGGATGGCATTTGGCGAGGCATCGACCTTTCCTGCTTGATTTATGAAGATACACCCTGCGCTCACACTTCCAGGGCAGTCGACACTGCACTTTATGAACTGACAATCGGTGAGGTGGAATATGGCCTCCGGCGCATAGAGACACAAAGCCGATCCTCCAGAATTTTTATATGAAACGGTGTAGAGCATGTTGGTGAAGCTGCAGTTCGAGAATCGAACCGGCACTTTGTGGAAATAGAATCGCTCTACACCGTCGTACACCTGGTCTGTGTATGGGTCAGGCTCAGAGTCTTCCTGGTTGGTTGTGGCGTCGATTGAGGGGCGGCTGGGTCGTGTTGGAGGGAGGAGGTTGTTGGGAAAGGGTGATGGCCGTTCGGAGGATGTCGTGTGGCACCAGTCGAATGTGGTGTTCGTGCACAGAAACCCTCCCCCTCCATTCATGTCTCGCAACGTGGATCCGGACACGTGATTGTTGCTTCCCCAGATGTGGCTTCCAATCATCCGTTGCGAAAACGACGGTGAAACTTGTCGAACTGTCCCTGGCAACGAGGACACGTTTGAAAAAGACATTTCCGACAATGTGGTGGTTATTCCTTCAAAGTTTGTCAACTTTTTGTGTTTGGAGGTCTGGGTCACTCCGATTCCGTCGGCTCCGATCACTTTGGTGTTCGTGATTCTCGTTCCCACGACATCCAAATTGAAGAAATCTGAACAATCAGTATCTCGGATATCTTCCACGATTGGCGTCAAATGGCGTTCTGAATTGTCCAGTCCGCATCCAACCAACGTGATCGACGAGGACGATTGGAACGATTCTGACGATCCTTCAAGAACAAAGATCGACTGGAATCCTGTCAAGAGAAAATCACAATTGGTGATATGGACAGATGATGATGTGACAGATGCACATGCTACATCTCCATTTGATCTTGTGGTGTGAAGATCAAAAGTCACATCTGAGACAGATAATGACACGTTCCGAAGTTTCAAAAGGCAATGCAGTTGTTGATATCGGGACTTTTCGCAAGAATTTGTGGTTTTCTGCTCGTCGTTCGGTTCTTTCTCATGGAAACGAAGAGTTGTCGTTGTTTGTCCTTTCAAAGACAGACATGAGGAGTAAATTTCATGGTTCGAAGCAAGTACAGTTCCATCAAGGAGTGAAACCATTCTCGAAATCGATGAAAATGGAATGTGGTTCGACTGTGGAAGAAGGGTTTCGAGGCAGACGAAACGGTTCGGAGTCACTTCGTCCATTCCAGAGATAGAATGGAGAAGACAGAGATGAAGATACAAGGAGATCATTTGTGAGGTAAAAGTTCCGCTTGAACGGTAATACGACGCCAATGAAGAAAAAAGATGAGATTAGAGATCGAATAAAGGGAACGATCTACACAAAGCCTTAAATAGTGGTGGTTCGACTCACATCAAGTTCATTTTTTCATCAAATAGTCATTTTAAAAGAGGATTTCACATTTTATCACTCCTCGAATTCTTCTTTCTCTATCACTTACTTCTCAAAAAATCTCCTTCGATATTTATTTTTCTTCATTGGACTAGTTATCGACGAAATAGAAAATCTATTTTGAGGAATGAATGAGAACGATAAAAAAGGACAAGCATGTGAATTTCAGAGATCGAAAAGCCAAAAACAAGGGTGAAAAGACTGTTTTCGAAACAATATTCAGTTAACAATCGTCGTCTATTTCCACTTACAAAACAATACGTACCTCAATTATCCACTCAGTTTTCCTGGTGGACGGTATGCATGAGCAGGGACCTTAACAGGTCTGTAGATTACTGAATGAGGAGTGAACATCGGATCTGATTTCACGAAACTGAGTGAAAGATCCGTTTCCTAATTCGGAGTGTCAATTTTCCTCTTTGTCAAATTTCTCCTTTCAGATTCTTTATCATAGCGGTTAAAATAAAGCATAAAACAATAAATGATCACCAAATTGTCTTTCCAATCTTAATACTCGTCCAAAGCCGTCCCGCACATCCTTACCGCTGCAGACAAGGCTCAGTTAGTTCCATGTGCTCGTCCGATGCTTGACATTCTTCGAACTGGAAAACGAAGTCATTGGCCCAATATCTTTTCAGGGGATGAATCCTAATTCAACTATTCTTTTTCAGGAAAATATCCACTTCAAGATTGGGAGACATTGAAAATGGCATGTCAAGGTTAATTAAATAACTGATGACAAATGATGATGTTTGTGTCCATTCATATATGAGAGGAGATAACACTATTTCAAATCTTTGAATAGTTGGAAGGAAGTGAAAAATGAGAAGAGATTATGGATATATTAGTTCAAAGAATCATTGTACACAGCGATATTGCGAAGTGAGAGTGTGTATTCTCTGAAATCTGCAAGTCTTTGCTTAAAGTGAGAAAAAGGGGCAGATCATCCAAAAAAACTGTCGGTCGGTCGACGAGCAGCCGGACCGACCGCTGCCCACCCCTATTGCGTGGGAGTATAATTCTGAACATTATTTTTTTTCTAAGTTTGACCAATATTGATTTTTCCAGAAAAAGGACCTGATTGGTGACATGGGACATATTGGTGACACAACAATAATTCTCCTATCCAAGCAGATCAGGCTACTCAAGATAATCTCAAGAAGTCAGCACTCCAGCTCAATTTCCGAAACGCGAAATGAGGTTCATCCCCAAGAGATCTTTTTCTAGAGATTTAATGATCTGCCACTTGAATTGCAATCCAGAATTTTCTTGAGATATTGTAATTGTGTAAACTCCTCAGAATTGGTGTAATTGAGAGTAATTCACTGTTGTGGTTTTCTTCGTTCAAAATCAGTGTGTTTCACAAAATTGTTGAATTACTCTGACCAAAACTCTGAATGAACGGAAAAAGATGCTAAATGATCAGAAAAAGTTCATACAAAGTGATAACGAAACATTTCCTTCCGAGGAACTGAAAACTCTGGTTCAAAAGATTTGCTCGGCTTGTTCTGGGTTTGATCATTCGTGTGGACTACACTACAGTCCCAGTCACTTGGGTTCGCTGATGAAGGGCTGTGTTTCATAGTACCATTTCACACGATTCCACTTTTTTTTTCTATATTTGCCAGACACTTCTGATGGCTACTTTCAAGTCGACAACTGTTTGTAGTTCTCTTTTGTTCAGTTTTGCCTTTTAATTTCTCCAAACGTTTTCGATAGGTGATAAATCTGGACTTTGTGGAGGCCACATCAACATTGAAGACGGTTGTTGAGCAATCCATCTTTGAATCAGTTTGGATGAGTGTTTAGGATTGTTGTCTTGCTGGAAAATGAATGGTTGCTCGCACAGTTGAATCCCGTTGTCGTGCACGTGTGTCTTCACGATTTGATGATACTGTTTTTGTTCCAGCTTTCCCTTGATGAAAACCAGATTTCCAACGTCTCCCCAGCCGATACAAACCCAGACCATAAGATGAACGGAGCGCTTCACGGTATGCAGAACACACTTTGGGTTGAATTCTTCTCCTTTTTTTCTCCACACATATCCTTTTCCCTTTGGTTCCCTCAAGCAGATCATTGCCTCATCAGTCCAAAGTACCCTCTTCCAATCATCCTGCGTCCAAATCGCATGTTCTCTGGCGAAAGATAATCGCTTCTCAATGTTCGGACACCGAAGCAACGGCTTGAGCTTGGCGGTATGTTGGGAGATCCCGTTCTCCTGACCGGGCCTTTCGACAGTTGACTCTGAAACTGAAATTCCGTGTGTGCTCAATCTTTCTTTCAATTCTCTTTTCGTTTTAAATCGATTCAAATCGATTTCAGCCAAAATCATTGCGTCCTCACGAGCTGTAGTACATCGTGTGTACTTCCTTTGAGACTTTCTTTTGTTTCTAGGATTCGTTAGCCAAGCTTTTAGGACACTTCGGATGGTACTTTTGGATCGATGAATTTGTCGAGCGATGGCTGCGACGGATTTCCCTGCCCGTCGATTGAGAAGAATCTCCTTTTTGACCTGTGGAGACAGCCTCCACCGTTTCCGAGTCTCAAGAATTGATCAAGAACATGGAAATAGAAAAGTCAACTTTTTGTGATTGGATGCGAGGAACCAATCTGCTCTTTTTTGGACGAGATTGTTGCGAGTCTTTATGTTCATGCTTTATTCACTACCCTCTATCCCATCTCACTTTCAATAAAATCAATTCCATTTCACTTTAAACGGTCTATTTATTTTAGAATTCGGAATTTCAATTTTCTGGGTCAGATCACACGTACAGGTTTCCTGCAAACAAACGCGATTGTCGAAGAGTTGGTTCGATGAGAAGTGATCAATCAAAACGAATGATTAGATGATAGTTCTTTTTGATGTGATCAACTTCGGAACACATATTAAGATGTGTTTGCTTCATAAATCCCGTGTTTTGATTGAGATTTTCTGCTGTGGGTCCTCAGTTCAAAAAACACCGAAAACAGCCTTAAAAATTCCCCTGGACACAACCATATGAAATAAAAAGAAGAAAATCGAAGTTCGAACATGAGCTAGCTCTGCGTAAGACTCTCAGAAAGATTCTGAGAAAAAGAAGGTTGGTGAAGAATTGGCGGGATTTCAACTGATCAACCCAAATGATTCGCCAATGTGCTCTCTCGCACCGTTTGATCGGATCTCAATCCATCTGGTGGTTAAAATACCCTAAAATCAGTGAAAAGCACGTCTTTACCTGTTCTTCATCACGTATCAGCTCCTCCGGAACGTATTTGTGGTTTTGGTGGTTTTTCGAAAGGTCACAACATGTGGGATTCTTGATCTTTGGAGGAAGGGGCGAGTTCGGAACAAAACAGCTGATTGAGACAGAAACCAATCTGCTCAGAAAGGATGATTAAAATGTTCGCCTAAAGGGAAAATAATCCAGGAATACTGGCATACAAGCCAATTAACGTCACTCCGGTGAAGGAATAAGATTCTTTCAATTTTTAATGCGATCATGTTTGTAGGGAGATCCAATTTGTCGGTATTTAGACGCCAAGGGTGTCCGGCACACCCAACTTGGTGTCCTCATGGAATCCTTTGCTTGGCATAGTTGAACATACTGTTCGTCACGAACCCAAGATCAGTGATAGATATGTGATTAGTCCGAACATTTTCATTAATCCGTGTAGGGGGCTTGAAAAATCTATACTGGTCGAACTAAGATAAATCACAATGGGTTCCGCGCCAAAATGCCTGTTTCAAGAGAAACCCTCAAAAGACTGTTTCCTTTAGGCGTCCACACATTTTAACTCAACTTTTCCCGCTCGTTTCTCCACTACCAGCCATCCGTTTTGCACCAAACAAAACGCATTGTGATCATAAAGATCTCAATAAAAGCTGCGCAAAAAATAAAAGATATTCTTGCTCAGCATTTTTTGTCGAGAAAAAAAGGGTGTTTTTCCCTTCTCCAAAAAAACTCGAATTATTTCTCCAAACTTTTTGTAAAATGTTCGTTTCTATTTGAAAAGGTTTCTGTGAAAAAATCTTTTAAATCGGTTCACGGGTTGTGAAGATATGGCCGAAACGTTTTTTAATTAGGCAAAAGGGTTTTTTTGAGGTTTTCTCGGATTCGTAAATTGTTCGGATGAATCACACGTCGATTAATTGGACTGTTGGGATGATCACACTTCACTTCATGGAACGGGTTCGCTTTTTTCGTTCGAAATAACCTTCTCTCCCAGATCCACAGTCAGGTCGGAAAAGGAGAAAAGTGAAAGGAAATATGTCTCGCTGGAAGCTCAGCTGTTTGTCCAAACATTCGAAGACACTCCAAAAATGACGGCTTGGAAAGAACAAGTTGAGAATCACACGATTCACTTGTGTAAACCATTAGCCACATGTTCAAGACGATTCAATCGACAAAAATGTCGATCCGCATCTGTTGACCCCATTTTATCTGATCCAGGTTTAAAAAAAAGATCTTCGGATAATCATCACCCAGTTTTATTATTGTTGCGCTCTTAATCTTTTCAGACAAATAATGATCTTTCCGAAATTGATTTTTTGATAAAAGATGATGTCATTGATCTCCCCCGTAATTATACTACGCGACACGGCGACGGAACCCACCAAGAATTTTTGTTTCTTCAAACAACAAGGATGAGGTGAGAGTTCCTTTTTCACTCACTTCACCTTTACTGGGTTAGACATCTCCTGGATTTTTTTTGAAAGAACTGTAGTGAACTGTAAGAGAGAATGACATGAAATACGAAAGTTGGGGGACATCCGTAGAACGACATGACATGGAATCCACCTCGCACTGAACTCACAAATGGTTCCTCGATTGTCATTGTCAACACAAAGAAAGATACAGAGAGAACGAAGAAAATGAAGAGGACGAAATGAGACAGCTCGCTCTCTCCGAGTCTCTACAAAAACCGTCTCAAAATACTCACACACACTTGTTGTCGAGATTCGACCTGGAGTTGTGAACCCGAATAGTCAGCCACACCTCTATGACAACACAACTTTGAAAAATGTGCAAATCGCAATCAAAAACAAGTCATACAGTTCGGCAATCCAACTAAAGAAAGATCTGAAACTTCAAGGATCGGACTGTTCATTCCAACGCTTCCTCAAAACCAACAAAATCGGCCTCCATAAACATCATCGAGTTCCCCCCATTCAGCCACACCACATCAAAAACAGATTCGACTTCGCGAAAGAGACACTTTCAAAAGGCTATCTTCCTGAACTGTGTCTATTTGACGACGAGAAAACTGTGAGAGGGAGAGGACCAGAAAAGTACTACAGGTCATTACGTGAGAAAGACACACCACGGCCCGAATCACAATCACATGTTCATCCAATCAAACTCAACATTTGGGGATGTGTTGGAGTTGGGTTCAAAAGCAATCTCTTCATCACAGAAGAGAACATCAACGGCAGAATCCACACAGATACCCTCATCAACGGACTCTCAAACGCTCAGATGGACCCTCCACTCGACACACGGGTCCTTCTGAGCGATAATGCGGGTTGGCACAAGAATAAAACGGAACTCCCTCTCTATAGCGACTTGAACCCAATTGAACACGTGTGGGCAATGCTCACCTCCAAATTATATGCAATTTCCACAGTCTACGACAAAGTGGAGTCACTTCGCAAGGCAATTGTGAAATGCTGGAATTCTATCCCACAACAAAGTATCGATAACATCGTTCTCTCATATGGTGACCGCGTCCTTGAATGTTTCTCTCGTGAGGGAAAAATGACGAAATATTAGAAAGATCGAGCTCGATGAGGTGAGGGACGTCGCCGTGTCGCGTATAGTACTAAAATAACCCGTGAAAGTAAAATAACCCGGCCCATTTTCGGAGGTGTTGAACCCATATCTCCAAATTACTCCGAACCCAAAATTTTTTGGGTCCCACTTTTTTTGTGTCCATCATCATCACGACTCCGGGAATTGTTTGAGGTGGAAATCGAACCTCCAAAATAGGATCCCTGGCTGGGGTCTCCTATTTAGGAGTCTGTTTTGGCCCCTTTTTTGGCTCCAAAATAGGAGGTCCTTAACATTTAAGCTTAGAGGATCCAAACTTCCTGACCATATTCCTCCGCGCCTGTTTATGATTTTTCTTTCTCGTTTGATTTCTGGTGGTTTGGGATGGTTTTCTCTTGAAATAACAATTTTTTGGAAAATGAAAAATCCTGGGGGGACCTGGGTGGAAATGCATGGTCAAATACTGATTTGCCAGTATATTAAGCTTAGGATTGTGAAAATTTGTTTTGATCATATCTCCACAACCAGACATAGTTCGGACATAAAGTTTTCACCAATATGGATCTTTTGTTGAGAATTATTTTTTTCGGAAAATTTTGAAAAAAATCCCCTTGCGGTAGTTGAGATAATTTTGGGTTGCTTTTTCGCCTTTTTGATTTTTCTTCGCAAGCAGTTCGTCCGATTATCAAATATTCTTCAAATTCGTTCAAAACGATGTTAACACAATAAGAATTGAATCCATGGAATAAATCCCAGAAACAACCGGACATTGAGAAAACTGTTGGATGATCATTGATGAAATTTATGAAAAAAGTGAAAAACGCCGTTTTAGGGAAGTCTTCGAAAATTTTCAAAATTTTCCGAAAAAATAATTCTCAACAAAAGATCCATATTGGTGAAAACTTTATGTCCGAACTATGTCTGGTTGTGGAGATATGATCAAAACAAATTTTCACAATCCTAAGCTTAATATACTGGCAAATCAGTATTTGACCATGCATTTCCACCCAGGTCCCCCCAGGATTTTTCATTTTCAAAAAATTGTTATTTCAAGAGAAAACCATCCCAAACCACCAGAAATCAAACGAGAAAGAAAAATCATAAACAGGCGCGGAGGAATATGGTCAGGAAGTTTGGATCCTCTAAGCTTAAATGTTAAGGACCTCCTATTTTGGAGCCAAAAAAGGGGCCAAAACAGACTCCTAAATAGGAGACCCCAGCCAGGGATCCTATTTTGGAGGTTCGATTTCCACCTCAAACAATTCCCGGAGTCGTGATGATGATGGACACAAAAAAAGTGGGACCCAAAAAATTTTGGGTTCGGAGTAATTTGGAGATATGGGTTCAACACCTCCGAAAATGGGCCGGGTTATTTTACTTTCACGGGTTATTTTACAACTATAGTATACTGAGATCTGACACGTGTGATAAAATTACCCATCTCACGTGATGGATGATAAAAGTAGTCGAGTGAAAAACGTAGTGCGAAGTGAAATCATGACAAGAATGAAGTGGTGGAGTGACATGGGAGATGAAGATGAAGTGAGATGAAGGACAACAGAGAAAGACATACAGTTGTTGGACAATTTTGGGAAATTGGAAATTGTGCCGGAAAAATCCAATCTCCCAGAATTCGTAAACCGCAACCTTCGCATCAACAAAACAAAATCTGAAAGTGAAATTTGAAGTGGAGAAAGAAGACACACAGAGGTCTGGATTGGGAGAATCTGAGATGTGGAGACTGAATCAATGGGATGAATGTGGGATTGGAGTGGAGAGAGTGAAATTGGACATATTCTCCGTCGTCTCCGCCGAATCAACAGACACATGGTTCAAAATATCTCTGACATGCTTTTCATCGATTATGCTTTTACTTGGTAGAGTTGTATGGTCCACACAGTATCCTGCCAGACGAAAAGCTGCTCTGACATTGTCTGGTGAACTTGCTGAAGTGTATGCTGTGTGCATCGATTCCATTGTTTCGCCAAGATTGTCCACTCCTTTCGACATATGGGATATAGACATCGCCCTCTTCAACAATCCGAAGGTGAGACAGTCCAACGGCTGCAGATAGTGAGTCGCGTTGGGAGGAAGGCCCTGGAGGATGATGTTGTGAGGTTCGATTGCACTCCTCGCTGACTCACCGAGATGAAAGCTCGCGTTGTCGACTAACAGCATTGCTGGGGCGTGTGGATTCCTGAGGATCCGTCGCTGCTCTTGAACGTAGGGGATGAGGACTCGGTCAGCCCAACGACAGAATACGTCGCTGTTGAATCCGCCTTTCTTCGAGTCATCAAACAAGATTGTACGATCGAGATCAAATTCATATTGGTCTAGTATGCTTGTATCTTCTTCACTCTTCAGCGAGACATACAGTGGCAGTGACTTCCCAAACAACGAGATACTGCCCATCACACTGAATCGCCTTTCAGAAGGATCAACTGGATAATGAAGTGGTCTGTCCTTTAGCTTTACTGATCCAATCAGAGAATGTCTGAATGCGTCTTGTTTCTGCTGGTAGCCCATCTCGTCAGCGTTTATGAAGAGAAGAGGATGGATGTTTTGGAGAACTTGAGCCATTGTCCTGAAAAAGGCTTTGATTTGTCCAGTGGTGAGGCTCATTCGCGTGTTGGACATTGGCTGTGCGGACAGGAAACAGATTCTTGACTTGTGCCTATAAACAAACCAGTATGCCCATGACTTACAAATGTTGTCTTTCGTAGAATGAGTCTTCCCGAATTGATAGATCTCGCTTGGAATCCACATATTCCCTTTCTGACTGTCTGCTTCGATCGTTTTAAGTTACCATGGGTCGGCATGTCCTCCCCCAAAAACCCGTGTCCTATGATAGGACACGGGTTTTTGGCGCTTAATTAGGCGTTGTGAAGATTCTGTTGATAAAACATGGAGATGATGTGAGAGGATGTGTTTTGAATTGGAAAAGAGTTTAAGACATTGTTTTAATGTGTTTTCAGGTGAATTGAAAGCAAAGAAGGAGAATCGGGGAAGATCGACAATTCAAAAAAAATGAAGGTCCGATCAAGATCATTTTTCGTTAAAGGACACGAATCTGACCACTTTTCTCACATAATTGAGAAAATACAAGAAAGAAATGTGGTTTTAATGGATGTACGATGAGACAAACACCGGATTAGAGTGAGGATGAAGTTGACACAGATTTTGCATCTCTCTGGCCGCTTTACCACTCCATTTGTCGATTGGACAATAATTCTTTGTGAATGAGACGACTACTTAAGGCGAACATGTTTGCTCCTTGATCGCTTCAGGGAAAACGAACTTGTCTCTGGAAGAGAGAGATTCGCTATTCTCACATCAATATGTTGTCCTCAATCACAATGTATTCACGCATGTATCATGTAGATCGCTATTCTTAGGAGAGATATCTTCATTTTGAGAGCTGTGAGGAAGAGGAGTGAGGTGTCGCACTGATGCCAAATCTGGGGGGAGATGGAGAGAATGAGACAGAATAACATAAAATATGAAAGAGGAGATGAGAGTAAAAAGCAACAAAGACGAGAAAGGCAAAGTAGCGAGTGAGGAATGATGAAAGAATGGTAAGCAATCTGAATCGACTTCAGACACTGATGTGCTTTCTTTCAAGGACGATCCAGAATCCATCATCCACATACGTGCGAATAAGGGCAGCGAGGTAGAATAGAACTCCTTGTATGACAGGTTAGTGAAGATTGACATCACTCCCAGCAACACGAGCAGGATCTGACCAATTTGGAAGGAATGAAGGAGCTGCGAGAGGAGAGAATAGAGGAGAGTGAATAGGAAGATGAGGAGGGAAAGAGAGACAAGAATCATGAAAGCGAGATCATCGTTCAAAATGGTCCAAAAATAGATCAAGAGTCCAAATACACAAAACAAAGAGCATACATCGTTCCCTCTCGTCCATCTTTCCTTCTTCCTCCCCAAAACACAGCAAAGCACTCCCATGAGAAGCACAATCGCCCTGTGTCACACATCTTCAAATATATTCGCAAAAAGGGAAATGCCACCAAAGTGGACGGCGTGGGGTTGATATCTGTCCATGCCAGCGTTCCAGACGAATTGATCAGTTGCTCCGGCGCGGCCGTGGACGCATTTGTTCGGATCAGAGTTAACGGAATTGTCAGTTCGACAGGAAGTGTAATGATCGTCCCGTTCTCCAAAATGTGTGTTCTGTTGATTGTTCCTCCATCTGAAGTCGCGGTACGAAGTGAACGGTGGTGTCGAAAGCAGTCTTCGTGGTTTGTTCCAGAGTGTCCACAACAACCGAAATCATTCGCTCACTCACCTATACTTCTCCCAAAGCCGTTTGGGACGAATAATCGACGATAAAGCGGCTGAGAGTGGAGTACTGGCAGAGGGAGGAGGTGATAGCTTCGTCGAATGTTGTGAGAGGCGGGAAAAACGAGGCAAGAATGGTTTCGATGTGACGGAGGGAGTGGGAGAACATCTGATGGAGAGAGGGAGAGAAAGAAGCAATGAAAACAGCAACAGGAAGGAGAACGTGAGTTGAAAGAAGTCGAAATCCAGAACTAACTTTTCTCCATCCACAAACTTCCTCGTTCATCCGTCGCTTCTCCACTGCCTTTCTAAGCGTCTCTTGCATGTGATTGATGATCGCGGCAAGACTGGGTTCTCCTCCTTCATTGAATGAAAATTGTCTCGCGTTGTACGACAGACACAGGCGATTGATGGTCAAGAATGAATGTTGACCAGAAAAGATGACCAGAAAGACTGCCTTTGGGGGTTGTGACGGAAAGAGAGTGCGTCAGGAGAGATGAAATTGAAGTCTAGAATCAGAAGTCGGAAAATCGATCAATTGTCAAGAATAAAGATATAAAACCGAATTATTCCGTTTTGGAGCCAATAGATACTCAAACAAGACATTTCCGCGGAGAGAGATCATCAGAAGGCGATGGAAAATGCCCAACACACCCAGCGACACTATACCCGCGATAAACCTGAAACAAAGATAAATTCAAGAGGATGACGGATGGAAGAGGGAATGGGAGTAAGATGAACCCATGAAATTGAGGAGGCGAGACGAGCCGTAGACGGGAAATCTCATGATCTCCTCCAAAAAGACGAGATGAGAAAAACCAATCGAAGAGAAAGAAGAGATACCTCCGAGAAGTCTATATCCCTTCTCTCACATACTGTACAGTCAGAACACTTGCCCTTGAGAAACAACTGAATGAACTTGTTCGTTTGGTGGTGGTTCTCCATCAGTTCGATAACAGCATTTAATTTCCATTTCCATTACTGCTCGGAGTATCTTAGGAATGTCTTGGATGAATGCTGGTCTGTTTGTTCAATCATTATCCCTTTTCTTTCGATCAGTTCATTTTTCGTATCGAACAAGAGTTCAATCTCGAAGACATAGAAGAGAACGAGATCAAGAGGATGACAATAACATAAAGAATGGAAATTGGCAGACAGTTCAGTGGAAACATCACAAAATCTTCGGTAGTCTCAATTTGCATGATGAAGACGAGGTCTATTCGCATTGAATCGACATTAGAAAGAAAAGAAGAGAATAAAATACAAAGTGAGAGTGAATAGAGTTCTTCATCTTCTCATGTGTCGTTTAACTTCGATCATTCCACAGGACAGCTCGACCTTGAGATTCACTGTCTAAAACAGAAGAGAGAGTAATGAATGACGATAATCACGAGAGAAGAACATGCAAGGAACCTTGATCACTCAGTGTGCATTGATAAGAATGTCATTTCGCTGATTTAAGGTCAGTATGATAAAAATGATGGTTTGATAGGACAGATCGAGCCACCATAGGACACGATAGGACAGGACAGGACAATTGTCCTCCCTCGATTTTATTGTTAAATTGAGACGCAAATATTGTGAATGTCTCAAAAAGCTTTCATGTCCTATGGTTTGAGCCCGATTCAAAATTGTCCTTTCGTGTCCTATGGTGGGCTGATCGACGGCTTTTGGACAACTTTCACGATTTTCATCAAAATAAGGTGAAAAAACTCTATTGAAATGATTATAAAACAGAAAAGATGTGTAATAGTCCTGTTTCTTCCCTCATTTTTCATTTCAAGTTCTCTCCTTCTGACGAAGCAAAAGGTTGGTTCAATTCTCTCCATCGGCATTTTTATCCAAATTGTCCTCCTCTTTTTGGCTGTCCTATGATGTCCTGCCTATAGGACATGCGGACCCATGGTAAGTTTTAAGGAGGAGCTCTTCATCCTCTCTCGACAGAACAGTGTTTATCTTTTCTTCGATTTTGTGATAGTAGGTTCCATGCTTGGCTTTGCTGACAGTTGATTCGCTGCAACCTAGAATGTGGCAGATTGTGGTTGGAGGGATTGTTGGAAGCGCGTGTTTGGCCGTGAAAGCCTGGAGTCTCCGCACTTGTTCAATTTGAGACTCGTTCTCCCAACTCAGAATCATCGACACAATCTCGTCCAAATCAAACTCCGGCCATTTCAGTTGCGACAACGATTCGCGGACTGCACGTGCATGCTCAGAAGGTATCTCAGTCCACATCTCAAACTAGGTGAACTGTAGGAGAACTGTAGTCAAAACATGTCAGGCACCGGATTTTCCAATTTCCCAAAATTGTCCAACGACTGTAATATCATCTCACAGAAAACCAAAACAAGAACAACCTTTCCAAAAATCAATGCACAAACCGAGAAAATGGCTAAAGAGTGAAAAGAAGAGGCAATGAAAGCAGGGATAGTTGATTGAAGAAGATAGAACGAAGATGAGAGAAAGAGTGGTTGTGTGATGTTGTCTTCTTGATCGAGGGCACAAATCAAGAGCCCAACCTTCCGTGACAGTCGGAGTTCCTTCTTCCAGAGGAGTACAAAGGGAGAAAATGAAAAGAAGGCACTGAAGAGGAACTCTTAACTATCGTCGAAGGAGAGGTGAACGAATGAAGGAGAGCGATGGCAAGACATGAGTCCATCGTCCATCCTGTGAAGTGGATGTGTTCTGTGAAATGAAGTGTTCATGTTGAGAGTGCAGAAGTGGTGAGTTGTCGACTCTTGTTGAGGTGGGGAGTGATTGGATTCGATCATTTGCGCGTGACGGTGTGTTGTGTCGTCGTCTCGTGATAAGTTGTGCAGTGGCAGGATTCGATTGTTGGGGTGAGATGTGAGGGTGAGAGTGGCAGAACGAGGTGGGGAGTGTCAGGAGAGAGCGATGTGCTGTGCTTTCTGAGCGGATACCATCCCATCCATCGACGACAATCGAGAAATGATCGAGTCAACTGATGGACGCTCGAATGGGTTCACGGACAGGCATTCCTCAATCAGATCTTTCATCTTCTCTCCAATTCCTTCCATCGGCGGCAGAATCCCAATCGACAGGTTCCGATGAGCATTCACGCCATCCTGCTCCGCGAATGGAACAAGACCAGTCTCAATTTCCCACAAGACGAGGCCAAGCCGAAAAACCGACGCTTTCGTTCTGTCAATCTCATTTCGAACTTCTCCCTCGTTCGTCTTCCTTCCCTCTTCTCTCTCTTCCCCCTCTTCTGGCGCCTGCCATCGAACATCATCACGGTGTACTTCACTCTGACGAAGAGGGTGGGGACGAACAATCTGAGCAGGGTGGGATGGTGTTGGTTTCTGTTCAGTTTCATGAACCGAGAAGTTGAGAGAAGTCTCCGCTGGTTCATCTTCATTTCTGTTCTCATCGATTTCTTCATTCTGTTGCGTTGGCTGTTCTGTGAGTGGATCTGGCGGAGTCGTGTCTGACTTCAGAATCAGACTCATCGACCTCGCTCCACTCAGCACAACCGAGTGTGATGTCAGTTCAGTCAGAATCGCTGAATACTGCGATATCTTCATCGCATGCGACAGACCTCGAGCAACTGACAACTGCGCCCAACGCTGGTCCACTCCAATCTTCAAAACATGAAGACGACGATAAAGTGTTTCTGTCTTGTCCACAACTTCCACAACTCCATCCTTCTCCCCACAGCTCAGTCCACACACTCTGTTCTCAAACGCGATCTCTCGCTCTTCCTTCTCTTCCAATCTCTTCTGCGTCTCATTCTCTTCTTTTTCTGTCCAGTTCCCGACATTCAGTGTGTTCCCATTCAGCCCTCGAACAGATGACACATGAGCTGTTTCTCTGTCTCCATCTTCCTCCATCACTTCATATTTCTCAACTTCCATCTCTTGTGGAGACATCAGAGGTTCCTTGTCTTCCTTCCGACCATTCTTCTTCCTCCTCCACACGCACACAACGACGAGCAGAACGAGGATGAGAAGAGCGACAGCCACGACAATGACCAGAGGGAGCCACCATTTCATGTTGTCTTTTATCGATTGCGACAGTCTCTCAATTCTGTTCGGTTGGATGACGAAAGTCGAGTCTGTTCTTTGCTCTTCTCCGAAAACAAGTCGACCTCGCCATTCCGATTCAGGTTTCAGTGAACTGAGTGACGATGAGGGGAGAGTGAGTTTGATTGATGATTCAGAGAATGAAGTGGTTGTGTTTCTGTTGAGTGAATGTCGAGATGGTGTTCCTTCTTGCTTGTCTTTCGTCACTTCCAACACTTCGAGAAACAAACCACACGGAATCAGAGTTGATCCTTTCACTTCGATTTCGAATAGTTCCTTCTTCTTGTCGAACGATGATGTCGATGTGTTTGAAAGAGTTGGGATGAAGAGAGGAGAGAGTGGTTTGGCATATTCACCAGTTACTGTGCATCCATCAGCTGCCATCCACAGATGCGGATGGTCGAGCGTCCCATCTCCTCCTGTCAGACTCCCCACATCAATCGAGCCATCATCAGAGCAGATCAGATTTCGGCGAAAAGAGGAGAAGGACGGGAGATTGGGGGAGTTGTCCGAAAACAGAGATGACACGAACGAGACAGTTCCTCCTTTCATGTTGATCACACCTTGCGAGAGATGGATCAGTTTAGTGTCCGACACATTCAGTGAACAGTCTGTCAGTTGGAGGATTCCACTTGTCCATGAACAGACCTCTTCGGTTTCTTTCTCGTTTCGGGTTGGAGACGATTTTGGTCCAGTGATGATTCCATCTCGCAGGATGATCGTCGCTTGTGTCGCTGAGATGAAGACAAAGGACGGATCAGAATGTTCAATCCACACATCCACATTCCGAAGCTCGAGGAATCCAGTCGCGTCCACAATAATCACTCCAGACATCGTATCCAGAGAGAACGATGAAGGAACGATCAGCGACGGTTCAGAACTCGTCCCATTTCGAATTACAACATGCATCCCTCCGACAATCCGAATCCCATCGTTCATCCTCACTGAGTCCACAATCTCAATCGTCGGTCGAAAAATCACAAGTCCGGACACAATCTTCCACACTTCCGACATCGAAGAGCATGCTCGTGAAAAATCCCCACAAAACGGACTTCCTTCCAAAGACGACGAATCGGTGAAGATGTTGAACGAGGATGGTCGCTTTCCCGTCGTTCCAGAAACAGTCTCCAAAATCAAGATGTCGCCATCGTCCTCATCCAATGGCACAATTGATGTCACTGTGTATTCCGTGTCGAAATCCAATCCTCCCTCCCATCCAATCTGAGTCTCTCCCGACTTCCCACTCGTCGATGATGAGAAACATATGATCACCCACAGCGTCGAGTTCAGCGTCACGTTGTATTCTGTCGAGGCCACCAAATCACTTCCCGTCACTTCCACAACACAGCTGGAGTTCAACGCGTCCGTGAACGAGAACTTGATCTCGTGGAGTGAGGGAGGGTTGGGAACAGAAATAACAATTCCACCATGCACGACAAAATGTGCTGATCCACCATCTCGTTGGAGCGTGTACTTCTTTCCAAAAGCAAGAGTGGACAAATTTTCAGCCTTTCCATCCTGAAAATCTATTGAACAATGTGTGTCATTCTCAACTGTGATTGGAGAGAGAGGAAGCCATTTGTAAGAGCCGTTGCAGAGGCAGACAGACTATTGAGTTGATGTCAACAGTTGACCAGTCAAAACAAGCGTCAACAACGGTCGTGAATCATCAAGAAGTCGATTGACACAAGCTTCAACGCGAGTTGGCTCATCTGGGAAGTAGAATGTCGTGTCTGTTGCTTCGAAGTGGATCTCAGTCAATCCTTTCTGAACTCTTTTCACAGAATATCGAGTTCCAAACTCCAACTGCCCTTTCAGTTTCGTTTCGTCTTCCTCGCGAGGATAAAGAATCACTGAAATTGTATCAATCTCTCCATTCATGTTCGTTGTCAACACAATCTTCTTTTCGTGCGCTGTTTCTCCTTCTCCAACTATCGACTCGAGAATCATCTCGTAGGGTGTGCTTGCTGAAAGAGCGTGCGTTTCAAATGAAAGTTCCATTCGAGTCTTTTCTGCATCCGTGAAGTCACTCCCTGTCATTTTCGTCAATCGACTGGGCTCACCAGGAACAGAGAAGCCAACGTCCTTGTTCACCACTCCTTCTTCTCCTCCCACAACAATCCCAACCACCAGATATCTTGACCCAAACAACAGCAGAGGTGACAACTCTCCGAAGATCTCCTCAGTGTGCGAGAATCTTCCCGATTCACTTCCCGAAGACTGTGTGAGTGTCCCAACCAACTCAATCACTTCTCCAGATAAGACTCCCGACGACGACTCTTTCTGCACCTTCAGGGTGTATTCCGTTCCACTCGACAGACCCACTCCCCAAAACTCAACAACTCCCGCCTTCTCCTTCGAACCTCCCAGCGAGCATTCTGCTCCTTCAATCCGAATCGGTTCATCTGGGGTGTAGAATGTCGTGTCTGTTGCTTCGAAGTGGATCTCAGTCAATCCTTTCTGAACTCTTTTCACAGAATATCGAGTTCCAAACTCCAACTGCCCTTTCAGTTTCGTTTCGTCTTCCTCGCGAGGATAAAGAATCACTGAAATTGTATCAATCTCTCCATTCATGTTCGTTGTCAACACAATCTTCTTTTCGTGCGCTGTTTCTCCTTCTCCAACTATCGACTCGAGAATCATCTCGTAGGGTGTGCTTGCTGAAAGAGCGTGCGTTTCAAATGAAAGTTCCATTCGAGTCTTTTCTGCATCCGTGAAGTCACTCCCTGTCATTTTCGTCAATCGACTGGGCTCACCAGGAACAGAGAAGCCAACGTCCTTGTTCACCACTCCTTCTTCTCCTCCCACAACAATCCCAACCACCAGATATCTTGACCCAAACAACAGCAGAGGTGACAACTCTCCGAAGATCTCCTCAGTGTGCGAGAATCTTCCCGATTCACTTCCCGAAGACTGTGTGAGTGTCCCAACCAACTCAATCACTTCTCCAGATAAGACTCCCGACGACGACTCTTTCTGCACCTTCAGGGTGTATTCCGTTCCACTCGACAGACCCACTCCCCAAAACTCAACAACTCCCGCCTTCTCCTTCGAACCTCCCAGCGAGCATTCTGCTCCTTCAATCCGAATCGGTTCATCTGGGGTGTAGAATGTCGTGTCTGTTGCTTCGAAGTGGATCTCAGTCAATCCTTTCTGAACTCTTTTCACAGAATATCGAGTTCCAAACTCCAACTGCCCTTTCAGTTTCGTTTCGTCTTCCTCGCGAGGATAAAGAATCACTGAAATTGTATCAATCTCTCCATTCATGTTCGTTGTCAACACAATCTTCTTTTCGTGCGCTGTTTCTCCTTCTCCAACTATCGACTCGAGAATCATCTCGTAGGGTGTGCTTGCTGAAGGACTTCGATAAATCTCAGTCCACAACCAAACCGGGTCCCTCAACATACGAGAGAGTGCCATGCATTTAGTAAGGGCTGGCCTAAATCAAATTCGACAAACACAGACGTTCTGACGCCTCATAGTCCTTCACGCCGCTCCTTTCTGAAGGGAAGCATCAACACGCAATCAAAACAACTCTATCAAGCTTATTTGACAACAACCCAGTTCACTGCATTCTGAAATGTTCATGTCCGTTTTAACTCAATCGAGGATGAATTTAACATCAAGAAAGTTTCCAAGTACTGATGATGAGCTCAATACTGGTTCCTCCCGCTCAAACAGTGGGAAACGAACTTAAACTGGACACCAAACAAGACGAAGATCTGACATCTCGACTTCTTTTTCACATCAAAGAAAGCAACAGTTCCTCCGAGATGCAAAAGAAATGTTCGTATCAGTTTTCCACAGAATATCATGAGCGATTCTGATATATTCTTTGGCCGCACGGACAAAATGGCGTCAGGAATCCAGTCCACACAGGAGGGAATCAACGGCGGTTCCGACCAATCTCATACCGTTTTTTTGCTATTTGGAAAGGAGCAATATATTGTTACTCAGGCAGCAGAAGGATTTCTCGACTCGTTCCACAAGATGGAGAGGGTCGTTGTTCGGCAATTTGGATTCCTACTAGGACTAGCGTCGATCAGTCCCTGAGGCGTATCGGATCGTGGAAATCACCCATTCCGTGGTTATTCCCACTTTAACCGCAGTAGCATGGTATTATTGTCTCGAAAACAGGATCGTCCTTCGAACCCACAAGATCACGGTCTGGTGTTGTCATTGCCCGATCAATGATAACGGACCGCTTCATAGTTCGATTCAAGAACATCCACGAGCAATACAGGCACATCCTCTTCATCTGGTCATCCGAGACCAAGTTCAGCTAACCTCACCATAAATAGGCCTCCCAATTGGAAACAACACTGTTCTCAGTCTTACTGACGGAATAAAACTCCTCTGACACTATCGTGAGGTCAAAGATCCGTATCTCTGAAGACGAAGTGAATCAACGATCGGTTGCAGTTTCGTAGTGCGGCAGACATTACAGCGGGACAGGAATATTGTCGTCGAAGTGAAACAATAGATGATGATGAACCTGAACACATCCTTCTCCTCGCGCTTCAACCAAACCGACGCAGTCAAGAAAGTGTCAGTAGTGAATAAACCCAGGGTTGTTACCTTCACAAGATCACCACAAAATTGAGGGATTGTGGATTGCACGGACTTGGAGGGCAAATCGAGTGTTCAGCACTTCATTCCCTCTCACAATCAAGGAACAATTCTTCCACAGAAATACCTACTCTGAAGTGAACGGTGCAGCAGAAGAAGGCACCAACCAGTGTCAATCGGACAGGGACCTCACAATCGCAATCTGTGACACCTCCTTTGGGGCTGTTCTTCAACGAGAGGAGAGGATCCTTCTCAACAACGAAGACGAAGCGGCTCAATCCCTAACAGTGGATCAACTTCATCTCCAAACATGATTAGGAATCAAACTTTAACAAACCATCCTCGGAAGGATGAAGTCTCACCTTCGCATGCTGGAACATATCTGACATCTATTTCATGTCTATTTTTGCAACTTAACTTCGGCCAGTATCAATGCCCATGAAAACCAATATATTGATGATAGTTATCTCGTTCATCGGACATCGCTCACTCCAACGGGAACGGTTAGTGTGTAGATCAGTGGAGAGACAGCGACGGTGATAGCAACTCCGAATCAAGTAGTGAAGGGAACGAGGGGTTATTGCTGAAAAGGTTGGATATGCCTCGTCTGGACCATATTCAGTCAGAACACAGGCCGAAGATATTCTCGTCAGAATCAACAGTGGTGTCGTCAAGAGATGAATAGACTCTTTCACAAGTGACATATGATCTCCGAGCGTCGTCTCTCGCCGCAAGCTATTTCCCCAACATCAATCCATTCTGCGGATTCATCACTCTCGGCAGAGGGGAACAGACCTGCAATTGTTCTTGATGGAACGATTTTTGGATAAGAGAACCCGAAGCGGAAGCAACACTTTCAACATCGCATTGTCTCACTCCAACTCAACAACTTTCGCTGGAGAAACGCCTATTCCACCGTAATACCAACGACGGGTTCTCGGCTTCTTGTTTTGGGACGAGTGAACCATCATATACCGTTCGGTTGTCGGAACGAAGAGTAAATGACTGAGGGATCAGCTTGGGGATAGCACAGTTTCAGCCTGATGGACGACAGACATCCAGAATTAGGTCTATCAAACCCACGTTCCTCTCCCTAGCCACAGACTCCAGCCCTGGACTCAGACATCGAAACATTGGTCATCCAGATTGAATGAACCACGACAGACGAATCATTGTAATGCATCCTGCATTGGACAGAAGATGAATCACAAATCACTTGGCAGATTTTCGTCGAGATCGAAACTCTGAAGTTATATGTTAGTGTGCGACAAAATTCACATCCTCCACGAAACCCTTCTGGTAGAGACAGATCGCACGCGTGTTTATGAGATCGCAATAGGCACCTAATCTCGGTAGCAACGTCTCCAAATGTCACTGACAACTCATGGTTATTCCATCGAACACTCGATAATGTCGCTCGAGGGGATCCTTGAAAAAGATGGAAGGAAGACATTTCTGGAGGGGAAGGGCTTTGGAAGAGAGATACAAGTAAGATTTTGGTGAATCGATACTAGCAGAACGATATCACATTTGAAGGAACTGCAAATGAAATGAGTGTCGGAATACTTGGAATATCTCGGCTGGATGAGTCTTGTGACGAGTGAACGGGACAAGGAAGTCGAGAGGGAATATGAAGAAGAAAGAGCCACAAGGAGAATTTCAAAACTGGCGGAGAAGAAAGGTACCAATACATAGCAATCAATCAAACAGTTCACATTGGCGCCGTCATGTCTCTGTGCTACCAACTATCTCTCAACTCTCTCACAGTTGTTTAGACTCAAGTCTCAACACATCACGACATTTAAAGTGTTCTCTCCGAAATTACAGAAACCCAGATGGACTCAGGCGACACAAGTTTTCTAAATCGATTCATGGCACGCCTCTTCGCCGAACGGGATTGGTACGTCACGACTCTTCGGTGAGGACAACGTAAATATGCAACTTAAAATGCCCAACGTCACACATCATGACCCGGCAGACTGTCTCGTCCTGAACGAGATATCATGCAGATTCGACACAGGGATACCCCGGAATGGGTCGCACTACGTGTCACAAGAGGTTGTAGCATCCGATGAGATCATGCGGAATGTCAGATGATTGTCATCCGTGTAAGTGGAGGAGATCAATCTGGAGACTGATATCGCACATCCCGCAAATAGAATGTGCACACGGATTACGTCGAGTGGGAGAAGTGAAGGAAGGAAGGTGGCTCAATGTGGAGTAGTGGATGGAGACGAAACCTCTTGAGCGAGGGGGAGAGACAACCAAGGTGTGTTTTCTTCACGAGCGGGAGAGAGTGGAGTGGAGGAGAGATGGAGGAAGGAGTGTGTTGAGATGAAGTTCTCCCCACCTCGATGTGAAACACGAGCATTGGTTGAGATATTGTTCTCCCCACCTCGATGTGAAACACGAGCATGGGTTGAGATATTGTTCTCCCCACCTCGATGTGAAAAGCGAACATGGGTTGAGAGGAAGTTCTCCCCACCTCGATGTGGAATGCGAGCATGGGTTGAGAGGAAGTTCTCCCCACCTCGATGTGGAATGCGAGCATGGGTTGAGAGGAAGTTCTCCCCACCTCGATGTGGAATGCGAGCATGGGTTGAGAGGAAGTTCTCCCCACCTCGATGTGGAATGCGAGGATCGGAGGAGATGATTAGTGACTGATCCCAATGGGATCAGCGTTGAGGGGAGCTGGGACGAAGAGGCAGTGATGTGGGAGATGGGCAGAGATTGATCAAGATGCTTCCAAATCACTGTCAAGAAAGAGCCCAGCTCCCCTCCGATTTTCATTCTCAGTAGATCACGAGCTTTCATCCAGGCGGTGTCAGCTCACTTGAGATCACGGCCTAACTCTGGTACTAAAAGATATACTTTCTTTGTTCTCACTCCTTCTTCTCAGTTTCACCTCTCCCGTGCATGAGCCTTTCAATACTCGTATGTTGAGGGACCCGGTTTGGTTGTGGACTGAGATTTATCGAAGTCCTTTAACAACAAACCGGGGACATCAACATACAACCCTGACACACACCGACTCAAACTCGTGTCAGTGGTCCTGATTGTGGTCAACCCACACGGGTGATCCTTAGTATCACCTGATGGGTCGTTTTCGGCCCTGTTCCCCCAGTTTTTGTTCCCTGGTAGGGATTTCTGGGTAAGATCCAATCAGGAATACCTTTTTTTTTGACATCAACAGCCCTATATGGGCAGAACCGTCATTGTGAACAATACGTTCCTTTGATGGGATTTTTGGGAACAGATAAAACTTTATTTGTGTTTGGTCTTCTTGGTTTAGGCCAGCCCTTACTAAATGCATGGCACTCTCTCGTATGTTGATGTCCCCGGTTTGTTGTTAAAAGAGCGTGCGTTTCAAATGAAAGTTCCATTCGAGTCTTTTCTGCATCCGTGAAGTCACTCCCTGTCATTTTCGTCAATCGACTGGGCTCACCAGGAACAGAGAAGCCAACGTCCTTGTTCACCACTCCTTCTTCTCCTCCCACAACAATCCCAACCACCAGATATCTTGACCCAAACAACAGCAGAGGTGACAACTCTCCGAAGATCTCCTCAGTGTGCGAGAATCTTCCCGATTCACTTCCCGAAGACTGTGTGAGTGTCCCAACCAACTCAATCACTTCTCCAGATAAGACTCCCGACGACGACTCTTTCTGCACCTTCAGGGTGTATTCCGTTCCACTCGACAGACCCACTCCCCAAAACTCAACAACTCCCGCCTTCTCCTTCGAACCTCCCAGCGAGCAGTTGGATCCTTCAATCCGAATCGGTTCTTTAACAACAAACCGGGGACATCAACATACGAGAGAGAGCCGCGAAATGATTAAGGGCTGGCCAAGGTCAACATGACCAAACAATAATCAAGTTTTAGCTGTTAACGAAAACTCCCATCAAAGGAACAAAGTGTACACAGTGATGGTTCTGCCCTCAAGGGCTGTTGATGCCAAAAAAAAAGGTATTCCTGATTGGATCTTACCCAGAAATCCCAAACAGGGAACAAAAACTGGGGGAACAGAGTCGAAAACGACCCATCGGGCGATGCAAAGGATCGCCCGTGTGGGTTGACCACAATCAGGACCACTGACACGAGTTTGAGTCGGTGTGTGTCAGGGTTGTATGTTGATGTCCCCGGTTTGTTGTTAAAGGACTTCGATAAATCTCAGTCCACAACCAAACCGGGTCCCTCAACATACGAGTATTGAAAGGCTCATGCACGGGATTGGTGCTAAGAAAAGCGAGTAATGAGAAGAAAATAAAGATATCTTTTAGGATCAGTATTTGGCCGTGAGTCTCGTTGGAGCTGACACCGCCTGGGCGACTGCTCGTGATCTAAAGAGAATGACAATCGGAGGGGAGCTGGGCTGTTTACCTGACAGTGATGAGGAAGCATCTTGATCCATCTGTGCTCCATCTCCCCCATCACTGCGCCCCTGGACCCAGCGCCCCTCAACACCGATCCCAACTGGGTCAGTTTCATCCTACCTCGCGCCATCCTCGCGCTTCAAGCTGAGGTGAGGAGACTCACTGTGTGTGTGAGGAGGCAACTCGACTCACTGTTTGTGAGGAGGCAACTCGACTCACTGTTTGTGAGGAGGCAACTCGACTCACTGTTTGTGAGGAGGCAACTCGACTCACTGTTTGTGAGGAGGCAACTCGACTCACTGTTTGTGAGGAGGCAACTCGACTCACTGTTTGTGAGGAGGCAACTCGACTCACTGTTTGTGAGGAGGCAACTCGACTCACTGTTTGTGAGGAGGCAACTCGACTCACTGTTTGTGAGGAGGCAACTCGACTCACTGTTTGTGAGGAGGCAACTCGACTCACTGTTTGTGAGGAGGCAACTCGACTCACTGTTTGTGAGGAGGCAACTCGACCCACTATTGGTGAGGAGACATCTCGACTCAGACTGTGTGTGTGGGGAGACGAACACTTCCTTCCTTCCGTCCACGTCAGACCTCCTTCAACAAAACAACACACCTTGATTCTGTCTCTCTCTTGCCGAGTGGCTTCGTCTCAATCATCCCCTCATCAATGACTTGACATCTTCCTTGTCGTAACCCCTCACAATCATTGCCTGCTTCTCCTCTTCAACATGGCTTCACTCCAAGTTGCTTGATATCTGTCATTCATCCATCTATCCCTCTGGTTGCCTGACCTGCACCGCTGAGTGCAAAAAGGAGTTCGTCCCCAGTCACATCACTCAAGGGAAGCGCCTTGGAAAAAAGAGTCCACAAGTCTGGCTGGTTAGCGATTTAATAATATGTTAGCGGGAGAAATAGGGGAGGTTTCACAGATCTCATGCACGAAGGGAACTCACGATTATGTATCCTCCACATCGTGTCTTTCATTCATCTTGTCCCCACTGTAGACAATTTACGTTGTCTCTGTCTGAAACTTTCTGATTCTAAATAAGATCTGTTCGAGAGGAACTGCCATGTTGTTCCTCGTAACACTGCTTCCATCTAGTTCACCAAAAAAGTTGGAGTTGCTTCTGTCAGCGGCACAGCACGCAAGAAGGAAGAAGCAGTGAGGAAGAAAGAAGGAACGAGCACGAGCTGAAGATGGCTGAGTCGCTGAACGGTTCTGTCTTCACTCGCAGTGGAGGAGGGAGTGAGTGTTCAACACTCCTCTTTGCCGAGTTTGGGAAAGTCGTCGTCAGATTCTCTTTTACTTTCCAAACAATCACATTCTGTAATCGAATCGGCATCGTTCCATCTGAATTCAGACAATCGATATATTCGCCAACACAGCTCGTGGTTCAACTGTCTCAGGATGGACGGACACAACTAACTTTCCCTCCAACAATCCTGTCCCTTTCCGATTCGCTGGGATCATTTTCAAACTGGTGGATGAGGTTGAGATTGAATCTGGAAGTTGTGGAAGAGTTGCAGAAGGTTGGGGTGTCGATTGAAGTTTGGTTGGTCAAGAATTCATGGAAGATCACTTGTCTCCGAGTGTGATCCCGTACTGAGACCCCAGTGATGATTCTGAATTGCGTCACGAGCTTTCCTGGAGTCGCTGTGACCGATGCTGGGTCCATCCTTCCCAACTGGGATATTTTGGGGGTAATTTCGAACACCTGCAAAGGTCCTTGTAGTGTTCAGTTTCGTGTACACGAACAATCTCTCCGAACCCAAATGGAAGAGGATCTTCCACTCTCTGAGAGAATCCTCGTTCATGATCAAGGAAACTTTCTGTCACTGCCGGTTCGGGAACAACCCCACCCATCCGAATTGGTATTGGCTACGTGAGCCAGAATGATCTACCGGCTGTTCATTAAGTCGCATTCCATCACTACTCAGGTGTCCTCTCCATCATTTCTTGTTCCTTCGTAACCACTATCTTCTCCGTCGAAGATGGTTGAACTGCGTTTCTGACTTGATTGAGCTACATCGTGTTTGTAGTAATCAAGTTCACTTCACTACGCAGACACTAATCACAACAGCAGTGAGTTTTGACCAAGTTATTCCGAATGTCAACTATCTTTCGTCATGTTCGAACGAGGATGTAAGCTCGATCCCTTTCAGAAGGCTGGAGCCCGTGGAGAAAGGTGATTGATGGATTTCCTGTTGAATCCCGAGTCGGCTCCGTGGACGTTTCCCTATCACCTGAACGAAGGTGTCAGAGGAAGAAGACAACGATCTTCTTCCCACACTGCTTGTTCCGATTCCCAGAAGCGGATTGTGACGAGTTTGCGCTTCCAACTGAGTACTCTGATGATTGTAGTTGTGTTCCATTCTGTGAGGAAGGAATCTCCTCCTCTCGTCGTGGTTTGTTGGAATATGATTCACCATCCAGCTTGACCGGTTCTGTTTGTCAAAATAGAGATGAGAGTTAAACTTTGTCTTCGCTGCTCAGTGAGGGAAAGTAATGTTCTATTCCTTGTCTTCTCCCCAGCGATATTTGTCAGTCAACTATATCGTCACTCGAGATGAGCGGGATTTGATTGATTGGCTGCTCCTCGTCCATCAGATGGTGGAGTTATGCTGATACATCACCATCCCTCCCAGTTCCGTTGACATTTTCTCTGTCTTGTTCCCGTGGTGTCTCTTGTCGTATTGATAGTAATCCTATCCTTGGTTTGCCTCCCAATCCAACCCCGGTGCTCTTGTCTACCCGACAGGCCAGGTGAGGTGACATTGATCCGGAACGTCGCGATGAGCGATGATTTTCTCCCAAAATTCGAGGAGTGGAGATATCCATCTGTACTTCATTCGATAATTGCGATGGTCGCAGGCTGCGGTTGAAGGACGGTTTCTCAAATGATTGCAGGCGAAATTTCATCTTGTGTAAAATCATCTTTCCCAGGAGCTTGAATGAGTCCGGCGAAAACAGGATAAAGTGTAGATCAAGATCCTTTTCGGTTTGGGGTGCGTTGATACAGGAGGTACAAAATATTGACTTGGGAAAGTCTCCAAAGACATGAACTCATCTGTATATTCCTATGTTAGTTTGTTCTCCTCGATCCCCTGCTGGAATTTTTCCATTTGAGCGTCATGCGCATGGTTCCCTTGGATCGAAATGATTCGATTGGTCCCGCCGAATAGAGTTCGCTAGTGCTGTCTGATGAAACTCTACAATCGTAATATATCGATATATGCCTTCGTTGACGTTAACCATAATCATGATGCAGTATTTTTGATCGTTCGAATGAAGACCGAATTGTATGAAATAGTAAACTCGTATTCATGCAATCTGATCATGAACAATCGTTAGATGAGTTATTTCTGCTGCACTGCACGCCTCAAAGATCTATCGACGCGAGGGCCAGTTGACCAATCTGGTGGCAAAAGTAGGCTCTCCGATCTTGCGGAACTTCTCGTATATTTCACCAGTCCCATGAGTGATCACTTCTTTTAGTCTCCCATTGAGCCCTGATGTCGTGAGATTTGCCAGAAACGCTGTTGTATATTCTTCTATGTCGACAGGTTGTTGATCGCGACTCAGCCTTGAGGTCCAATGTGTTTCGAAAAGTAGCCCATGGTATTATTAGTATTGTAAATCCGAACACTTTCCTTCTGCCCCCCTGTGGGACGTTGGCGTTCAGACATGAAAATAACGACGGAGTTGAGTGATCTTCATCGCGGTTGATGCTATCTGCGCGGAAATTTCCTCCAAGATTGACTATGAGGAACATTTGTGAGATCCTCATCCGTAACTTAGTACGATCGTTGATGTAAATAGAAGTTCGATAGTGTTGAAAAGGAGGCGAGCTTGTTGTTAAAAACACTGACAAAAACTGTGGATAAAGAAGCTCGTGATAACAGGCACGAGAGAGTCGAGGGAGTAAACCCCAAAGAATTGCGTCGATAGATATACGGAGGCGTATAAACGTTTGTGTCCTTGTTGAACTTGGCCAGCCCTTAATCATTTCGCGGCTCTCTCTCGTATGTTGAGGGACCCGGTTTGGTTGTGGACTGAGCTTTATCGAAGTCCATCTGGGGTGGCGAACTTTAGCGTTCGAAGCGGCACGATTGTTTCAATGTTGTCCTCTGTTTCCAGCACAACTTTGCTCACTTCATATTCTGTATTCCAGTCCAACCGTCCTTCAGCTGTCGATGGATACAGTGGGGCTGTTCCGCGAAGTGTGGACCTGTCAATTCGATTCAATCTGACCTCCTTCTCTTCACTGCTTGTTCCTGTCTTGACGAACATGACATAGTTGCCTTCCCCAAATCGCCAACCGTCGACGACGAGGAGGATTGTGTCGGTGTCTTCTGAGGAACAGACGCATCCAAATAGTTTGGGAGGGAAGAGTGAAGAACTGTGCGAGTAGTTGAGAACTGTGTAATCTGTCTTCGGGAGGACACCATTTGGACCAGACGAGACAACTTCGACTCCTGTTGTGCTTTTCGTCTCAAAGGACCCAAATGTGACATGGATGAGGCGAGGCACAACCAGTCATTTCAAAAGAACCCCCATCGTTCCTCCAATCGCGGTCGATGCTGTCACGGTCACCGTGGCCAGCTCTTGAGCTTCATCAAAGTTGATCGCAAGTGAAATGGATGGAGTGGACGCCTTTGGGATTTGGGGGATGAAATTGCTGTTAGAGGCGGGTCCAGTGAGAAAGTAAATGTTGGGCGAGCCTGACGTGGAATCGCAGAACTTAAACATGTCTGATGTAATCTCAGAGGATGCGATGCCACGGAAGAACACATCACGCCCATTCGGGATGGCAGTTGATTTGCATTCTCGAAACTGAACGAAGAAGAATTGGAAGGTCGCGGTGAAGTGGATGCCCACAGCCCCGCCATAACTTGTGGCGTTGCAGAGGATGAAGGCGCAGTTGAAGAGGATGCTGTGTGTGCCTGTGTAGAGAGTGAGGGCTCCGTCCAATCCAGCTGTTGATTTCTCAAAGAAGCTGTCATGGATGGTGACAGACGGTGTATTCACAACAAGCACACTTCCAGCAAAGTTCTGATCGACAACGGCTGTCTTACATCCGGAGAACGAAGATCGCTCGAGCTGAAAAAACGGTTGTGAGTCCAAGTTGTGATTGATGCAGATTGCTCCTCCATCGTCATTCCATCCAGTGCATTGGCAGTTCTCGAAGAAGCAGTCAAGCACAGAGAGGGAAGAAGAGGATTTGTTGATATAGATCGCTGATCCTCCTCCGTCAACGGTCCCGACAGCGACAGTCATGTCTTTGAAGGTGCAGAGCGTGTACGAGACTAGTGTGGCGGTGGAAGAGAAGTTGAAGATTTGGCGGCCGATGGTTGTCTGAGTGATGTTCGCGTTGATGAACGGAGGATCGGGGTTCCCTTCGCGTCGGCAGTCGCTGAACGACGTGTTCACACATCTCAAAGTCCCTCCCAAGTTCACATCCATCATCGCCGTCCCGCTGTTGTGGTTCGTGCTCTGACTAATCGTTACCATGGGTCGACATGTCCTCCCCCGAAAACCCGTGTCCTATGATAGGACACGGGTTTTCGGCGCTTAATCAGGCGATGAGTGGGTTCTGTTCAAAAAAGCATGTAGATGATGTACTTCATGGTTAATTGTCTTGTTTTTCAACTTAAAGTGCGTTTTTAGGTTCATTGTCTGTGAATTGGAAGCGAAAAGGAAACAACTAGTGTTGTTCGAGAGTGTCAAATTAAAAGTGGTCCGATCATCCGTCCAAGTTTTGAAAACACACGAATCTGAACACCTCTCTTCCAAAATTGAGAAACGATAAGACAGCATTGTGGTTTTAATGAGTGTGAGATGACATTCACGCCGGATTAGATGGAGGAAGCTGTCTACGTTGATTGTGCCTCGCTATGGCCGCTTCATCACTGAACTCGTCGAGTGTGCAATTCCTAGATGTAAATCAGGCTGTATGCTGCAGGTGGACTTGTTTTCTGCTTTGATTGCACAAATTTAGTGACATTGTCTCCGCCAGTGAGATCCGACTTTCTTATGTCGATATGTTGTTCTGAATTACATAGCATTCACGTGTGTATCATATAGATCACTGTGATGAGGAATGACATCTTCATTTTGAGAGATGTGAGGAAGTAGAACGAGATGTCTCATAGAAGCTAGATCTGAAGGAACACAGAGAGAATGAGACAGAACCAAATAAAATACGAAGGAATAAACGAAGGAAAAAAGCAAAAAAAGATGAGAAAGGCAATATCGGGAGTTGCATAAGACGAAAGAAGCGTCAGCCAACAGAATCGACTCCAAACACATATATCCCCACTTTCTTCGTTTCTCCCGCATCCACCTTCCACATATTCGTGAAGAAGGGCAGCGAGGTTGAATAGAACTCCTTGCATGACAGGCGAGTGACGATCGACATCGTTTCCACCAACACGAGCAGGATCCGACCAATTTGGAAGGAACGATGGAGCTGCGAGATGAGAGAATAGGGGAGAGTGAGTAGGAAGAAGAGGAAAGGAAGAACGACAAGAATCATCAAAGTGAGATCGTGGCTCAAATGGTTCAAAACACTTAAAAGGAACCAAATCAGAGAAAATGAATTAAAAACAAGCAAATATCATTCCCATTAGTCCATCTTCCCCCTTTCTCCCTAACATACAGTTCAATACTCCCACAACCAGCACAATCGCCCGTCTCACACATCTCCAAATATAATCGCAAAAACGAAAAAGTCGTCACAGTGGACAGCGCTGAGTTGATCTCTTTGTTGGTTGGAGTTCCAGATGAATTGATCAGCTTCTGCGGCGCTGGCATGAACGCGTTTGTTTGGTTCAGAATTGACGGTGTTGTCAGCTCGACAGGAAGTGTGATGATCGTCCCGTTCTCCAAAATTGGTGTTCTGTGGATTGTTCCTCCATCTAAAGTCGCGTTACGAAGTGAACCGTGGTGTTGAGGGCGGTCTTTGTGGTAGGTGCAAGAGTGTCCACAACAACCAAAATCATTCGCTCGCTCACATATCCTTCTCCCAAAGCCGTCTGGGACGAAGACTCGACGACAAAGCGGTTGATGGTGGAGTATAGGCAGAGGGAGGAGGTGATGGCTTCGTCGAATGTTGATAGTGGCGGGAAGAATGATGTGAGAATGGTTTCGAAGTGACGGAGGGAGTGGGAGAACACCTGATGGAGAGATGGAGATGAAAAAACAATGAAAACAGCAACAAGAAGGAGAACGTGAATGGAAAGTAGTCGAAATCCAGATCGAACTTTTCTGATTCCACACACCTCCCTGTTCATCCAAAAGTTTTCCACTGCTTTACCAAGCATCTCTTGCACGAGATTTCCGATGGCAGGAAGACTGAGCTCTCCAAATTCGTCGAATGGGAACAGCGCTGCGTTGAAAGAAAGAGATAAATGATTGGGTATGAAACCATGAATGCAGACAAAATAGGAATACGGATAATATTGTTGGTGAGAGTTGCACATGAGCTGAGTGAGGGTGGAGAGATTATGAAAGTGCAGTACAGAATGAGAAGTCGTAAAATGGTGTGCTTGTTAATATTATCGATATAAAACCGGGATATTCCGTTGTGGCGCCAATACATATTCAAACAAGACACTCCCATGGAGAGTGATCGTCAGAATGGAAGAGAAAATGTCCAACCTTCCAATCAACACCATGCCAGCGACAGACCTAAAATGAAGAGTAATATGAGAGGATAAAGAAAGAGTGGGGAAATTTAGGGGAAATAACAACTTCAGCGAGGCAGGAGGGGGTCGATCCGTTGATGGAAATGAAGCGATCTCCTCCAAGAACGAGCGGAGCAAGTGGAAACGTAGAGAATTTTGAAAGTCACATGAGAAATCTATTTCCCTCCTCTCACATACAAGACAGCAAAGGAGACTTGTCCTAGTGATAAAACTGTAAAGATTGGTTCAATTGTTGATCAGAACATGGTCTATTCGCCTTGAATCGACACAATAATGGAAAGAAGAAAAGAAAATACAAAGTGAGAGTCAATGGACTTCTTCATAACCACGTTCTTTGTTTTAGTTTGGCGATTTCAGCTGTCAACTCGATCATAAGATCAACGGTCTAATACAGAAGAGAGAGCAAGAAATGACGATAATCACGAGAAAAGAACATGCAAGGCTCATCTCTGATTCAGTCTCCGGAGACAAAAGTGCCGTTTTGCAGAGTTGAGGAGCGTTTTAGAAAAATGATGGTTTGATGGGACAGATCGGGCCACCATAGGACACGATAGGACAGGACAGGACAATTGTCCTCCCTCGATTTTATTGTGAAAACTGAACGCAATTATTGTGAAGACCTCAAACAGCTTTTATGTCCTACGGTTTGAGCCCGATTTTAAATTGTCCGATCGTGTCCTATGGTGGGCTGATCGACCGATTTTGGACACCTTTCACGATTTTCGTCAAAAAAAGGTGAAAAAACACTATTGAAATTATTCCAAAACAGAAAATGTGCCTTATTGTCCCTTTTTTCTCCTCATTTTTCGATTCTGGTTTTCACATTCTGACCAAGCTAGAGGCAGGTTCAATTCTTGACATCGGCATTTTTATCCAAATTGTCCTCCTCTTTTTGGCTGTCCTACGATGTCCTGCCTATAGGACATGCCGACCCATGGTAAACTAATCGAGCATCCAACCACTCGCTGACTCACTCCTCCTCCAAAAAGCTGTTCCCTCCTTGTCTCCAGTCTTCTGCTTGTCACATTCACCAGCGAGCTTCCCAGAAGTGTTGTCTCCATTCGGAGTGAGTGTGTTGTGTCGACCAGCGACGGTCCTTCTGCGAGGCCGAACGAGAAGAGAGGACCAGTTCCAGCTGAGAACAACGTAGAGTCGAACACGAGGCCCACTCCGACAACAGACACGCCTGCTCCAGCATCCAACGAGGGGTCATCAAAGTTTGAGTTGGGGGCAGATGTGAGGATGGTTGGTGGTTGGAGAAGTCCGACGAGAGGCGGCAGGGTGCATGTTTTCGAGACGTGAGTCACGCCGAGAAGGGAGACGGACGACCCAGACTGGAATGCTCAGGGTTCTGAGTGGTCCGACCATTTTAGGTAAAGCTGAGTACAATTGTCCTCACCCGACCACTTTGGGGGTGAGGACAATTTGCCTAAACAGGCACTTCGAATCAACTCTTCTGCTGATGTCCCCTTCTCGTTCTTTTCACATATTTCGGAGATTATTCAATTAATTTTTCTTTATAATTGACTTTCACACTTCAAAATGTCTCGGTTTAATGTCACAAACTGTTTCCTACCAGTGGATTAATAGATGTTTCAAGTTTTGAATCCAAAAAAATGCATTGATTCGTAAAGATCTCGACAAAAGTTGCTCAAAAAAAGAAACAGTTTGTTTCCTAAATGTCCTTTCAATACACCGAACTTTTCATAAATCCGTAACATGGGGCTTGAAAAATATATATTGGTCAAACTAAGAAAAATATAATTGGGTTCCGCGCCGAAACCCCTGTGTCGGGAGAAAACCTCAAAATACCCCCTTTTGCCCGATAAAAAAAATTGTTTCGGCAATATCTCAACAACCAGTGAACCGATTTTGATGAAGTTTTTCACAAAAACGTTTTTTTTGGTGAAACGAACATTTTGAAAAAAATTTGGAGAAAAAATTCTGGATATTTGGGAAAATGGAAAAAAACCCATATTTTTCTCGACAAAAAATTCTTAGAAAAAAAATCGGTTTATTTTTTGAGCAGCTTTTGTCGAGATCTTTCCGATCACAATGCATTTTATTTGATTCAAAACGGATGGTTGGTTGTGGAGAAATGAGGGCAAAAAGTTGAGAAAAATCAGTGTCATTCTGGCTTTCAGAGTATTTTGAGGTTTTCTCCCGACACAGGCGTTTTGGCGCGGAACCAAATTTTATTTTTCTTAGTTTGACCCATCTAAATTTTTCAATCCCCATTGTACGGATTTTTGAATATGTACGGATTATTGACACTACTATAATAGTAGTGTCAATAATCCACGCCATGTCAATAATTCACGATCTTTGAGGAAATGACTGGTGAGGACATGCTAAGGACAGGGCTGGACTGTTTTGAGATATAGAGGTCAAAGATCTGAGGAGAAGGTGCATTTTTATGTGCAATGGGTTGATCAGAACGAATTGTGTCCATTTCTCCTTTATACATCAATTAATCTTGCGTATTATGATGAAAATAACATTAAACTTGAATTGATTGACTAGTTGACATGTTTAGAGAATGTGTGGAATTAGTGACAAATTGGGATTGATCGTCATTCTGCTCTTCCATGTTTTCTTCAATTAACGCTGAGCTCTTTTCCTTGTTCGCTCTTCTTGTTTCGCTCTTCTTTCTTCTCGCTTCTGTGTTTCGCTCTTCTTTCTTCTCGCTTCTTTGTTCGCTCTTCTTTCTTCTCACTTCTTTGTTCGCTCTTCTTTCTTCTCTCTTCCTTGTTCGCTCTTCTGTGTTTCGCTCTTCTTTCTTCTCGCTTCCTTGTTCGCTCTTCTGTGTTTCGCTCTTCTTTCTTCTCGCTTCTGTGTTTCGCTCTTCTTTCTTCTCTCTTCCTTGTTCGCTCTTCTTTCTTCTCGCTTCTTCGTTCGCTCTTCTTTCTTCTCTCTTCCTTGTTCGCTCTTCTTTCTTCTCGCTTCTTTGTTCGCTCTTCTTTCTTCTCGCTTCTTTGTTCGCTCTTCTGTGTTTCGCTCTTCTTTCTTCTCGCTTCTTTGTTCGCTCTTCTGTGTTTCGCTCTTCTTTCTTTTCGCTTCTTTGTTCGCTCTTCTGTGTTTCGCTCTTCTTTCTTTTCGCTTCTGTGTTTCGCTCTTCTTTCTTCTCGCTTCTTTGTTCGCTCTTCTTTCTTCTCTCTTCCTTGTTCGCTCTTCTGTGTTTCGCTCTTCTTTCTTCTCGCTTCTTTGTTCGCTCTTCTTTCTTCTCACTTCTTTGTTCGCTCTTCTTTCTTCTCTCTTCCTTGTTCGCTCTTCTGTGTTTCGCTCTTCTTTCTTCTCGCTTCCTTGTTCGCTCTTCTGTGTTTCGCTCTTCTTTCTTCTCGCTTCTTTGTTCGCTCTTCTTTCTTCTCGCTTCTTTGTTCGCTCTTCTTTCTTCTCTCTTCCTTGTTCGCTCTTCTGTGTTTCGCTCTTCTTTCTTCTCGCTTCCATGTTCGCTCTTCTGTGTTTCGCTCTTCTTTCTTCTCGCTTCCTTGTTTGCTCTTCTGTGTTTCGCTCTTCTTTCTTCTCGCTTCTGTGTTTTGCTCTTCTTTCTTCTCGCTTCTGTGTTCGCTCTTCTTTCTTCTCGCTTCTTTGTTCGCTCTCCTTTCTTCTCGCTTCTTTGTTCGCTCTTCTTTCTTCTCGCTTCCTTGTTCGCTCTTCTTTCTTCTCGCTTCCTTGTTCGCTCTTCTTTCTTCTCTCTTCCTTGTTCGCTCTTCTTGTTTCGCTCTTCTTGTTTCGCTCTTCTTTCTTCTCTCTTCCTTGTTCGCTCTTCTTTCTTCTCTCTTTCATCTTCGCTCTTCCTTCTTCTCTCTTCCTCGCTGCTTCCCGCAGCGTCGTGTGTAGTCTTTTTCGATCTTCTTCCTCTTCCACTGGGCCACTTTGTTGAGATGGGACATAGATTCCGAAGACGAAGACACTTCATTTCCATTTCGAACATGCAACGTGTCGTTCTCCCATTCATTTGACTATTCGATGGACCCATTCACAAATGGTCTGTTCTCGTCGTTGTCAGTAACAATGTCAGTCATTGGGACAGACATGAACATCAAATCTGTCTTCAATCTGGAGAAGTCGTATGTTGTGGACCAGCACAAAGGAAGAATGTCACTCCTGGCTCCAAATAGTGGAATGCTCGTTCGCAGCATGCCGTTCGAGTGGAAATGAAGGAGCAGTGAACATTGAGTGTTCAAAGAGCGTCTGGGCTCGTTCGCAGCATGCCGTTCGAGTGGAAATGAAGGAGCAGTGAACATTGAGTGTTCAAAGAGCGTCTGGGCTCGTTCGCAGCATGCCGTTCGAGTGGAAATGAAGGAGCAGTGAACATTGAGTGTTCAAAGAGCGTCTGGTCTTCCTCGCTGGTTGTCTACTCATACTTCTCCCAGTGCTCTTAGCAAAGCACTGGACAGCCACAACGCGCAACCCGAATCATCAGCTCTTCGATCGGTGTCCCTCCTCCACTACTTGCTTGGCAGTTCGTTCGAACAGTGGAACAGACACTCTCAGGAGCGTTGTTCATGCTGCCCTCTTCGCTTTCACTCACTTCCCGGTCTGGCTCATCTGGAAAGTCTGCGGTGGAAGACCTCGGGTAACGCAAGACCCCTCACTTCTGCACACAAACGAGAAATTGACAGAACAACAAGGAAAACCTTCGAGGTCGAGATCAGGTGACGAGATCGTCTTCTGCAAGCACTCCCTCTTGATCTTCTGCAACTGCGGCAAGATTTTTGTCGTAAAATTCGTCGCCGGTGAGTGTGTTGTCCTGACTGCCGTAGAGAAAGCGGGCGGAGATGTTTTGAGGAATTCGACATATTTCAGGATGACCTCGTCGAGTTGGGCTGGATCGTGGATAAACGACGTGTTGTCGAGGATAGCTGAAGTGAACCTGTCCGTCTTGAAGATGAGCGACTTGTTGGATGGGTCAGCGAGTGGGAAGAATGTTGGGTGGAGAGGACGATGAGGATGTCTTCACACTGAACAACACGAGAGAAGACTCTGTTGATGAACAAGGTCAGAGTGTTCTGCGTGCCGGATGTCCAAAACGCGTGCGTATCGACCTCATCCTTCTACATGTGGGAGCGAGTGGGGTTGAAGTCGTTCGCTACATCGAGATGAACGAAGCGAACGAAACCGACAGTCTGTTGGATGGAGAGTCGCTACCCTGATTCGAATAACGAAATTAGTACGCCTTCAAACACGTTGTCTCTGTGTCATCCAATTTGTGAGCGATTTGAGAAGCGAGAGTACGAGAATGTGGGGCAGCAGACGAGAAACTCCTGAGTGGATCGAGTCAGACAACGAAGAGGAGGGTTCATGCGCCATCCATTTCTGCAAAGATCACTCCACAATTGACAGCTGAATACTCCGAACAACAAAAAGGGGTCCAAAGATGGCAATGGTTTAGGGCTGTTCGAGCTCTGTCTGGTAGAATGCTTCATTGTTGACAGCAATCTCGACTGAGATAGCATCGCAAGCATGAACCGTCACACTCCTCCCTCGCTTGGAGTTTTCCTCCGCTTGAATGTTGTAATCTTTGGCATCGCTTCCTCGTTGCGAGTTTGAGAATGAGCTCGCTTGTCTCTTCCTCGTACTCGATATCTCCGTCATTGTCCCACGTGCAAGGCAGCCGTCTTCGAAGGCCCATTCAGCTGTGACCACAAAGCCACTACCAGTGTTAGCAGTGGCGATATAACACAGACTGGGCTTGAGTTCAGCAGCTCGACGGGTGGAATAGAGGCGTAAAGAAGTCTGCTGTGCCAGTAGTGATGGTCGGGCCAGCCGCAGCTGGAGGCAATTCCATGGCACCATGGTGAAACAGCTGGCTCTATTGCAAAGGGATGGAGAGAGGGTTGGGCGAGGGAGAGCTGCAGAGAGAGTGTGGTGGAGGTGTCTTGTTCATTCGGAAGCAGCGGAATCCCAAGCTCTCATCGAACAGCCCAAAAATGTCCAGTACAACAAACACGATGCCCTCGTTGTTCATCACCTCCACCACGTTATTCTCAAACTTCAACCAGCTTAGAGTGTGAAGATGGCTTGTCAGATGACGTCATGTCACGGAAAAAGGCGAGATCGACACAAAATGTTGCAGAAACAGTGACGTTGTTCGACGGCGGCATAAATCACTGAATGAGACTCCACTCGCTTCAAACATTGCAGAGGAGCATAAAAAGATGGGTGACGGGGTCTGAATAGGTTTGTCAAGATTGACTCTTCCGTCTGCCCTCATTCGCTCTTCAATATCCATATCTTCACGCTCGTCTGTTTCTCGCGACAGAATCGTGCCGATGATTTCAACAGAAGAGTTTCCATTCGACAGTACAACAAGCTGGTCAACAATCGAACGCAAGAAGAACATCACGGTATCAGCGTGACAGATTCGGATCGCTGCTGATTCGTCTGGAAAATGCGTCAGGTACATGAAGGGGTTTTTGTCTGCCACGTGCGCCAGTGCTGCATATCACCACCCCCACAAACGACATGTCCAGAGTTCTAGTTCGAATGGCCTGTTTCCGAAGCGGAAAGCCAGCTCCATCCACCTCCATCATTCAAAAAATCAGTTGTACTTTGATAATCTGGTGTGGTTTGCGTGAGTCAGGGAACATAGTCGATGACGATGAGTGGTTGTCATCTTTCTCGGCGAGCTTCAGATTCAGCATGTTGATTGTGGTGCAGAGATGGACACGGTTTTTCATTTCGTTGTGGAGGAAAGTGACGAGTGTCTGTATGTTCTTCACTTCTCAGACGAGAAAAGGCGAGTGAGAGTCTGAGTCTAACACCGCTCAAAAGGATCCACTATTGATTGTCAGTGTCTTCTTTTTTCAAATTCTTCCGATGTGTCAAAGAAGCTGAACGTCCTCAAAGTCCTTCGAGTGTTTGGATGTTGTCTTGTCGTGTTTTGACAGAGTTTCCTTCGTATTCTGCTCGCAATGCATTCTGTCGCGGATGAGAGGCGAGGCTGTGTTTGTCGGTGAAGGAAGAACAGTTGCTTAGTTGAGAGTGACTCGGAGAAATGTACCTCTCCGTGTACCTGTTTGATGCAGTCAGCCGCATGCTCTATGTTTTTCTTCTTCTTCCACTTCGCTCTCTTTGGCTCTTCTGAGCCTTGTCGGAACTTAATCCCATGTGTGCTTCCATTCGACGTCATCATGTTGTGTTTGACTTTAGACAAGCTGTCGTTCCTGTCCAGTCCCGCTGTCTCACCAGGGCGAAGCGGAGGAGTGTGAATGACAGATTGTCCTGAACTGAAGAGCCCTTTGATTGTGATCATGGTGAGTATGGCGATAGAGGGATACTGGGTCTGTCTTGCTTTTGACATCGATTTCCTCGAAACTTTCATCGAATTGCACGCACTTCGAGATCTCGCTGTTTGGATCAGATCTTCCCTCCACTCCTTCAGCTCTACAATCAGCGCATCCAGCTGCGAAAAGGAAGTCGTATACGCCTGTCTCGACGTCGAGTCGGTAGGCGAATGTGCGGAGAAGACGGGGGAAGGTCCCACGAAGAGCGTGCTGGTCGGAGTGGATAGGGCGAGGCGGAAGTGGAGGGTGACGGTGGTGTCGTCGTGGAGGTGCGAAACACGCGTTGGGCTGAGTAGGGTGTGGCGAGGCGAGGCGAGCGGGCGAGATGGGGACGGCAGAAGGCGTTTGGAAGGAGTCGATGGAAGGCGGGGTTGTTCGGCGATTTCACGGAAGGGGAGGTCCTCCTGAACGACTTCTGCTCGTTCTCGTGCGGGACCTTCTCCCACTGGGAGCACAGTGGGCGTTTGTCCATCTTCAGCTGAGCAGGACGAGGCGAGAACAGCAACAAGGTCAGCCTGTACGGTGTGTGGGAGTAGCAGTGGTCGAAGGTGGACTCGCTCGGCACGCGCTGTTGGATGAAGCGTAGGGACACGAACGCGTGCGAGCTGAATTTGGAGGCTGCTGCGAACTCCAACAGAGTTCCGCGAATGAAACTCGACTTTCTCGGCAACGTGGACTCGTTCCAGCTGAAGGCACGTGAGGACTGCCAACAGCACACGTCGACGATCATTCTGGATGGGGAGACGGAGGAGAGGGACGCTGTGTATGTGTGTGGGGGAGCGGGTGAGGCGGACCAGTCCATCCTTCTCATCGACAGACCCATCTTCCCCTACAACTCACGTGAATATCCAACAGGATACGATCTTGGTCAAACTGTCGTTCTTCCTTTGAGTACAACACGAAGCTCACTGTCCCACGTTGATGAAGACAACAGTCGAAGCGGAGGGTGAGGTTGGCATCGCGATGTACTCGTTCAACCGGCCGTGAACATTCGACGGGATATTCTGAGCTCCCTACTGTCGTTGCTGTTGACGTCCAGTTGGTCCGAAAGAGACAGACAGTGATATGATATTCTGTTCCACAGGTGTAGCAGTTTCCATCTTTTCGTTGTCCGATTCCGATCGTGGGAATTTTATCTTCTTTTGAGATATCTTTAAAGACGTAAGGCAAGGGAGGGTGGTTGAGTCAGGGATGAAATAGAGGATCGGTTTAGACTTGGCTTCTGTTGTCTGCCTGAAGTGACGTTAGTGTGTTTTCTGAATCCCGCCACATCTCAACATGGACAAGGGGGTAGATTCTTCCGTGCAATATGATGAGATAGCTGTGGAATATTCTCGGTTGTTGATTTGTGGTGAGCGATCGTCAGGAATTGACGATGCAGTACAGTGTTAGAAACGTGGAAAAGTGGGTAGTTGATTCGATCAGAGGTTATGTCGAGGTAATTAATGCTATCCTTCGATGATTTGCAGAGAAATTGGCTGGCGTTTCGAAATTTTGACAGTACGATAATCAGCGGGAAATTAGCGGGATAATGAAAGTGGAAGGGATGTAGTCGACCAATTGTTGGAATAAGTCAATTCATTCTGGTTAATTGTGATAATTTAAATTGATCCACAGTTGATCAAGCCCATTTTCTGTATGAAAATCGAGCTAACTTCGTATTTGAGATTTTTCTGAAATGAATTACGTAAAAATCGTCTTTAGTCCCTCCTTTTCTCTCCAGTATCCACAATTATCTGCTTATTTTACTTGAGTATGGTGATCGTGATAGACATCCCACACTTTCTTCAAATCTCTCTCGAGCCGACAAGTGTCAAATAGCTTAACCACTTCAGGAAAATGATCACACCGATGGCAGTATTATCCAGTTTGAAGATCGTGAATTATTGATTTTCGTGGATTATTGACGCTACTATAAGCCATGAAACGGTCAACATCATCGGATAAACCCGCAACTTCGGGAAAACCCGCAACTCCATGTGCTAACAACCGAAGTCACCTCAAGTGTTCATATTACGGCAATCCGGTGTGGACCAATATTGCATTCAAAATCCACATTTTTACCTCTAAATCTGGTGTCTTCATTTCAAAAGTGCTCATTGTGGGACGATTTGAAAAATGAAAATGAATCAACCAGGTTCGAAGGTTACTCTCGAAGAGAACCACAACCCTTGGAGGAAACAGCTCTCCTACCCTGGATTTTTTCCGGTACAACACTTCTTTTCTTGTTTATCTTTCAAGTGTCTCTCATTCAGTTCGACACCTTCTCAATCAATGTATTCGACTGCTCCAACGCACTGCACGGCTCAGACCCTCTCTACCGAGCTCTTGGTACGATCTGTTAGAGCGCTGCAGACACACTGAGCATAGTCACTGAAAGTGTGACAATCTTCTTTCTTGACCTCTATTTTTCGGCGGTGATGATGTCCCCACTTTTCATCGTTCGAAGCAACCCAAAACGAGGTGTCTAATGTATTGTTACTTTAGGAAAGTTCCGGACATGCATAGCGGTGCTGGCGATGGGTCTCGTCTTTTGCCAGCGACTACTGATGGACTACGCGTTCTGGCGTGCCGTGGTGAGCGTTGGAACAGCAGCAGGGATTATTCTTGCGGGGATTATGCAACCATTCTACTCGCGTTTATCGAACTTCCTCATGCTTCATTTCAGTGTTTTTGGAACACTTCGACTTGGCCTTGAAATCGACTTCCTGGTTGATTCTGGAACGGGACAGATTATTGGAACAATCATTTTTGGGATTATTTAGGTTGGGGAGAGATTAGACTCTCGATCCACTTCCTCCTTCCTCTGAAGGTTCAAGAACGGCGTACCTGGGGCGTGACAAAAACCAAAGGCAACGAAGTGCTGCCCTGATTTGATTTAGCATCGGAAGAATGGAAATGCAGACTGAGACAACATGTGGGAAGGAAGGGTGTGGAACCAACAGTTCGGTGCATGTTCCACGAAAAAATCCGTTTACTCCCGCTGACACAATTTGCAGACAGAATACATGCTTTCTCTGTCATGCACTGAAAGGAGGACAATGCTCTTCTTGCAGATTACGCCCTGTTTCTCCAAACGGTTTCGGAGAACCGAATGAAGGCACAAGTCATGATGCTGCATGCAGAAAGGCAAGACCTGGTATTACAACACGATTTCTGATTCATTGCGTGATGAAGGGCGAATCAGCAGAGAACGGGAGTGGGGAGGAGAGTCAATGGAACTGAACCTGAAAATGCATCTTCAAATCGCAGAAAACGACAGAGAAGACGCCAGCGACGCTCAAATCGAGTTTTACGAAAATATGAGGAAACAAAGACCGTATTTCTCTCTTCTCCAAGAAACATCAGACCCAAGTCGTGAGCGGAAGCGTCGTCGAAAAAGAGTTATGAGCAGCTTCTCAGCCAGCACCCAAACGACATCGCAGTACTTTGCTCGAAGAAGAGCGGGAACATCAAAGGCATCTTCCTTCATCAACGCTCTCAGCTTCATCGGCGATGTGGGAACGAATTTGTATGGGATATGACCAAAGCGGAAGACATGAACAAGACATTCGACATTGTGACGTCCCTCCTCCCATATTTCACCAGTTACGGACACACAATGACATCTCTGATGAAGACCGTGTATGACAGCGACGTCGAGAACGAAATGTGGGAGTATGTGGACATTCCTGTCGCCACCGCCTTCTTCGACGCCACGACCAACCCCACCATCGATGTCACGACAGCCGACAGATCGTTTCTGAACCTCGTTGCAGACTTGGCTCAGCTGTCCACGCAAATTGGAGCGATGAAAGACGTGCCGATGAGTTCAAGGAAGTCCACTCTCGAATTATCTCGTGTCAGTACAATTCATACCATCAACTGTTTGAAGGAGGATAGCGAGCACTCGTCGCATAGGCCGACAATGCCAGCGTGCCAATGCGGACACTCTTCAATTTGATGGTGGCTCTCCTGGCGGCCGTCATGCTGATTGCGATGATTGTGTCGTACACCTTCCTCTCACTGGGTGACGGAGGATGGAGGGACTACACGACAACTCGGATGGACGAAGAAGAAGAGGAGGAGGACAACGGGTTGGAGAAAGAGGAACAAGACTCCGAAGAGATGGTGGAAGATGGAGTCAACGACGAACGAAGCGAACGTGACGAGAACAATCCAGAAATGTCCAGCACACCTGCCCAGAACGACACATTCGAATCCTCATCCGAACCGAAACCTTTAAACTCCGACCACTCGTCACTTGTCTTCGAAGGTCAAAAGCGTTCCTCTCCTACAGCTGAGATTGGATGGGAGGGGAAGAGACTCGCCTTACAATCACTCTGACGTGTACAGCGGAGACATACTTCCATCACTAACTCACTACAACTCATCCACCTCGTACACAACTGGATTTGTTTGACCAACAACAGGAGCTCCATTCTCACCATCGTTGAATCCCACTGTCACTCAGTTCTCGCTCAACCAGCCAACACAACCACCAGTCGAGACGAAAACAGACTTCGGATTTGGACAGTTCACCGCTCGCTCCCTTCTGACGCAGCGGGACGAGGATGACGACCATCAAACTCGGCGAGACGACGCGGAGTGGGAAGAGGCATTCGAGAACGCAGTGGAAGATCTGATCGCTGGTCACAAGACCATCCACAGCGGGATCCCAATCGTGACGAAGATTATCATGGTCTCTCACGTTGTCCTCGTTTTTGGGCTGCTGGTTGGTTACATGGTTCCTAACAATTTCTCGTTCAACAGCTTCACAGACAGTGTGGACAACATCCTTCTCGCAGCGATCCGCCCCATCTGTCTGACCAATTCAAACTTCTTCCTTCTCAACCTCGCCTTCGACATGCCGTTCCTCGTCTTCCCCAAACTCATCACTCACCCAACCAATTCAGCCTCATGTCGAGACAACGATCAATCTGTCTCAGTACAGGAGCTACACCTTGAAACTTCTGTCAGGATCGTTGGATTAATTCCACAAAACCAGCCTCATCACCCACTTCGACACCACAACGGACACATTGACAAACGACAAGCTGATCGACGCTCGAACCATCACCCGATTCGACAACGACTTCAACATCGAGCAGCTGCTCGTTCCAGGAGACTATTGCATGACTGACAAGGCTTCCTGCATCGCAGAACCGATCCATGAACGTCTGCACGAATCACATGACACACTGGTCGGGCTACAGTCTCTCGTTTCGCGCTTTCTTCAGTATGGAGAGTTTCTGAAAGAGGAAGATGAATCACAGTTCAACGAAAACCATCCGATCTTCCATTTCATGAACTCTGCTCTGCGAAAGGACCTGCGTGAGGGACGATGAGCATGATGAAACGAATGTGCAAAGACTGCGGTGCTGACAAAGACATCTTCATGAGCAATCGTCTGATCATCGTGGTTGTGCTCGTCGTGGCGTACTTCTTCCTTCGATTTGTCATGATTCAGCCGTACGTAATTTTCAAGCGAATGAGACTGGAGGATCGGCGACTGGACGAGCTGATCTCGTTCGACACCGACGATGGGAATTATATTCGGTTTGTCGATGCGATGAAGATCGGGAACAAAGGAATCAACGGCCAAAGAGAAAAGATGATTGATGCACGAACAGCGTGATCCGGATGCACGAGCAGCACGAGAGCGCAGGGATGCAGGAGACAGCGATGGATGTGCTGATGAAGGCGACGAAGCGAGCGTTCCGGGAAGAGGAGCAGAACATGGTGGACCGTCTGAAGGCGGGAGGGAAGACCTCTTCGCTGACAAACGAACAGATTGACTCACACAAACTGGAGCACCGTGTGATGATCCAACGGCTGGGCATCATCTTCGATGGGCTGCGTAGGAAGGACTTGGCTCGACAAGCAATCTCCGTTCGCCATCAGACACGCCTCTTCGACCGACATTTCATCACCAGCGACTTGTGCGATTTGACAAGTGGGTGAATCTCTGTCGATCATACTCGTTACATTTCCATTCATTTCACCCCGACCACCGCACTATGACGTATCATCCGACAGGATTGATTGTGAGGTTGTCGTCGTTTGTGGCGCTGATCTAAATTGTGGCGATATTTATTGTATTCACGATCACATTGCAGTCACATCGGAAGAAACTGTTGAGTGAATGCATCAACGTTCAGACCTCAAACTCCCTCACTCCTGACAGCTCCAAACTCACATCGGCTCCCCACTCACTCAGCGCAATGAAGACGAAGAAGAAGCGGAAGCGATTTTGGAGGAGATGCAGGAAGGAGAGTGATTGAGCAGGGAGAAACGAGAAGGTGGAGTTAGAATCGCCAATTCTCGAAACATCGTTTCCAAGAGTTCGACCCACATTTCGTTTCGTTCCTGTTTTGTTGTGATCTTGATAAACCATCTTTTCTTGTTCATTTCATGAGATTATGCATTCTCCAGAACAGATTTTAATGAAATAATATGAAAAAACCTCAAAATAATGATGAAACTGGGAATATATCCGAATTCTGGGTCCAAGATCCGGGGTGTGGGTTTATCCGGAGTTGCGGGTTAAATCGAGTACGTTCAGATCAATCTCGGAGTTTAACAATCTCATTTCTTTGGAATTGTTTCTGTGAAATGGATTTCATGTGACGATTTTTTCGATCTTTTAAGGTGAATTGAGATAATTCGGATTACGACGGTGATGGAGAGAACGAAAAAAGAACGTGTCCACATTTTTGTATTCTATGGACAATTTATTCTCATTTCAAGAATTCATGGATAATATGATAGTGATATGAATAAAAATTGTGAAATGAAAGGAAATTTTAAGGTAGAAATTAGGTGGGATCAAAAAAGCGTGGGATCAGTGGGGTCAAATCAGAAGCCTGGGAATGCTTCAGAGTCGAACATTCTGATCATAAATGGCGAGGAAAATCCGTTTGATGAGATTGTACTTGATGAAAACAGAACATGGGAGCCTGAGATCGAACAGACCCCATTTCTTCCCGAGTTGCAGTTCAGATGGACACCTTTCACGCAAAATGTGCTATTTGCGATATCAAACATAAATATTGATGTAGTCGCTCCTTCCTTGGTCTGTTGTTCCGATTTTTTGTTTCGAGAAATGGATGAATCATGATTTCGTGATAAGAGAAGATGTTCAGAGTGGTGATTGATGTCATGATGGTACAATAAGGATGTATTATTGCCAATCAGCGAGAGATCTTCGGAGCGGACTTGGATTGTGGATGAGACAATCAGGTCCTTTTGGAGATTGATAATCTCTGATCCTGCAATTCTGTTGTTAATAGTGGTGTCACCAAACCGTCCGGCGTCACCAATCCGGCCTTTTTTCTGTGAGGGACTATTTTGGTCAAACTAAGAACAAAATAAAATTTTAGCATTATACTCCCACCCGATCCCGAGAAAACCTCAAAATACGTTTTACGTTACGAATGCACACATTTTTTTCAACTTTTTGCGGTCATTTCTCCACAACCAGCCATCCGTTTTAAATCAAATAAAAGGCATAATAGTCGGATAGATCTCGACAAAAGATGAACAAAAAATAAAAGGATTTTTTTCCTAAGAATATTTTGTCGAGAAAAATATGGGTTTTTTCCGATCTTCCCAAATACGCAGAATTTTTTCTCCAAATTTTTGCAAAAATGTTCGTTTCACCAAAAAAACGTTTTGCGAAAATTTTCATCGAAATTGATTTACTGGTTGTTGAGATATTGCCGAAACGATGTTTTTCATCGGGCAAAAGGGGGTATTTTGAGGATTTCTCGGGATCGCGTGGGAGTATAATTCTTAAATTTCAGATTTTTCTTAGTTTGACCGATATTGATTTTTCCAGAAAAAAGGCCGGATTGGTGACATGGGACATATTGGTGACACAACTATAAAGTTCCCAATATCATTCTTGCTTAAATAGCTTGATAATGACGATAAAGAATCATGGACTTGACTTTGTGTTGGATGGAGGACTTGGAGAACGATAACAACGAGGATAATCATTTGAACTTTTTCTGATGGGATCCAACGGCCCATCAGCCGAATACTCAATTCCGCGCGTTTCTTTGTTTTCTGAAAATCACTATTTTTCTTAAAAAAATGTTGCAGTATTATTGTAAACGGAAAACTCATTTGAGATGAAGTGAAGAAAGACAGATTCAAGCCCAGGATGATGTTACTTTTCCTGGATGTTCAGAATCGGAGTCTTTTGAGCCACATCACTTCTACTGACTCATGGATAACGTGAAATCCAGTTGTTATTCCGAGGCGGAGAGGAGAAGGGATGTCGGTGAAGATCCCAGGCTGTTCCTCATCGTCAATGAACAGACGAGCTTCTCTCCTTTCCATGTTCACTCGAATCGCTGCTGTCTGGCCGAATTGATCACACTTCTTGTTTGTTCCTGCTGGCTTGAAATCTTTTCCTCCTTGCCACAGGCTTCCATTCCAAAGAATGAATTCACCACCGATTCCACTCTTAGAGTCTCCACAACTCTCCTGTGTAGCGAAATCGCGAAGTGGATGCATGGCATACCCAAGGCCTGAAAATATGAATGGAAAGAAAAGCACACTCACATGGGACAGAATGTTCTGTGTGGCTCGGACTTTGAGTTCCCACTCTCCCTGACTGATTGGAATTGTGAAAGCTGTTCTCCAATCGGAGCTCTTCTCGAATTTGGAGATTTGGATGAGATTGGTTGGCGTGAGGGAGTGAAAAACATCATCGAATGTTCTGATAGCCTCCGTTCCAACCCAAATCGGAAGATTTTCAAGTTGTATCTTCAGTTCCTTGACTTTCCGCATCAACTTCTTGACCTCTCTCTCGCTTGTCTGCTTGGCTTTCGTCGCCTCCCTCAGTTCCCCTCTCAACTTCACAACGTCGGTATTAGCTTCCTCAACTTCAGGTTCTTTCGTCGATTCGACAGGCGTCTTCTGTTCTTCTTCTCTGTCCATTGGAGGGTCCTCCACCGCCATGGAGTCACCCGATTCCCCAATCCGTTTCAGCCACAAAACTTCGACTGACTGGTTGACTTCCGGAAACCGTGTTGAGATGGCGAGGCAGAGAGGAGATGGGATGTCGGTGAAGATCCCAGGCTGTTCCTCGTCATCCACAAACAGTCGAGCTTCTCTCGTTGACATGTTCACTCGGATTGCCGCTGTCTGCCCAACTCGCTCGCACGCTTTGTGTGTTCCTTTTGGCTCTGACAGTTTTTTCCCTTGAAACATCGCTCCATTCCAAACAGTGAAATCACCGCCAAATCCACCATCGCAGCTCCCACACGAGTCTTGTGTGGCGTTGTCCGGAAGAGGGTAGTTGTGATATCCGAGGGCTGAAGACGATGAACAGAATGAAGAGCACACCCACATTCAAATCGTCGACAATTCTGACTTTGAGTTCCCACTCTCCGTTCTCAATTGGAAATGTGAATGCTGTCCTGAATTGGACGTCTGTGAGCTTCTTCGATTGGATGAGTCTGGTTGGAGCGAGTGTGTGAACAGTGGCATCGATCGTTCGGAGCGACTTCGTTCCTGCCCAAGTTGTGAAACTGGCAAGTTTGAGTTTCAGGTCCTCCAACGCCTGGATCAACTGGATGTTCTCCCTCTCCGTTCTCACCTTCTCCGCTTTCACAGCTTTGAAAGCATCGTTCATTCGTTGAATTTCAGTGTTCAGCGTCTCTTTTTCCTTTTCTGCGATCTGTTTAGTTCTTTCGACTTTCCCGATCAATGCCACCATTGGCTTCAGTCGGTCTGTTGCTTTCTTGGCTGGTTTCTCCGGTTCTGGGGATGTCTGTTTCGGTTCAGAGAGCGATTCTTCCATCGCTCGGAATGCATCTGTCTCCAAAATCATGAGCGGTCCTTCCTGAATCGAGTCCAAAGGAAGCATGCACTGTCTGACGCGGGTGATGACCTTCTTCGATGTATCTTCGGAGTGGGAGAGGGCGGAGAGTGTCGAGTGGAGAAGTCGCTTGTTCGCCAGAGGGAGTTCGGAATCTGAGATCAATGTCAGGATGCGTGACATCTCGTCCAGCAAGCGGCACATCAGGGCTTCGTCCTTCCCGTCCCATTCACGAATCAGAAGAGGAATGTGATTCCAGTTTGGAGGGTTCACGATCATGGATGGATCTGTCTTCGAACTCGACAATTCTTCCAACACGGATTCGATTGTGATCGGTTTCTGGGAAGAAATAAAAGAGATATGAATGAGAGGAGATCAAAAGAAGATCAATGAAGAATGATTAATCAATAGAATGAATACCTGGTCTGTTGATGAGCTCATTGCGAAGTTGAAAACGGTGACCCACAACTTTGTAGGGGAAAAAAATAAGTTGAAACCAGTGGAAATATCCTTTCACATATGTCAACTTTTTCCAATGATAATGCACTTTGCATCCATAATAACTGCATTTGGCTGATATCTCGTTTGATTTCCATGAGCTTTCACCTCATGCATCCGCTCGCTTTTTGCCCTGTCATCTCGAAGGTGTGGTGTTTCGTCCAAAAGAAAGATGACATTCAAATAGTGTTGAGATTGTGGGAAAACAATAAAGAGGTGCGGGAGATGGTTGGGCGTGTGGCTTTGGGGCAGTGTGAGAGGGAGACTGAGGGAGAATCCCAACCGTTCGGACAAACCATGATGTGATGCCAGAGTCGACAAAGATCACCCACTTACAGAGTTAGTTGTCCAAAAGAAGTCAGAAGTAGGCCAATGCGTTCGCTGGTTCTTGTCTGCTTCTACACACGATCCTAAAGGTTCATGCCGAGTAGATTGTTCCATTCAATCGAGCTTTCAACAAGCCATTCTCCGATAAAGATGTTTTTGTCGTTTAGCAGCTTGTCCTCAACCACATCTTCGATGCCCTCCATTCTCAACATTCGATGCGCTGTCTTCCACATTAGTTGATCTGGTTCCCTTGTCTCGTTCCATTCTTGCTGTGTAATGTTCATAGAACACAAGAAATTCCAGATTGAGTTCTCATCGTCGAAGAAGGTGAGACAGCTTGAGATCGTGAGAGCGACTGGCATATCAAGAAGGAAATCCACCGCTGGTTGATAATATGGACATATTTGGATGAGCTGGGTGAGGAGGTCCAGAAAATAGTTGGTTTGGTTCCCGCTGATGATCGAGAAGCGGTTCACGCACAAATGCCGAATATACTTCTCCGACGGAATGAGAACTTGCTGGAAAACCGTCTCATGAACATCTTGTTCTTCCTCGTCATCTTTAATTTCGAGTTTTTTGAGTCCATCCGGAGTTGCAAGCACGAGACAGCAGGTGATGCTTTCCAGGAGATTAATGTGGATATCGACTGTTTCGACAAAGGAAAGAGACAGTGGATTGAGATTGTTGATGAGTTGAGGGATCAGATCAGCGTTAACGAGGGCAAGGAGGGATTTAGCCGAACACATCAAAATCAGTTGATCGAGCATCTCCATTGTTGCGGTTGTGATCTCCTGGCTTGATGAAGAAATCAGCACCACAAGAGACTGTACGAAGGGGGTCAACGAATCATCAGGTGACGATGCAAAGTTGCGAAGAAAACCATCTGGTGACATTTGACAAGTTGAGTTCACAGATTCGAGAAGTGTCACCACTTTCGCTTCCAGAGTGACATCAAGGGCAGGCTGGATCTTCAACGTGGCAACGAGAGACCGAAAGACAACGGCCTTTTCGGATTCCGTTTCGGACGTGCCTTCATTCCAATTCAGGAACGGTGAGCAATCCATTGAAAATGGAAATTGAGAGGAGGACAAATCAGAGTGTGGTGCATTTCGGGATGTGTCTGCCTTATTGTCAATTTCCGCCATTCTGAGCGATTCAGAGAATGACAAGTTGGTTATGGGTCAGAGTTAACTTTGTTGAAAGAAAGAGATTGAGATGAAATTGTCGTCGAAAAAGGAAGCATAAAAATCAAACCAACGAAGACTGAGAGACGATCACATATTGCGATTAGACAACACTGAAATTCATCTCATCTTTAGACCCAACTCTTCCGACTTTGTCTTCTTTGACTTCTCTTTCCATCGAAGACCCTCCGTGTCCTCCTTCCATGTTCTCTCTCTCTCACTCTCGTCTCTTCCTCTCTCTTCACAGCCCTGTCCTCCATTTCATCAGCCTCAGACACAACCATCTCCAAATCTCCAAACTCCCCACTTCCCACTCTTCACTCTCAACCCCTCCCCCAATCCCATCCCCTCCTCGAACCCTGCACACTCCTGAGCCTCCCTCCCCTTCACCGACAACACCACTCCCTTGTTCTCCACCATCACTCCCTTCTCTTCACTCTCGACAGTCCTCTCATCGTCTGCTCCCGCTGTTGTTTCTTGTTCTGCTGTTCGCTCGAGAGGACTCCAGTCTCCCCAGCTGTCCGTGCTATCACCACACAGCACCGATGCACGAAGTGAGCGAAGGTGACGATGGCAGGTTTCCGGACAGAATCGTGGTCACTTCGCAGACGACGTGGCAAGCTGCGATGTCGGCTGTGTCTGTCGGTCTTTCCTTCTGCACGCTGCCGTGTTCGCTTGTGCAGCCTCCGCCCAAGTCAGTCAACAACAATCTCGTTCATCCCTCGAGTTCGGTCGGGGTTGTTTTGGCGATGAGTGAGGGACAGGCAGCGATCGACTGCGGTGTCGTCGGCGAGATCGACGAGAAGCGACAACAAGCTTCGTCTCCCACGGCGAGCACATGCGGCTGCTGATGAAAAAGAATCATCGCTGCTCCATTCACACCAGCGAGCATCTCTTCACTCGGCGGAACAAGCTGAGTCCATCGATTTAGTTCGATTGAGAATTGTCACGAGTCGTTTGATGGCACAAAGGAATGAACAACAGTCAAGTGCAATTGTCGTCGCCCCTTCCGCCCAACACCCACAATCAGCCAACGAGGAGGCACTGCGAAGGTTGACGAGAGATGTGCGAACACCGTTGATGGAGTCGGAGAGGGGGTGCATGTTGTGATGGGATGTCGAGTGACATTCTGATCAAGTGGCCAAGAATTATCTCGCTGTTCTCTCCACCGCAGAGGGAGAACGTGATGGCCGTGGTCCGATGTGGAATCGGAGCAGAATATGGATTCAACGGCGTAATCACGAGGGAGGGGAAGAGGCCTGCGGATGTGTGGTGAATTAACTGCGGAACGATGTCGGGAGGGGTTGGAAGAGAGACAGGACGAGGTGTGAAAGGTGGGTCGCGAGAGGATAGTTGAACCATCTGTGAAATGATGATGGATCATCCAGAAATCAGAACAGGAGAGAGGAGATGACGTAGGGAAGATTGATGCTGCGAAATCCGCAAAGTGACGAAGACGTGTTGTCCAAGAGAAGTCACAAACACGTCGAAGTTGTCGCTGGTTCTTGTCTGTATCTATTCTTGTTTTAGAAGGTTTATGCCCAGCTTATGGTTCCATTCAATCGATCTTTCAACAAGCCATTCACCAAATGTTGTGTTTTTGTCGTTTAGCAGCTTGTCCTCAACCACATCTTCGTTGCCCTCCATTCTCAACATTCGATTCACTATCTTCCCCATCTGTCGCTTTTCTCCCCTTGTTTCGTTCCATTCCTGCTGGAACTTGTCCATGCCTAACAGAAAATAATAGATAGATTCATCAACTTCGAAGAATGTGAGAGAGCTTGCGATCGTGAGAACTACTGGCATATGAAGAACAAAATCCATTGTTGGCTGATGAGAAGGAGAGATCTGGAGGAGACAGGCGAGGAGGACCATAAACCAGTTGGATAGGTCTCCATTGACGATCGAAGAGTGGTTCACGCACAAATGCGAAATGTACTGTTCAGAAGGCGCCAGAACTTGCTGTAAGATCATCTCATAAACAGCTTGTTGTTCATTCCGATCTTTAATTCCGAGAGAGGCGAGACCATTCGGAGTTGCCAAGGAGATAGAATCGATGAGAATATAATTGAGAGAAATGTGGATATCGACTGCTTCGGTTGGTGAAAGAGACAATGGATTGAGGACGCCAATGAGTTGAGGGATCAGATCAGCTTTGACGAGTTGAAGATGGGTTTCTTCTGAACACCATTCCGACAGAGTCATCAACATCTTCATTGCAGCTGTGGTGATGACCTGGCTGGTTGAGGAAATGAGCACCCCAATGGACTGCACGAATTCTGTCAGAGAAGCATCACGAGTGTCCCCAAAGTTGTCGAGAAAAGCGTCGGCTGATTCTTGATCCTCTGGATTCACTGATTCAAGAAATTTCACCGCTTTTGCTTCCAGATAGGCGTCAAGTGCAGGTTGTAGATTCACAGTCGCAACGAGAGACTGAAATACAACGGCCTTTTCGGATTCCGCTTCGGATGTGCCTTCATCCCAATTCAGGAACGGTGAGGAATCAATTGACAATGGAAGCCGAGTGATGGACATAGAAGAGGGTGTAGTATTTGGGGATGTGTCTGTTTTCATTGTAATTTCGGCTATTCTGATTGTTTCGGTGAAAAAAAGCGATAAGGGTCAGAAGAATGTGTGAGTGAAAGAACGAGATTGAGATGAAGTAGATGCCCAAAAGGCACAATACAAAGCAAGAAACGAACAAAAGGAGTGTGAAGGGTGTTGTTTCGCTCGTTTCCTTGTTGGGGCTTGTCTGAGTCTATTCCTCTTCCGGAAGGTTCATGCCCTGCAGGTTGTTCCATTTGCACGAATATGCAACAATAAAGTCTCCTCCGAATGAGGTTTTGTTGTTTCGCAGCTTTTCCCCCATAGAATCTTCGATGCCCTCCATTCTCAGCTGCTGATGTACTGTCATGCACATCTGTCGCACTTCTCCCCTTTTTCTGTCCCATTCCCGCTGGGCATCGACCATTGAATCCATAAACATCCAGAGTGAGTCACCATTTTCGAAGAAGGTGAGAAAACTTGGGACTGTGAGAAAGACTGGCATCTGAAGAAGAAATTCCATTGTCGGTTGATGTGAAGGTGAAATTTGGAGGAGACAGGCCAGAAGAGTCATGAATTGACTTGATAGGTGATAATCGATGATCGAAAATCGGTTCCTGCACAAATGGCAAATATACTTCTCCGAAGGGATGAGAACTTGCTTCAAAACCGTTTCGTGAACATCTTGTTCGTCATCGTCATTTTCAATTTCGAATGTTTCGAGTCCATCCGGAGTTGCGAGCCACAGAGAATACGTGACACTTATCATGAGTCTGATGTGGATATCATCTGCTTCAGTGAATGAAAGAGACAGTGGATGGAGTGAGATGATGAGTTGAGGGATCAGATCCGCTTTGACCAGGGCAAGTCGGACTTTCAACGAACAAGATGCGAGAACGAAGTTGAGCATGTTCATTGATGCGGGGGCGATGGCCTTATTGGCAGAAGAAAGGAGAATCACCAGAGATTGTACGAATTGTGTCAAAGATTCATCAGGATTTCGTGCAAGGCTGCTGAGAAACCTTTCAGCTGATTCTTGATTCCGATGAAGAATAGATTCCAGAAATTTCACCGCTTTTGCTTCCAGAAAAACATCAAGGATAGGCTGTAACTGCAAAGTGGCAACGAGAGATCGAAAGATAACTGTCTGTTCGTGTTCAGATTCAAGATTTTCTTCATCCCAATTCAGGAACGGCGAGCAATCCATTGAAAATGGGAACTGAGGCATAGTCATAGCAGAGCGAACAGTACTTGAGGATGTGGCTGTTTCAGATGAATATCGGCTATTCTGATTGCTTCGGTGAAAACAATCGATAAGGGTCAGAAGAATGTGTGAGTGAAAGAAATAGATTGAGATGAAGTAGAGGTCCAAAAAGCACAATACAAAGCAAGAAACAATAAATAAAAAAGGAAGAAATAATGATGGAGCTTGTGAAAGAGATGAAATGAAAAATGGCTTCAATTCGACGACGAACAAAGTCAGACGAATTGAAAAGCATGTATTCAGATCAAAAGATTTTGCTGTCATGTGCATTCTGGGCTTGGCAATCAGTTGCTTCGGGCGGACGAGGACTGCGACGATGGGAGTGATAAGCAGCCACACAACCAGTGGGTCGTTGAGAGCTGGGGAGGATGCGTGGCGAGGAAGGATTTGGGGATAAAGTGGAATGGGGACAGAATCAGACGAGACATCGCCGAATGATCAGCGATCGATTCGGAGTCGATCATTCCAACGATCATCCGCAATGTCAATCGCCAGAATGATCATCCAGACACAAATAACAATCCAGAATCCAACGAGAAAGGAGAAAGAGGGCGGGAAATGGTTTCGGGAGGAGAGCGAAGGCCATTGTTTTATTCAAGTTGCTCAATGTTTGCCCCGTGCATATTGTTCAATTGTATTGAAAGAAGGACAGGTTTCTTTCCATCGCAACCACCTTTGTCATTTTGAAGTCTTTGGTCGATCACGTCATCAATCCCTTCCATCTCCATTGAGCGAAGATGTGTCGTCTGTGATAAAGGAATGCTTTCCACTTGGTTGGTCCATTTCTCAGTTAGATCTTCTCGTATCCTCAAACATGACGAAATGGTGTCTTCATGTTCGAAGAATGTGAGACAACTTGGGATTGTGAGAACAATTGGCAGTGAAACGACGAAATCCATTTTCGGCTGATAATGATCACATATTTCGAGGAATCCGACAAGAAGACGGAGGAATTCATTCGACAACACTCCATCAACGATTGAAAAGCGGCGTTCGCATAAGAACAGAATATAGCTTTCTGATGGACGCATGACTTGTTCTACAACAGTAGTTCGAATTGCATGTCGTTCAATTGGATGCTCAGCTTCATGGATTGCGAGACCTTCCTGTGTTGCGATACACAGAGATGGGCGATTCTAAATCAAAACTTGCATGCGTCTCCCTTTCGTCTTGAAGTTGAAGATCTCCCAGAAATCCTCCCAGTTCACAGGTCCAGCCACTATCGACATCATAAAGGTTTGATATTCAACTTTTCTTCATTCTCGCGTGATATCTTTCCGATTCAAAGTTCAGGCTCCTTCTCACCATCCAACTTTATTTGATTATGAATCTAGATGATCCGACCCGTCTCAACCAGCGTATTGGATGTAGATCAGACTGTATGTATTGTTTTTTGTTCTCATGTGCTGAAACTCAGCACTTTTTTGTCTCGTCGCAAATCAAATCTCAGGAGCCATAAGGATCTCTCAAGAATCGCATGATTGAACGTTTTGGACTGTTTTCGCTCTATTTCTCCTTTTGTTTCAGCAATTTCTCGTTGTAAACCGTCAAATTCGATTCACTCTTTTCGATCTTCCTCCCACTGCTACAGTTCCTCTCATGCTCGTTTTTCCTTCACAATTTATCACAAACCGCATCGTCAGGATACTTTCTGAAATTTCCAAGACTAATCTTATCAAGTCTGTTGAATATGTCTCCTCGAACAGTTTGTGACTTTTTCTCCAATAGATGATCTTGTGTTGGTTCTTTCACACAGAATGAGCTTTTTCCTTCGTTTTCCATCATTTATCTCTTTTTGAACTTGTTCTGTGATAAAAAGTGTGCACAATTGTCTTCAACAAAAAATGACGATATCGAACGCGATCGAACTTTAATTCCACTAATTTTCCTGTTTTCTGTCTATTACACAGGTGAACGGTAATTGGGCAAAAAATAATTTTTGGTGACGCACATTAGTGTAAAACAAGTTTTCATTCAGAATCGCCCAGATCTCTCCAAAATGAAAATGAGATTAGCGTGAATGATCCCTGAATCTGCAAATGAGAGAGACTGTGGATGAACATTGATGAAGATTTGGGGGATAATACCCGCTCTGAGGAGAGCAAGACGGTGATTTGACGAACGGAAAACGAACAAATTCTCGAGCAGGTTCATTGAAGCTTTCATGATTGTCTGATTGGATGAAGAAAGGAGCACAGTGATCGAAGTCACAAAGTTGATCAAAGATTCATGAGAGAATGATGGATCGATTCCGAGAATTGAGTATTCTGATTCGAAGAGAAAGGGATACGTGATGGAATCAAAAAATGAGGCAGCTTTCTTCGCCAAAAGGTCGTTGAAGGGGAATCCGTCCTGTATCAGAGACACCAACGATCTGAATATTGCTGAATTGACCGGCGTTGATTCGCATTGGTTTCCATCCCAATTCATGAATGCTGAATTGTCTATCGACCATGAAAGACGAAGAACAGACACACCATCGTTGTAATGTTGGTCCAAGATACTTGATTTAGAGATACGATCACTCATTATTTTACTCGAACTAACGAGCAACAGATGATTGGTTGAAGGTCGATTCGTCAGAATTGGTGAGATTACTGGTGAATAAAAGATAAAAATAGATTCCTTTGATGAAATGGGAACAATAAATGATTTGAAGTGGAGATAGAATTCAAAATGTGCTTGATTCATGAGGTTATGTCGAAATAACAGGGATGAGAGAGACCAGTGTCACTGAATCACATCCTATCCATACAGCCAGTTCACATTCGCTCCAAGGTATTGCATCATTGGTCTAAATCTGTATTGAACGTTGAAATCATTCACGTCATTTCCTTGAACGATGTTGTACTCCATCACGTCCTGCCAGCCCTCCTCCAGACAGCGCGGGACTGTTCTCCGAATCTTGTTCCGATCGTCGATGTTCAGGTTTGGAAACTCGCTACGATCAACAATCATTCGGAAGAAATCTTCGCTTGCTTCGAAATTGTAGTTGAGCAGACCAGACACAACGAGCGAGAAGAACCCAGTTCTGCTGAGATATTCAGCAATCACACGCCGATCACACAATCTGCAGATTTCGACGAAGATATCTTTCCTTTCCACATATTTTCGACTCCTGTAGTCTGATGGATGGATGAGACAATGCCTGAGGATGTCGATGGACGGAGCAAGCAGGTGGTCGAACTGAGACTGACACAGTCGAGTAGCATAGAGACGGTGAATGTGTGGCAGGTTTCGGATGACCAAGCGAAGAATGATGTTGTTCAGCTCCTTCGAGTTGGAGACGATTGGGAGACTGTTCTGATCGATTATTCGCTTGGCGATTCCAACTGCTTCCAAATCAACATCGGCCTATTCGTCCAATGTTGGCTCTTTGACACATGGAGTCGTGAGGAGACATCTGAATGGTGTTCGATCAAAATAATTGATGTAGAGAGAGAGGAGACACTCCAATGTGTGTAAGAATTGTTCTCTTGATCTTCCTGCTTTTCTGAACAATTCTGGAAGATGGATGCGACTGAGCTGGTGTTGTTGGAAAGCGCAGATCCGAAGGATGGTGTCGTCATCCAAACACGAGTCGCTGTCGAGTAGTACAACAATTCTGTCGACGATGTCGATCATCTGGTCGTTGGTGAGACGGCAGATAAGTTGAGATGTGAGGATGAAGGGTGGAGAGGACGACGAGAGGGCAGATGCATCCATTGCTTTCCGCACTTCTTCTCGATACGGTTTGTTCAAGCTATTGTCAAAATTACGCAGACTCATTTCCACGAGAAAGTCGAGAATCACGTCAGATCGTTTTTCGTCCAAAGCAAATGGATGGAGGGACAGATGGACGACATAGTCCTTCGTGCGTGTGTAGAACGCGCGGTATGTCTCGTCCAGTTCGCTTCGTTGTTGATCTGTCAATTCACACTTCCGACAGAAGTAGTTTCGGTCTATCATGTTGAGATTATCGAGCAATATTTCGATGAGTTGCGTGTGGAGAGTGATGAAGACAGCAGTGAATGATAGTTTCGAAGGATCAATAGCTTTGATGAAGCTGGGGAACCAGCTGCTCCAAATGTGTTTCTCAACAGTCACACTGTTCTGACGAGTCATGAATTGTTTGAATGCATCGAGAAGGATTGTGGCGTGGTGTGGTTGAGTTGGTGTGAAGAGTGTCCAGAGTGACTTCGCGTTCAATGGCGACGATGAGACAATTGTGTCGTTCATTTTGAGTCCAAATTGCTCTTCCGAACAGAAGAACAAGTCCAAATCAGAGGGACGATGACTCAGGAACAGCGCGACGGCTACCGTTCCCAAATCGGAGAATTGCGTCCCCTCGCTCACTCGACCAAGCAGATAGTCAAATCCCTTCAACCATTGTTCGACCGTTTTGGGATCCGTCCAGTCCGAGTGGAGACAGAGTTTGGCTTCATTCGTCGATGTAATACCCAAAATAGAAGCAAGTTCTTCCAACAGTTCCTGTCGAATTTCTCCGAAAAAGTGTTGAACTTCCGGAAAGGATGTACGAGAGAGATCATCTTGCACGATTTCACGGAAGTGCTTCATGGTCGACAGAAGGATGTAGCCAGAGTGAGTTTCAGGAGAACAAACAGGAGTAGCCATGAGAGACCGCAAATATACGAAGGATGGTTTGAAAATCGAATCGAGTTTTTCAGATTGGAGGGTTTCGGCGAGTGGAGGGGTCGCCTCAATTTCGAGACAATGGCGGACAGTCTCTGGGGAGGAGAAGCTGAAAATTTTGTCCAATATTGAGATGAGATGGCGGTGGAATTTGATTGTTGTCTCAGTAAAAGGAATTTCATGCGGTTTCAGCCTTTCCAGAAGCTGAGGCAATAAACGTTTCACAGCCATCGCAAAACGAGATTTAGGTGGATATGATTTCGAAATGGAAGAGTCGAGGAAGGAGAGAGCAGCCATTTGGAGCGTGTCTGACGGATGACAAACGAGTTTGAGGAGAGCAGACGTCAAGTTTGTCTGTCGATTCACATCTTTCGACAATATGGTTTCAAGGAGCCTGGAGTCGGAGGATAAGCGATATTTGACGTGAAGGGTTGCATATTCCAGGAAACGGACAGCATGATTCATTTCATTTTCCGACAGGGGCAAGTCAGTGTCAATCTGATTGAAGAGCGAGATACCCCCTTCCTGGAGAGCTTCTTGCGAAATCGAATCCTGAAGCACCAATCTCCAATCTGACATTGTGGAGGTGGGAAGACCGATCTCATGAGCCCCCAGGCGTGGACGTTCCGGCATTGTTTCGTTGTTGATTTGTTTCAGTTTCATTTCATATTGTAGAATCTGTTTGGAAATCTGTATATATTGATGGTCATTGGGAGTTATTGTGAGTAGCTCAGTTGGGGCAGGGATTGGATATGAATTAAGTGGTGATTCGTTGATGTTTTCGAGAGAGCTTGGTATCGTTGAATCAACGATGTGATTGTCCGAAGTCGAAGAAGAAATATGTTTTTGTTGAGGGGGCTGTTGTGTGGCGTGGAGGTTTCTCCCCAATAGATGCTTGGGTGGCATTGGTGAACGATCTGACCCCTTTTCCTTCGTCATTTTTCACAACCGTGACCTCGTTTGCGTCCGTCCCTCATGATAACTCTGATGAGTCCCACTGACTGACAAAGAATCAATTGATGAGATGAAGGTTTTGCTCAAAATCAGAAATTCGAGAGAAGAGAAACGTGTTTCCTTTGATGAGGTGAGAACAATCAATGAAATGAAACTGATATTGAACACAAAAACTGCTGGATTCATCCATTTGTGAAGAAATAGAATGAATGTGAGTGAACAACGTCAGTCAGTCGGATCCTATCCACACAGACCGTAGAAGTTCGCTCCAAAGAACAGCAGCATTTGACTTGATCCGTACTGAGGGTCGCGAGGGACCACAGCCTTCTTCACGTACACAAACTCCAACGCGTCCTGCCAGCCTTCCTCCAAAAAGTGCGGGAATGTTCTTTGAATCGTGTTTTGATCTTCGATTGTAAGTTTGGGATAGATGTCATGATCAAAGATCAACCGGAAGAAGAACTCGCTTGCTTCGAAAGTGTGGTCGAACAAAGCAGTCACAAAGCGAGAGAAGAATCCATTTCTGCTGAGACACTGGGAAATCACGCGCTGATCACACAACTCGCAGACACCGACGAACTGTTCCTTGCGGTTCTCACATTGCTGCCATGTGAAGGAGTGCAGCTGGATGAAGTAGTTGCTGAAAACGTCGACGGACGGAGCAAGCAGGCGGTCGAGTTGTGATTGACACAGTCGAGCAGCGCAGTGGTGAGCATGTGGCATTATTTCGAAGACAAAATGAAAAAGGAGTTCGTTGAGTCTGTGTGGATCACTGGCGGCAGAGAGGTGATTCTGGCTGATCAGTCGCTTCACAATTCCAACCCTCTCGAAATCCACATCGTCCCACTCGTCCAATGTTGGCTCTTTGACCCATCGAGTGGTGAATAGATAGTTGATTGGTGCTCGATCAAAATAGTCGATGGGGAGAGAGAGGAGGCACTCCAACGCGTGGAAGTATTGTTCTGTTGATCGGCCTGCATTTCTAAACAATTCGGGAAGATGGTTGCGACTGAGCTGGTGTTTGTGGAACGCGCAGATCCGAAGGATGGTGTCGTCATCCAAACACGAGTCACTTTCGAGCAGAGTAACAATTCTGTCGACGATGTCGATGATCTCGTCGTTGGTGAGACAACTGACAAGTTCAGATGTGAGGATGAATGGTGGAGATGACAACGAGAGGGCCGAAGAATCCATCGCTTTCCTCGCATCCTCTCGATACGGTTTGTTCAAGCTGTTCGCGTAATCACGATGATATGATTTGCGGAGAAACTCGAGAATCACATCACGCCAGCCATAGTCCAATGCAAATGGATGGAGTGATAGATGGACGACATACTCCTTTGTGTGTGTGTAGAACGCGTGGTATGTCCGGACCAAATCGTTTCGAAGTTGATCTGGCCCTTCAAGCATCGTTCCATGGTAAAACCTTTGACTCGTGTTGAGATGAGTCTGCATCATTTCGATGAGTTGTGTGTGGAATTGGATGAAGTCAGCAGTGAAGGGCAGTTTTGAGGGATCAACCGCATGGACGAAGCTGGGAAACCAGCCACTCCAAATATAAGTCATTGAAGCCAAACTGGCAAACTGCAACTTGGCGGGACAGATCAAAATGGACTCTAACAGTCAAAAACACACTATTAATATCTTTCTAGGGAAGATATGTTGCTCTAGGATTCCGAAAAAAAGTACAGAAACCTCGGAGGAAATCATAAAAATAAGGGTCGGATCAAACCATGAAATCTAAAATAGGAAATCTCAGAAATGTATAGACCTCTAGAAAGTTCCAAGCCTTGATATTAAAGGAATAGGTGTTCTTTAAAGATAAATGAAGGTTTTTTGACAGAGAATCAACCAATTCTTTTTCAAGATCGCCCTAATTCACTATCAGAAATTTTGAGAAAATGAAGTTTTTCCGAATCTCTTATCGCTTCGATTCTCCTTATTTCCTAGAAAATCACCAGTACAATCACTCATTGACTGAATAGGTCTGTCCGACCAAGTTGCATGTTGCCGCCAAACTGGTTCCATGATTCATGAAACGATTGAATGCAGTGAGAACGGTTGCGGCGTGCTGCGGTTGGGTTGGAGTGAAGAGTGTCCAGAGTGACTTCACGTCCAATTTCGACGAAGATACGATTTTGGCGTTCAGTTTGAGTCCAAATTCGTCATCTGAAGAAAAGAACAGGCTCATCCGATGAGGACGATGGCTCAGGAAGAATGCGACGGCCAGCGTTCCTAAATCGGAGAGTTTTGTCCCCTCGCTCACTCGACCAAGCAGATATTCAAATCCCTTCAACCAGGGTTCGGTGGTTTCCGGATTCCTCCAGTCTAAAAGGAGACAGAGTTCAGCTTCATCGGTCGATGGAAGATCCAACATGGAAGCCAATTCTTCCACAATATCCTTTTGAATCTCTCGAAAAAAACATTGAATTTCCGGATATCTGGAAGATAAACGCGCATCTATCATGATTGGATCGAATTGCCGCATGGTCGAAAGATGGACGAATCCCGAGAGAGTATCAGTGGGACTACCAGGAGGAGCAATGAGATACCGAAAAAATTTGAGGGATGAAGTGATAATGGTTTCGATGTTTTGAGATTGGATGGCTTTCACGCGAGAAGAGGACGAGTCGATTCCGAGACGGCGGCGGAATTCCTCTGTTGCAAAATTATAGAAGAAATTGTCCAAAGTCGAGGTGAGATGACGATGGAATTTTGTTGTTGTTCCATTCAATGGGAGTTCAAGTGGATTGAGAGTCTTGATGAATTGAGACAACAACTCCGTCACTGTCACTGCAGTCAAGGTGTCCCTTGATGAAATAGAGAAAATTGCGTCCAAGAAGGAGAGAGCAGCAGTTTGCAGCGTGTTGGATGGATGAGCAACGAGTTTGAGGAGAGCCGACGTAACTTTTCTTCGCCCATGCACCTCTTCAGACAATAAGGGTTCGAGGAGTTTGTTGTATGGGGGTATGCGATATTGGGTGTGGATGGACGCATATTTCAGGAAACGGACTGCATGAGTAACTTCAATTGGTGTTAAGTTTTGTCCCGAGTTCACTTGTTCGAAAAGAGAGATGCATCCTAGACGAAGAGTATCGGCCGTGATCGAATCCTGAAGCACCAATCTCCAATCTGATGTGAAGGAGGTGGGAAGAGAGATCGCGTCATCCTTCAGGGGTGCTTGTTTCAACATTGTTTCGATGTTGATTCGGCATAGGTCCATTGTGTCTGGTGGTTTTGAAAAGAGTCTGGCTCAACGGGTTCAATGTGTCTGGCGGTAGATTTCTCAAGAAATCTGGAAGGTATCACAAAATAGTTTTCATATATGGTAGTGATGAGATTCATAGAGAGGGTGTCGAAGTGACAGAACCACACAAAATTCATGGAATGATGCAATTCCACTGATCAATTGTGATCTGAAACAATTGCACTTTTTTCACTTCTTGGATGGTGATTTTGAAAAATCATATGTTTATCACATAATAATGTTCAAAACAGACAAGAATCGAAATATAGTGAACCTACAAGTCCAATGAAGTGATAGTTTTCAAGGATTTCGAATCGGAGCCTCACATTCTTGAAGGGCAGATCCTCCATTGACTGCTCCGCCTGTAGCAACAGTTGGGAAAATAGATGCCAAGAATGCAATCAATCTATTTTAGATGTTCCAACCCTCAGAAGCTCGAATTTTGGAGACATATCACCGCCAGACACACTGAACCACCACCAGACATATCGGACCACCACCAGATACAATGGACTTCGCCAGATACACTGGACCCATGCCGTTGATTCGCTGTCTTTTCATTTCATATTGCAGAATCTGTTTTGAAATTTGCATATATTGTCGATCAGTGACAGAAATTGTGAATGTATCGGTTGTGGCAGGGATTGGATGTGAAACAAGTGGTGATCCGTTGCCGATTTCGTTGTGGATTGGTATCGGTGAATAAACGATCCGATTGTCCGAAGTCGAAGAAGAAATCCGTTCTGCATGAGGCGGATGTTGTGTGCTGCAGCGCTTTCTCCCCAATTGATGCTTGGGAGGCATTTTGGAACGATCGTACCGCTTGTCGATCTGTAAAAAAAGTTGTCACTTGATAATTCACATCTTCATTTTACAAATGTACGGACACCCTCTTGCGTCCTTGTCATCATTTTGAGCTTATGGTTTTCGTGAAAGAGGACATTTTATCTGATAATTGTGTAGTTCTCAATGAAATAATCCTCGCGTCACAAAATCGTACTGACGCAGTAATTCTCCTAAAAAATTATCTTTCTTCGTTTATCATCCCTAAATACATCATTTCTGAACTTTTTTCAATTTCATAAAAACATAGAAGTTGTCACGATCAACTCTGAAATCTCACGTTTTTTCAATTTTTCTCTTTAATGGATGTATTTTGTCCATTGTTTCACATAGAGACCTCTTTTTTTGTTGTTTTCCATCCTTTCCCTGTCTTTGAACTTGTTTTGCAATAAAAAGTGTGCAAAAATGTGCTGATCTTAGAAAGGCCATTTCATGCGCGATCAGGCTTGAAATCTATAAATTCACCTTTCTTATGTGTACTCAACAACTAAATCTGAATTCAGTAAAATTTGATTTTTTTCCACGCTCATATATGATTTGCATCATTTCATTGAGATTTACACAATTGATGATAGGGGAAAAAGCAAATAATCGTGTGGAGATGAGAAGTGATCAACGAGAGTGTCGGTTCTTTCGACGCACAGTCGAAGGAATGATAAGTGTGATGATAATTTGGAGATATTCGTTTCCGCAGCCCTCTCTCCGCCCAGAGACAATCTGGACAGACCCAAATCATAGGATGAGGTGACACGAGACTCTGCGAAAGGATCTCCACGAGACATCGAACATAATAATACACTGGCAAAGTAACGAAGAAGAGAGGAAGGCGACTGTGCGGATCGTCTCTCCTAAACGTCAATTTTCGTGTCACAGCAGAAACAAGATCGGGTGTGGCGACAACTGAAGATGAACAGAAGAACGATCATCGAAGCCGTCACATAGAATCAGGGTTGAGTGTGTGGCGACGAAGGGCGAGTGAGGTGGAATAATGTCTGATTCCGTCTTCATCTCAACCAGCGCTGACACTCCCCGAACTAAATCCTTCATCACTTTCCGCTTGTCGAAGTCTTTTCCATTCTTGTGAAGTCGATTGAAAAGTGTGTCGGTCACTCGAGCTTTCACAACCTCACAACTCTCTCCACAGTGAAACATCTCCGCGAAGACGAGAGGGATCTCGGTGTTGTGTGTTGGGTCTGAAGGATGGGAAGCGTCTTTTGTTTCGAGGTGATTGAATGCTGGCAATCTGGTTTCGTCCTTCATATTGTCCAGAGGCGCAATTTCTTCCTCCTTCACTTCGATCTTGTCTTCCTGTTGAAGTTCTTGTTCTTGCATTTGTGTAGTTCTCAATGAAATAATCCTCGCGTCACAAAATCGTACTGACGCAGTAATTCTCCTAAAAAATTATCTTTCTTCGTTTATCATCCCTAAATACATCATTTCTGAACTTTTTTCAATTTCATAAAAACATAGAAGTTGTCACGATCAACTCTGAAATCTCACGTTTTTTCAATTTTTCTCTTTAATGGATGTATTTTGTCCATTGTTTCACATAGAGACCTCTTTTTTTGTTGTTTTCCATCCTTTCCCTGTCTTTGAACTTGTTTTGCAATAAAAAGTGTGCAAAAATGTGCTGATCTTAGAAAGGCCATTTCATGCGCGATCAGGCTTGAAATCTATAAATTCACCTTTCTTATGTGTACTCAACAACTAAATCTGAATTCAGTAAAATTTGATTTTTTTCCACGCTCATATATTATTTGCATCATTTCATTGAGATTTACACATTTGTGGTTTGGGAATCTTGTCCTTCTTTCCTTTCATTCGCTTCACACAAACAACCACAATAATCAGAGCGAGAAGAGCAGCACATGACAACACGACCACAAGTGGAATCCACCATTTCATGTTGTTCCACGCGGACTCAGCCAGCCGTCCGGATAAATCCTTCTGCACCACAAACCATTCATCACTGCGTTGTTCTTTTCCGAACACAAGTCGACCACGCCATTCGAGTGACGAAGCCAGTGATTGAAGCGATAAGGAGGAGAGAGTGAGGACGATGGATGTTTCTGTGAAGGACGTGGCTGTGTCGGTGGAGAGTGGATGTCGATGAGTCTTTCCTTCCTTCTTTTCTTTCGTCAATTCATACACTTCGAGAAACAGTCCACACGGAATCAGAGTCGATCCTTTCACTTCAATTTCGTAAAGTTCCTTCTTCTTATCGAATGATGATGTCGAAGTGTCCCATCTCCCCCACTCAGACTCCGCAAATCAATCGATCCATTGTCAGAACACATCAGATTTCGCCGAAACGAGGGAAAGTGTTCGAGACGTGGAGTGTTGGTGTGAAAGAGTGGTTGTGGTGTTTGTCAATTGCAGAACACCATTCGTCCAGGAACAGATGTCCTTTTCTTCTTCGTTTAGTCCATGTTGGATTGTTGGTCCGTTTAGCGAGCCATCTTTCAGGACGATTTTCGATTGTGTTGCGGAGATGAAGACGAAAGAGAGATCTGAAGACAGAATCTCAATGTCCACATTGTGCACTTCGAAAACTGCCCTTTCATGCACAATCACAACTCCTGTCGATGAAACTGGATGAGCTGAGGACGAAACTGACAGGGTTGGCGACGAGCCAGTTCCATTCCGAAAGACAACAATCATTCCACTCAAAATTGAGAGAGGGGAGGTCAACCAGGGAGAATCCATGAGTTCGAGGATTGGCTTGTCGAATGCAAGTCCTCCCACAATCTTCCAAGCAATATCAACAGAATGACATGGTCTTGACTCCTCTCCACAGAACACACTCTCGTCAGACGATTCGTTCGACACATACAAGTTGAGGTGTTGTGGTTTCGATTCAGTCGTTGCAGAGAAAACACCATCAACCATTATTGTCTCGTTCTCGCCGTCCAGCCGAGTAATAGCTGTCACAACACACTCCTCGCCGAACTGGAGGTGACCAGGCCATCCAATCAGGACCTCGCCGGATTGCCCTTCGGTTGGTGACGTGATCCTCACCACAACACTGACCATGCTGTTCAGCGTCAGATTGTATTGACTGTGCACAACGAGATTTCTTCCCGTCAGCTCCACCACACAACTCGTGTTCTGACTGTTCTTGAATCGGATGTTCATCCCAGTGAAGACGCTGGGAGTCGGAACAGTGATGGTCAAATCTTCTAAAAAGCATCCTGTCGACCCATTCCCCATCCCGAGCAGAGTGTATTCCTGCCCAATCCCCAACATCGTGTCTGACTCGTCCACACCAACCGCGAACGAAGCCGAGCAATGCGTCGTGTTGTCGACAGAGATGGGCGAGAGTGACGGCCAGTTGTGTGTTCCGTTGGTGAGAAGAATCAACCCCAGCGGTGAATCGAATGTCCGCCCTTCAAAACGGACAGTCAGAGTTCCGTTGTTCCCATCCAATAAACACTCGATGCAGTGCACAATGCGGGCAGGCTCGGCTGGCGTTGTGATGACCAGATTTCGAATGTTGTGTTCCACGGAGTGTAGCTTGGGATTCGTCGAAATCAATGTTGAGTGAGACTGGCTCAGTGAGGGATGAATTGATCGAGATGTGAAGTGTGTACAGACCCTGAAGAACAGTTCCTTGCAATGTCACACTCGCTTTCTTCCCTTCTTTGTCAAGAGGGCTCAGGATGACTGTTTTGAGTGTTGGGAAGCGTATGGCATAATTTGGGGCAGAGACAGCAATAATCTTGTAGTCAGCGAGAGGTTGCTGCAGGAGACCAGACTCCCCAACGGATACACCATCAAGTGTGGCTGATGCAGACGAAGAGAACGGGAAGATCAACACGCGTCCAATGGCCGGAGCGGAAGCTGGATCGGTTCTCTCCGTTCCGAACGAATTGTCGATGGAAAGAAGAAGAGATCCAGTGACTTCCCTGTCCAAAGTCAGTGTGAATGAAGCTGTGCTTTCGTTTGTGAGGGTTGGTGTCAGCGACAGAATCCCAGCTTCCCACTTCGATGTGACGAGGAGGCTGCTGTTGTCATTCATTTGATCTGCCACTCTGAACACCTCCGACGATGTCGAATCGCATGTCGACAACAAGTCCTGATCCAAATTCGTCGTGTCGAGGCTGACGTCGTGTCCATAACCACTTTCGGCCGAGCAGTCCCTGAACTGCAGAAAGGTCATGGACGCATTAATTGTGGATTCCACTCTCACAGCTCCTCCTCCTTCAGACGTTGTGAGCGGTCCAGTCTGTCTGCAGTTGTCAAAGAGGCATCGAGCTAGCTTAAAGAGGTTCTCTGCTCCGTAGCGAAGGAACAACGCTCCGCCACACTTCCTCGCTGACGACCTCACGAAAGCACAATCGGCGATTGTGATAATTCCGATTGTCAACAGGTACACGGAGCCACCATTCGCGTCTGTGCTTTGGTCAACGAAGGACGAGTTGGTGAGGGAGAGCTTAGTGGGGTCAATATATTGCATGGACCAGTGCAGACATCCGCAGGCTTCTGATTTGATCCCAGTGATCCCAGTCGGATCTGATCCCACTAAATACCTACAATACCATTTCGTTTCTTTCATTTCAAAAAAGTCTTCTTATATATGATATTTGAATGGAAAAAAAAGTAAAAAGGAAAATGGTCACTTCATAGATCATGAAAATGCAAACTTTGGGTGCTGCTGTTTCAGTTTGTTCTACAACAATAATTATTAAAACAAGTCGATAATGCGTTATTATGTCTTCTTTGATGGTTTTTTCTCACTGACTAAAGTCAATGAAGGGAATACATCGAAAAAAGAAGTGTTGGTGATTGTGATCGTGCGTGTTTTTGGGAAATAAGAGCTGTCTGAAATATTGAAGAGCATTATGTGAAAACAAGAAGTGAATTGAACATGATTAATGAAGTGATAATGAGAAAATCTCAAAGGAAAAGAGTTGAAATTTGATCTCAGTCCAAATTTAGGCACTGACATCAATTGATCCCAGTTTTACCTATTTTGATGGGACTACTCAGATGCCTGGACATCCGCCTGTCTTGGTATGGCCGTTCTGGAAGGAACACCTGTCAATTCGCAATGAAACATTGAGTATGTGAAGGAAGATCGAGTGGCTGTCTGGGAAGTCTTTGAAAGTGCAGAGTCTGAAAACGTGTGGGAAGTATATGTTGAGGGAAGGGCCGGTGGTTGTGAAGTGTTTGCTAAGACGAATGTCTGAGCCCGGTTGGTCCTGGTTGGGGGAAGAGTGCGAGGGAGTGTGGCATTGAGTGAAGGACGTGTTGTGCGACAGCAGCGATCCACCCCTGTTCATGTCGTTGATCGTTGTCCCATAAAGATGGTTCGTGCTCTTCATCACACAACAGCCACACACTCGCTGAATCCAATCAACACGAAACTGCAACGGAGAGCGGTGCGACGGTGAGGGTGATGTGGTGTTGGTCAACGAGCTCGCTGAGAGTGTCGTGGAGATCGTTGGAAGGTCGGTGTTGTCGCGTTCAATTCGCCCAAAATCAAACAGCGGACCACTTCCAAGAACGAGGTTGGTGTTGGTCATTGAGAGGCCACATCCTGAAATACAAACAGAATCCAACCCAAAAGAGGCGTGTTGGCCAATCGAGGGAGATGAAAGAGAGCGTGCGAAGGACACGAAGGGCAGGAGAGACGGCGAAGTCGACGACCAATGCGAGCAGCCATCAATCACCACACAACTCTCTCCTCCTTCCCCAGTATTCTCCACAACCAAAGGAGAACACCCACCGTTCGACACAATCTCGCTCTGTCGAATCGTCACGCATGAAGACTCCAAAGTCGCAAGAGATGAGCTCATCGCACTGCAGTCGAAACAGATGTGTGACAGAGATCCAGTTGAGTTTGAGAAGATGAACATCGCAGTTGTGACCTCATCAAGAGATTTTGCATCGCTATTCGCTAATGTTGAACGTGAATATCGATTTGATCTTGTCGCTTCGATATGGAGTGTTGTTTCATTGCTTCCTTCAAGGATCAGAGAGTTGGAAGAAACTTGAAAATGTGATATGAGGTAATGTCCATCCAAAAGGGTCATATTTCGAGATAAAGCTTGATGCGTTAAAATGTGACAATCTTCATGCTGGTCGATTAAATCTTCAAGTTGAAGCGTGATGACTTCATCAAATCCGAATAGAGTGCACAAGAACAGAAATAACGACATTAACAGTGAAGAGAGAGGGATGGGATGAGTAGATCCAGCCCTTTGAATGTAATGTTTTTCTATTAAAACTCGCCCTCTTGGTATTAAAGCATGATTTTTGCAAATCAGTTTTGGTCACGAAATAATCAATGAAATCTGAAGAGAATTAAACAGAAATGGGAAGATCAGACAGGCTATTTGAAAAGGCGCCATCTGTCTTCAGAACTATTAACACACTGAATCGGAACAACGAGACAACCAACAATGAAAGAAATTTAAGGCAATGAAGACACTCGGACACCATCGAATTCCGACGGTGTGGTCAGTCTGTTCTTCTTCTCCTCCATCTCCTCTTCCTCCTTCTTCTGCTCGGTGGCGTACTTCCGAGCTCGGTTCTTCTTTTTCTTCTTCTCGGGCGGGTCTTCGGGCTCGGTGTCGTTCTGCACAGCTGGCGGCTCTTCTGGCGTCTCCACTTCTTCCCCATCTTCGACTGGGGCGAGGGAATACGTGGACGACACGACGATGTTCTGAGCAGCGCGCAGGTCGGCTGTTTTGATTGACGAAGCGTCGTCGTCTGGTTCGGTCTCTTTTTGGGTGTTTGTTTCCTGTGCCTCGATCCACGCGTTCTCAGCGATCTCGACTGTGGTCGGCTCTTCTTCGGCGTTGGTCTTGGAGTTCTTTCTCTTCCGACGAATCAGAACCAGGATGATGATCAGCACAATCACCGCAGCCACAGCGACCAGAACTCCAACCATCACCCCAACAGCCCATCCGGGCATCTTGTTGGCTTTGGGATCATCAGGTTCTTCTGGATCGACTGGGTCAACAGGATCCACAGGGTCGACAGGATCAACTGGATCGACGGGGTCTACGGGGTCGACTGGATCGACCGGGTCGACAGGGGGTGGCGGGGCGAGGGTGACAGAAAGAGAGACAGTCGTGCCTGGATTGGCTGTGTGGCTGACGTAGAGATCGAACACGGAGGTTTCGGCGGCGGTGAGGGAGGCGTGGGAGAGTGTGTGGACGATTTGCTTGTCACTGATGAAGTCGGGCTCAGCCAGGTTGAGAATGACAGTTTGGCTGTTCGATTGGCTTCCTGATGACGTTGTCTCTTGGATCTCAATCTCGAGTCCACATGGCATCAACTGCTCTCCGAGCACGGTTACCTTCCATCCTCCTTTGGAGGCTAACTCCTCCATTTTTGCAGATGTGACAGTTGGATTGAAAAACATGGTTTCATCTGTCGCGAACGACGAGAGGTCGCAGCTATCTGAACCAACAATCCACAGCGAGTCAGCTGCATCAGATCCGTCACCCTCCATGTTTGTGGCTTTCACACTCCCTCCTTCGCATCTAATGTTTCTTTTGGTGCTCGAAAACTTCCCGCTTCCGATGACGTTGTCTGTGAAGTTGCAGTGGTCGAACGAGACCTCGCTTTCGATCACCAGAATCGCTCCTGTTTGAGTCAGACCGATGAACGAGCATTGGCTGAATGTTGCGTTTCGATATCTCAGCTGTACTCGGCCTGTGTTCCACGAGCACACAGCATCTTCGATGTTTGATGTCGCAACGGAGATAGAAGTGACAAGGACATTCGTGAAGACGTCTCGTTGGGCGGTGAGAGCAGTGGAGGTGAGGGAGATGACAGACCCGTCGGTGGTGAGTCCGGTTGAAGAGAGTTTAGTGTCTGTCATGGAGACAATCGAGGTTGACGAGAAGAGCGAGCGAGCACCACTGAAACCGACACCTGAACACGTCACCCCGTCTGTGGTGAATTTCCCGGTGTTTTCAGCAAGCACGAGATCGTAGTTCACTTTTCCAGTTCCTGCGCTGAAAGTGATGTCTTTGAGGGTGAGGGTGGTGTCAGACACAACGAGGAGAGACGTTTTGGCAGTTGCGAACGAGGACAGAGTGAAGTTGATGTCGGTGATGGACGAAGGATTGGTCGTGAACGTGATGAGGGACGAGCTTGTCCAGGTGGTTGGAGCAACTTTCACTTTCGAGTGTATCCCTGCAGTCGATCCTTTGATTTCAGTTCCCACAATCCCGACCTGCCTTGGGATCTCCATCCCGTCTGAGACAATCAGCACCAACGGTGAGCCTGTCAGGTGTGACACAGCGAAATGCATTGAGAGACACGGTTCAGTAACACTGCCGCACTGTTTAAAATCTTTCGGAGCAGGCGATGTGCCTCCAACGTAGATTGTGGCTGCCCCGTATTCGTTCAGATAGTACGAGACGTCCTGGACGTTCGAAGTGTCGTCGGGGACCGAGCACTGCCAGTCATGTGTTTGTAGGACTGTGTCCATGTTCCCGAAACTGGATTTGAGGAGAACATCGTCGAGGTTGGCGCTTTCGATGAAGACATCTTTTCCGAATGTAGCCTCGTTCGACGATGTAGGTGAGGCGAGGCTGGGCGCGCTGAAGGTGAACGATGGAGTTTTTGACAGAAGGCGAAGGAACGTCGATCCACCCTTCGAGTTGGTGCCTGTTGCCTTGTTCGTTTTGAGAGTGCACGAGGAGAGGGAGAACGACGCAGTGTTGTCCAAAATCACTCTCACTGCGCCTCCCTGCACAGACGGCGAGGTAAGAGCTGTCAAGACGCACTGTTCCAGCGAGAGAGAGGCTGTCCCGGTCAGGGTTGCTTGAACAACAGCGGGTGTTGCCGCTGTGCTTGTGATGGCGTTGAATGTGGTCGATTTGATTGTCATCGAGATGGACGACGATGTACACGAGATCACGGGAGCTCCGACTGTCATCGACGAGACCATGCAGTTCTGCATCGACAGAGTCTTCCCAGAATTGCACGCAAAGAGAGGATTGGGGTAGACTTTGCTGTTTCCATCGAACTCGACGTTGTTCAGAGTGAGCGTGGACGATGCCGGCATGGCGAAGAGAGAGCCCGTGATGTCATCTGGGTTGAGGACGAACTTGAGGTTGGTCAGGGTGAGAGAAGAAGAGGAGACAAAAGCACCAGCACCAGGTGAGAGGGTCACTGCTGCTTTTGTTGATGTGGATGAAGTGATCGTGGTTGCCTTTGTGAAGGACTGGATTGGGAGTGTGGCTGCTGAGATGATTGTGAAAGTGATGGAACTCGCAGCAGTTGATAGTTTCGCTGCTGCATCATCCCACACAGCACACCCAAACTCCGTCACGTACCCGCAGATTGTGGGAGGCGTGGGCGAGCCTGTCGAAACGAACACGCTGTCCACTTTGCTCATGAAGAAGAGCGAGAGTGGATAGACAACGGCGGGCGAAGCAGAGTAACTCCCGCGCATGTCGTTCGTGTCCAGCGACGAGGCTGTGGCACCTGGCAGAGAAGTCGTGTTCACCACTCCGTCGAGGTTGCCGTAAACGAAGACTGAGTTGGCGATGGCTGCGGAGCAGGTCAGGAAAGTTGTGGACGATGCGATGACGAACGGGGCGGCGGAGGGAGTGGTTAGGACGGATGTGTCGATCCACACACAGCCTCCCTTCGAGCCCGCACCGCTCGCTCCACAATCTTTGAACGTAACCGCTGTGAAGGTCACTTTTCCCGTCGCCCCAGACGAGAAAGTGACGGAGAACACACCACCGTTGACAGATGGTCCTGTGGCGACCACATTTGTGAATTGGGTCACTGTTGAGGAGCTTCCAATGTCAACAGGGCTGTTTCCGACAGTCACAGCGAAGAGGGACGCTTTTGATTCGAGATTCAAATACGATGCTCCTGAAATGGAGACAGCAGCTTTGTCTGAAGAAAGAATGATTTGTTGGTCGAGTTCAAATCGACCGTCTGCGTTTCGTGCGGCGTTGGACGTCGCAATTTGAGCTGAAAACGCGCTTTGCATATCGATAGAGCTGCCTGCTTCGGCAGAGACGAGGGCTTTGGACGAGGCGGTGGAGGGAGCAGTGGAGAAGGCGAGGGTGACGCCTTTCAACACGAGTTTGGATTTGTCTTTAACATGAAACACTGGCTGGCTTCCCCAAACGATATTTAGAAGAGTCAGAGCTGACCCTGTCAGTTTGGTGCCTGCGGTTCCTGTGTTGAGGACAAAGAGGGGATTGGTGAGAGATTTGAGGGATGCGAACGAGATCTTGTTGGTGTCCAACGTCAGTGACCCGGAAAGGATGGTGATGGACTTCGAGAAGTCTCTGAGAGCGAGCTCGGCTGATTTCTGCTCAGCCACATCTCCTTCGATCGTCAGAGCGAGCGAGGCGAGAGATGTGGAGACGCTTTGGCTGAGAGCACCACTGATTGTTGAACACGGGACACCAGTGAACCCACACTTCTCGTAATTCGTGCCTGTGTTCGAGAGGATGATCGTGTTGCTTGGGAATGCGGTGAGGAAGAACGGAAGGAACGAGAACGGTTTGGTGGTCGATCCGGATGGATGCGGGAGTCCTTCAAGATCTTCCGATGCGAAGGTGTCGACGGTACCAACCACTCCCAGATCGGTCTTTGGAAGAACAGCCCAATCTGCGATGTGGAGGAAGGTAGCGATCTGCCTCGATCCTCCGTTGACGAACACGCTCTTCCCGTTCGCAGCTGATCCAGCAGCACCAGCTGTTCCGAACGTGGTTGAGACAAACTTGATGGGATGGTCAGCAGCAAGCAATGTTGAAGTCGACAAGTCGAAGAACACACTTCCTCCTTTGCCTGTCGCTGTGTTTGATGCAAAGTCGGCACCGATGGAGACTGACGCATCCCCGACCAGTTTGAGCGAGAGTGCGCCTCCGTCCTTCGACGTCGAACACGATTTGAAGACGGACGACGAGATGGTCAAAGTCTTTCCAGCGGCGACGGTGCCGGAGATCGCAGCTCCAGCCACAGATGAAGAGAGGCTGGTGAACGAACAGCCAGTCACAGACAGAGATCCAGACGAGAGAACAATGGCGGATGACGTCAGGGCAGCGCTTTGCACGAAGGCGAGCGAGGAGAGAGTCGCATCGGCACTCACAGTCACAACCTTCGCTCCAGAGACTGTGATTTCGCTCGTTCCTGCTTTCGCTTTGATTGTTGATGTTTTGGAAACGGCAAGTGCAGCAGCGAGAACAATGTCGGTGTTGAGTTCAATGACATTCACAGAATCGGCCAGGTTCGTCATTCCTTGCTGGATGGTCTGACATGGTAGTTTAGCGTGTCCACATCTCGCTTCATTGATGCCAGCTGTTCCGTCGACAGTGAGCGGGTTGGCTGTGAGAGGGAAGAGAACATACAGCAAAGAGCCGGTCGTGGTTTGGATGCGGTTGAGTTCAGCCGATGTGAAGACTGATCCAGAAGGCGAGGTCAGTGCTGACGGGAACTGAGTCGAGGCCAGTTTGGTGGATTCCTCTCCGGCTGTCAGTTTGATGAAGATGTCAGAGCCTGAAGACGCTGTATTGGATGTTGTTGTTCCAAAAGAGGCTCCTGACAAAGCCAAGTCAGCCGCAGCGGTCATTCCGGTGATGTCGACGAACACAGCACCACCTTTCGCAGCTGAGCAGTCATCGAACGTGGTAGTCCCAACACTCAGCGATCCAGCGACGATCACATTCAGAGCTCCTCCATCCTTCGATGTGGAACATTGAACGAAGCTTGATCCAGCAATGGAGAGAGTCTTTCCAGCGGCGACGGTGCCGGAGATCGCAGTTCCAGCCACAGATGAAGAGAGGCTGGTGAACGAACAGCCAGTCACAGACAGAGATCCAGACGAGAGAACAATGGCGGATGACGTCAGGGCAGCGCTTTGCACGAAGGCGAGCGAGGAGAGAGTCGCATCGGCACTCACAGTCACAACCTTCGCTCCAGAGACTGTGATTTCGCTCGTTCCTGCTTTCGCTTTGATTGTTGATGTTTTGGAAACGGCAAGTGCAGCAGCGAGAACAATGTCGGTGTTGAGTTCAATGACATTCACAGAATCGGCCAGGTTCGTCATTCCTTGCTGGATGGTCTGACATGGTAGTTTAGCGTGTCCACATCTCGCTTCATTGATGCCAGCTGTTCCGTCGACAGTGAGCGGGTTGGCTGTGAGAGGGAAGAGAACATACAGCAAAGAGCCGGTCGTGGTTTGGATGCGGTTGAGTTCAGCCGATGTGAAGACTGTGGCTGTTGTGATCAGACCATTCGGGAATTGTGATGCATCAAGTTTGGTGGATTCGGTTCCGGCGGTCAGTTTGATGAAGATGTCAGTGCCTGAAGGAGCTGTATTGGGTGTTGTTGATCCAAAAGAGGCATCAGAGACATCCAGACCAGCCGGTGTGCTCGACTGCGAGACGGCGACGAACACCGCTCCACCACTCGTTGTTGCCGAACATCCATCGAACGATGACGAAGTGACAGTGAGAGAGCCTGCACCGGTGAGTTGGATGTTCAGAGCCCCGCCGTTGAGAGAGGAGCAGGCAGAGAAGACTGAGTCGGTGATGGTGATCGAGTTGCCAGCTGCGACAGTGCCAGCAATCGCCCCTCCACTGATGGCGCATGTGAGGCCAGTGAATGAACAGTCAGCCACTGTCAGAGACCCGGACGAGAGAGCGATGGCTGACATTGACAGTTGAGCGCTTTGGACGAATGTGAGGTTGGAGAGGGAGACATCGGCACTCACAGCGATCACGTTGGCAGCTGAGAGAGAGAGTTGGCTCTGCCCTGTTTTCGGTTTGATTGTCGATGCTTTGGAAACTGAAAGTGATGCAGCGAGAACAAAGTCGGTGTTGAGTTGGAGTGTCATTGGTGGAGCGGCGATGTTTGTGACTCCTTGTTGGATGGTCTGACACGGCAGTTTCGCGTTTCCACATCTCGCTTCGTTTATTCCATTTGTTGAATCAATCTCAATCACTGTGCCAGCGACTGGGAAGAGAACATACAGCAAAGATCCAGTCGTGGTTTGGATCCGGTTGAGTTCAGCCGATGTGAAGACTGATCCAGAAGGCGAGGTCAGTGTTGACGGGAACTGAGTCGAGGCCAGTTTGGTGGATTCCTCTCCGGCTGTCAGTTTGATGAAGATGTCAGAGCCTGAAGACGCTGTATTGGATGTTGTTGTTCCAAAAGAGGCTCCTGACAAAGCCAAGTCAGCCGCAGCAGTCATTCCGGTGATGTCCACCAACACAGCTCCTCCTGACGCAGCTGAGCAGCCATCGAACGAGGACGAAGAGACAGTGAGGGATCCACCGCTGCTCACAACCACATTCAAACAACCACCATTCCCAGTTGAGACACACGATGTGAAGACGGAGTTCGAGATTGTCAGGGCACTTGCAACAGTTGCAGTGAGGACTGGCGATTGTGTGGCTGAATTTCCATTGATTCCAGACACGGTGAGACCATCTAGCGAGGATGCGGCAGACGGCGAGAGATCAAGGAGTGAGCTCTTCACAAATCCTGCTGACGCTTGGAGAGTAGAGACGGTCAGTGACCCGCTGTCGATCTTCACGAAAGATGCCTGACGGGCCGAGCTCGATGAGCCAGTTGGGAGGAAGACAACGTCATTCAGGACGAGCGAGCCTGCACCAGACATCGCAACGAGAGGAGCAGAGAACGACGATGACGCTGTGAAGTGTTGGAGAGTGAGGAAGGACACTGACACGGTTGCTGTTGTGATTGTCACAACACTTCGGTCCGATCCTGTGGCTTTGAGGTGCCCCTTCTCGCTTGAGCTCTTCCCTCCAATCGCGATGTTCCTGCTTCCAATGGCGAGAGTTCCAGCTTCAGGAACTTCTGGAGTGGTTGTGAACAGAATCTGGTCAGCTGCACTGGGCGATGCGGGAAGACGAGAGAGCGCGTGAGAAGCTGTTTTACATGGACCAGCTGGAGCCACACCGCAATCCGAAGAGTCTGTCCCGGCTGCACTGACAGTGATGGTGGTCAGCAGAATCGACATCAGTGCTTCGTCTGAAGACGACACCTTTCCACCGTCGTGTTGTTCTCGCTCGCCTGACTGAGAGGTGCTGTACGATGAACTGATCCACGTTTTGTAGTCCGAAGGGAGAGAGTTCGTGTTGCCGAGATAGATCTCGTACGCATTCGACTCGATTCGTTCAGTGTTGGTGAACATGCAATCTTTCATCGTGAGTCCATTGTGGACGTCGTCGATTCTGACCACTCCAAGTTTAGCTGCGTTTCCATCGAACGTGCAGGAATCGAGGACCGTGTCTGTTGGATTGATGCACTTGAACGTCAGAGCTGCTTCACGATGTGATGAACGGAGGCCTGTGAAAGTGCATCTGGTCAATTTTAACTTTCCAGCACCCATCAGCACACCCCCACACTCGAGTCCCGAATACGAATTCCGGAAAGTGGTGTCAGTTGCAGTGAGTTCACTCGAGTCTTTCATGACGACGAGGCGTCCAGACTTGTCCGAGTCTTGGGTAGTCGGTGCATCGAAACCCTCAAGGATGCACGATTGGAGCACAACAGTGCTTTCGGAGTAGATGAGGTCGGAGTACTTGTTCATTCTCTTCAGGAAGAGACCCGACAGAGAGAGGTGACCCTGTGCCCACACAGGAAACAATGGCTGGTCGTGTGCCACATAAGAGGATATTTTGTGGGTGATTGTGGTTGTTCCCGGAGTAAAGTCTGATGCTGTCACAGATACTGTTCGATGACCCACAAACAGCTGATTTTCGATGAGATCGTTGGCTGAACTGTCGATGGTGATGGTCACTGAGTTTCCAGCTGAATTGGCGACTGAGAGGATGGCAGCATGCATACTTCGCGCTGTGGAGCCAGAAAAGCTTGATGCAGCATCGACATTGGCTGAGACAGTCCGGGTTGATGACGTCGAGAGCGAGACCTGTTTGATGATGGTTGTGTCTCCGCTTCTCTGGTACTGTTGAAGAGCAATGCCAAATGCACAATTCCCCCCGTCGGAGATCGACGATGTCGTCACAAGTCCGATAACCTTCCCCTGGAAATCATAGTTTGGGTCCAGATCGTAAAAGTGAATATCTGTGCCCACCCTCTGAGTTGCAGTTCGGAGGAAAGCATTGTACTTCACTTCGAGTTGAGACGTGGCGCCCCAAACGCAGATGCATCCGCCAACATCGGTTGTGATGGAATCATCGAAGATACAGTTGATGACTTTACACTGTTCTGCTTTCCCATGAACTCCAGCACCTAAATTGGCCTTGTTTGAAAGGAAATAGGAGTCGGTCACTTGAGTCGTAATAACGTTTTCGTAATGGATTTTAATCGCTCCTCCTTCTCCATTTCCATTTTTTGCTACACAGTTCCAAAAGATGGTTCTGGTGATATACAAATTGGCAGCGGCGTGCATAATAGCTCCTCCAACGTTGTTGTAGGCATTAGAGTCTTTGAACTGGCAATCAGAGAAGTGTGTGTCCTGCGCAATGTAAAGAGAGCCACCCCACTCAACGTTATCTGAACAGCCCGCAAAGATGACAAATGTGCAGTGGCTGGTTCCGCCTTCAGTAAACCATGAGCGGGTATCCACTTTTTGTGATGAACAGACTTTAGGGTTGCTACCAGTGCACGAAACCTGGCCATTGCGCACAGTGCGTTGGAAGGTGGAGTTGAGGAGATGGGAGGTGTGGGAGTTGCTGTTGATTGAGATCAGACCATCCACAGCGTTTTCGCAGTCGGATACGTCGAGTCCAGAGATGACAGCTTGCGTCGGGATGGACGGTGTGATTGCTCCTGGAGATGTGTCGGTGATATTCCGGAAGATGCAGGAGTCGATGGTGGTCAGAGTGGCGAGGGGAGAGGAGAGGATTGGATGGGTCATCGTGTGCTCCCCGTTCACGATCTGCAAATCTGAGAAGGTCAATTCCACAGGGTTGTCAGGGGCAAAAACAAGAGTGTCTAGAATCGTCCCAAATTTAGAGGACGCGTGGAACCGTGTGGACTTGATTGAGACTTGACCTCCATTTGAGGTGACGAGGTTGAAAATTGATCCATCATGGTCAATAACGCAATCGGAAATGACAATATTTGAATTTAACCCTGCGTGAGCAATATTTGCTGTTTGCAGTTGCTCCAAACGCAGGGAGAGTAATGACATTGTTGAATTGTGGACTTCAAAGAGTGGGTGTTCTGTTATTCCTTTGTTTGTATGATAAATAGATGCATTTGTCTGCCCAAGGACAGATACAGTTGATGAATGAAGAAAAACATCAGAATGATAATTTCGGGAGAGGAGTTGAACGGTTGTTGATTGTTCGTTGTTTTGTGAATGCAAGAGAAATGAATTTATGATTTGATTTAAAGACAGAGACGAAGCTATCGAGGCGTAAAAGAATAAATGAAGTATTGCCATGAGGAGAAATCAAAGAGAAGATCTAAACCATACTTTGTAGATAAACAACTCGGAGTCGATCAATCGAGATCACAATATGATAGTCAAGGGCATGACGTGATGAGAGCTCATAACGACGTAGGTGATTTTGTAGAGAAAATAATGACATGACGATGGATAAAACGTGAGATAAAGAACCTGAATCAAAAAGGCTCAAAGAAATTTCAATTGCGACGAAAAGACACAAGTGATCATCTATTCTAAACTATAGCCTCGGCGAGGCCACCTCCGAACTGTCCAGCACACAATTCTGGTTCCCAGATTCGCGAATCCCGAGCGTCGGTGTGCCCGCCTTCTCGTTCCCCCAGTTTCCTCCAAAACTCGGCGTGTGCGGCCGCGACTTCGATGTCCCGGTCAGACTCGGTGTCGCCCGCATCATTTCTTCCGTCAGCTCATCCAAGTCGTCGAATTCGTTCTCGCTGTCGTTTTCCGACCAGCGCGACAGAAGCGGGTTTGTCGGCCGCATGTTTGGGTTCTGCCCCGTCGCCTTCCCCGAATACAGCTTGCTTCCAGGCAGCGTCGCAAACTGCACTCGCCGAGGAACAGACTTCGCCAGAACTGGAAGTGTCGGTGTCGACAACGTGTTCGACCCAAGCGCAGGGCTATCTGACGGGAGAGAGTTCAGAGGCGTGGAGATGTGTTCGAGTGTGATGTTGAAAGAACAAGGAACAAAATCAGTTTTGGGAAGAGGCAATGAAACAATCGGAGTTGTGTTCGAATTGTTGTGTTGTGAAGTGTAGTTGTGATTTCCATTTCGGTCCACAGAGCGTACAATCTGACATTTGATTGGGATCTCAATCTTCTGTGTCGACGATTCAAGCGTCACATGAGTGTTCACTCTTCCACGATGATTTGCCACAACCTGGATTCCAAGCGACATACGTTCCTTCCCATTTGGCTTCAGCACACGCACATTCTTGTGTTTGCTCGCATGAACAATAAATGAGTTGCAGGCAAGTCTGCCCGGGATCATCCTGATTGAAAGTTCCATTTCGTAGTAAATGCCACGAGATACGCTTCCAAAATCTAGAATCGAAGGAGAAACATGAATTTCACTCGAGTTAGAGTTGAACGAATGTTTCATCGGTACTTATACAGGAGATTCCACATTCGAGAAAAAAGTGAAATATAAGTATGGTTCGATTGAAAAAGTCTCTCAACTGTAGAAACTTTATTGAACATTTTTTTCGTTGACCAATCATGATCAACATCATCTTACTTCTGCTAACTGGCATGGCAGCCTGTTTAAACTCGCCCGTCTCGCCCATTCCACTCTCCACTATTCTGAAAACAAACTCAGACTTCTCCAACGCTAAGCTTTCTAGAAAGTCCTGTATTTCGTTGCCAATCGGAACTTACATTGGGGACAACGTTGATATTGAACACAGATGGATAGAAATGACAGGGGAGCCGCCGAAAGAAAATGAGAATCCGAAGACTGTCCTAATTGCTTCATCCAAGTCGGAGGACAATGCGAATAAAGACGGTAGAAGCAGACTCCACTTTGGAAGTTCCATGTTCTCATTGAACAACTCAACATTGTCGTTGAAATGGATGCACTTTTCACCTATCGACAATTCTGCCGAGGGAAGACAGCAGAAGAACGAAGGAAGATCGCCAAGACTGGAAATTGTATCAAGCAGCATGCTGTTGATATCTGAAAGCAGAATTGAAGTGTTGCCATGGACAAGTCCGATTCTGATTTCTCCATCGACATCGGAGGAATCAACAACAGAATCGTCAGTTGTGATTTCGAACAGCAGACTGTGGAATGATATTGGGGAGATGCGTGGTTTTGTTGAAACATCAGCATTTGCAGATCTTGGAGTATCAATTTCAGTATCGATTGTTGGATGCTCGTTCAACTCCCAAATTGTTCTCGGAAAAGATGGAATTGGCCTCTCGCTGACACGAACATCTCGAAAGAGGAATGAAGAGATTGGAAGAATCTCGTCATCGCTGATTTGTTGCTCGTTTGTGAACATGAGTTCGATTGGCTCTTCACACCTGCTACGCCTTCCGCATTTGGATCAGAAGATGTTGGGATGTGTTGTATCGATAACAAGTTCGCATTTGTCAGGATCGACGATTCGAGATATGAACACTGGAGGCTCAGTCTTATGCTCGAATTCCTCATTCTCCTCCCTCATCCCCTCCCCCAACACCGACTCCACACAAGGCACAGTCACTCTTCCTGGTGAATCCACTCCAGAAGAATTCCAGGATGGCACAGACTATTCCTTCATTTCCTCCAGTGGACCTGAAACAACCTCAGTCACCTTCTCGAACTGCCGCTTCTCTGGAGACAAGTATGAATCTGCTCGCCCCCTCACAATCGACGAATACCCGGGCACCATCTCCATCCAATCGTGCTCGTTCACGGACTTTGTCACCAATGGCTTAGGTAGCGCTGTGTATGTCTACATCACGACGCACTTCGACCACCTGTGCTTCAAAGGAGACTCGTCGAACTTCACGTCCTGCTCGTCGACGGATTTGGGTGGAGCGATATATCTTTGGATTGCGGATGATGCTCTGATGCAAAAGTGCCGGTTTGAGGACTGTTCCACTCAAACCGTCCCGTCTGTTGGAGGATCCATATATCTTGTCGGATCCTACACAGAAAACCACAACCGTGGGAAGCAGTTGGATTTGGTTGATTGCGTCTTCACAGACTGTTCAACAGCCAGTGAAGGAGCTGGCGTGTATGTTACTGGATACGTGAGCCTGTCAGTCATCACCACCAAGTTTGAACACTGTGAAATAGTCTCCGAATATGGCTTCACATTTGGAGGAGGAATCTGCGTGAGCGGAGATTCAGCACTGTCAGTGGAGGGCAGCCAGTTCATCGACTGCTCGTCCAGACATGCAGGAGGCGCGATTTTTCATTGGAAAGCGGGAAAGCTCAGCATCTCCGACACTCTTGTGCAGGACTGCTCGTCTGGAACAACTGGCGCCATGTGCTTCGTCCCCTCTGGCGATTCTGGACTTTTTTCGTTCTTGCAAGTTTTCTTCGATGGGAATACGGTTGGTGAGGACACCACTCTCTTCTCGTCGACCTTCTATTTCGACGAGAATGCGACCAAGTTCCCTGATGTTGCAATCATGTGTGTCATGTTCTCTGTCATCCCAACACTCGCGTTTGATGATTGCTTCACCACTATCCATCCAGACTCAACTGGAATGATCAAGAGAGGAACGTTACTTGAATCAAACTTGTACGATCCTGTGAAGCATTTCGATCTCGAGTTCGCAAAGATTGGTCCACTCATAACAGCTGCACCAACAGCGAGATTGAACTTGGAGACAGGAAAGATTGAGTTGGAACTGAAGGGACAGACACCACTGATCTCGCAGGAATATGAAGTTTCAGTGGAAGACTCAGATGGACAAACAACAAGATTCAGAATGTTGTTCAAGGATCGTACAGGCACTCTAGTCCCACAATCAGAAGACAAACTGAGATACAACACTGACTACACAATCACAAAGATTGTGGGCACTCCCTCTTCATCATCATCTTCAACGATGGCCAATGACATCACACTCCCTCAAGCTACGTGGGTCTTCAACCTCGCTGAGTCTTCCTCGTTCCTTTCGTTCACCACTCCAGAAGCACCTCCGATCCTGAAAGCTTCGTGTCGTGTTGGGAGTGGGACACACCACGCGTGGATCCAGCTGACAGGGTTGAACATCGCAGCAGGAACGTACTCAGTGACAGTGAAGAATGTCGCATTCTCGTTTCAAGTGACATTCTCAGATCAGAAGGACGAAAACGGACAGAAGCAGTCATCAGAGGCATCAGTTCGTCTGTTCGGTGATGGAAGCATGCTGACCTTCGACACGGAGTACACGTTGGAGAGTTTGACCGACAGTACTCTGAATGATGTGGATTTGTGTGGAATGATCATCACATTCTCCACTCCACAAGCGACAGATCGGATTGTTGGGATTGGGACGATGGATTTCACCGACACTCAGAAAGATGAAGTGTCTGTATCTCTTTCTGGTGCCGACATGCTGAACGCGGAATACATCATCGAAATATCACCTTCAAATCTTCTGAATGACGACACGATCTCAGTTGCCTTCACCGATCAATCAGGCAAAGTGGCTGGGAGTGTTTATTCGGCAGATGGAGACCCTGTGCATTTCACATTTGGGCAGACATACGAGATTGTGTCGATCACACGCACAAACAGTCAGCCGATACTCTTCTTCGACTCACTCAGCTTTTCTGTTCCATCCGAACCAGCTCGGATTGAATCGACATCATCAGCTCTGAACGGTCCAAAGACAGCAGTGACAGTAACACTCAACGGAACAGCATTGTTCTCGGCAGCGATGACAGTGAAACTTACGAACCCCAGCAACAGTCGAGAGTTCAAGTCGAGTTTGTCGTTTGTTGATGAAACGAGCTGCACAGTGACGTTCCCAGCTGGTCAGACTGAAACGGACGCTGAACTTGTGTTTGGTGTATCGTACGATATTGTGTCGATTGAATCGTCGGATGGGAAGTTGTTTGTTGTGAACACAGGAGTGAAAGTATCAGTTCCATCAGCTCCGATCATCGACACCATCAGTTCGTCACTTTCTGAAAACTCCACACACTTCGAGATTGTGTTTGGAGGAACCTCTCTTCCTTCGATTGGGTCGTTCGTTGCGTCGATCTCTCCTTCGATCTCACTTTCGTTGAGTTTTGAGAATGGAAAGTGGACGACAGGATGGCTCGCCAATGGATCGAATGGAATGAAGATGAACACGAGTTATTTAGTGACGAAAATTGCTGATGGCGATGACGAAATGATCTTGAACAAGGATACGTTCACGACACCCAAGCCACCGCCATCTCTCATCTCCGCCACTTCCAACCTCATCACAGACGAGCCGAAGTATGCTCACGTGATCATCGTGTTCAGCGAGAAAGTGAAAGGATCATTCGACATTGTTGTGGAGGAGGATGGGAAGGATGTGACGATCACAGTGCCGATCTTGACAGAAGCTCTGGCTGGCGAAAGTCCGAAATTCATCGTTGTTGGAGACGATCGTCTGCTCACACACAACACAACATACACAATCAAGTCCATCGTTCCGACCCCTGGAACAGACTCCCCATTTGTCCGGATGGTCGACACGATCACGTTCCGCGTCCCAGAATCGTTGTATGTTCCTCCCACCGACCCCGACGGTCCCAAATCGTTGTCGCCTCAAATGAAGGCAATGTTGTGCTGGCTGATTCCGCTGGTTGCGTGTTTGATGCTCACAATCATCGTCGTCATCGTCATCGTTCTCATCCGCCGACGACAGAAGAAGAATGCCCAACAGGCTCAGAAAGAGATGGAAGTGCAAGAGCCGTTGGAAGTTGAGAAAGTGGATGAGGTCGGAGTGGATTGCTCGAATGGAGTGATTCGGACAGATGGCGACGATCATTCAGCGTTCGATTCGGCAGGAGAGATCAGATCAAATAAGGAGACCAATCAACTGACCAGATCACAGTTTGGAGAAGTGATGACGTGCAGTGGAGATTTTGGGATGTCGACAGCTCGACTGGGTGAGACACTTTACAGTGTGCTTCACAAGGAACATCGCGAGATTGGGAGGCGAGGGATTGGTGTTCAGATTGTGAATGGGTTGAAACACGTTGTGGCTCATCGACCAGTGAGTGATGTCCTGACTCGTCTGTCGTCTCACTGGATTCTGCTTGACACAGAAGGAAATGTCCAACTGAAACTCCAAATGACGTCGGAAGAAGCTGAACAAGAAGCAACTCAGGTTCAGCAACAGAACCCACACCCACGCTTGGGAGGAGACAACAATCAACAAACAGAAATAACTCAAGACTCGCAACCGGTCAAGTCGGGAACGGATGGTCTTCGATGGCGAGCACCTGAAGTTGTTGCTGGTGGAGGGATTGTTGTGGATCGACACAAAGCGGCAGTTTTTAGTCTTGGCCTGATCTTGTGGGAAATTGAGACTGGACAGGTGCCGTTTGGCGAATTGGATGCAGTGAATGCTCAACGACAATCAGGAACAGGAATTGTACCAAAAATGGACTCACTTCAAAACGAGGAATTTGTGTCGCTGATCCACAGCTGTCTTTCAGTTGATCCGAAACAACGCCCAACACTTTCTGAAATTGGCGAGTTCCTGTCTTCTCATCCGGAAGACACTCGCATTGCCTCGGGACTGGAAATGAAGGAACCTGAACCGTAGGCAGTTCACAGCAGAACATCCTGCTCACTCTTCATTCTCAACCGACCTTCACACACTTCACTCCGAAACCCGAACTGTGCAGTTTCATTTCACTCTGATCGTCACTGCTTGATCTTGTTTTCTGCGTTGGTTCGTCATTCTTTCTCGAACCTTGAGTCTTTTCTTCTTTGCAAACTCTTCGTTCCACCACATCGCATCTTCTCGTTCAAAGTGATTCTCGGCAACATTCAAATTCCGCGTTCATCTCTCTTACCAATCAGTCTCGAGCTGTGCGGTCTCACCTCATCCTCCGCCCACACTGCCAGTTCGTCTTTTACTCATTCTTTCTCAACTCTTGAGTCTCTGCTTCTCCGACAGGCTGTTCATTTCACTACATCGCCCTTTTTGCCATTGATTCTCATCTTCCTTCAAAACTCCGCTTCTATCTCTCTCCGCAGCCGACTCTCTTTTGGGAGGAGGTTGGTGGGTTGTGTGGAAGCATTCATTCACTATTATACTCGTCTAAATTGCTTTTGATTCGTTTCAGAATGATTCTACTTGCGAACTTCTTTCGGAAATGTCCACTCTCAGATCCAGACTGTTCACTGAACTTGAAAAGCGATCAAAGGTGTAACATTTTTGAACACTCCATCACATCACCTAACAATCTGATCTAGATCTCAAAGGATTGCTGTTTCACCTCCTAATTGCGTTCATTATGAAACCTACATGGTCATTCATTGTATTTCTGCTCACTGTTGCAGCAGAATCTCACTCCACATCAACAATTCCCAAAAGCCACCGTATTCATCATGATCGAAATCTCAAACTGATTCTCGAGCAACACTCCGATCATCACTGGAACAACAATCTGAAACAACCCATTGTCCTTCCGAATAAAGCAGTATTCTCGAGTTGGACAAGAATCCAAAACACAGAATCCGAAATTCGAGGATCGGAAGGAACGGAAATTGTGTTTACAGATGGTCAAGATGCATGTACGGAAGAAGAAATCAGTGAGAAGAAGAAATTTCAAATTTTGATTGAGAACTCAACAGTTTCTCTGAATTGTATTTCGTTCGTTTTAACACCGATGCAAACTCAGATCCAGACCCAAAGACGAAACGAGGAAGAACTACGAGCACTGGTGGTTGAAGATTCGTCAGTGTCATTGCAGACATGTTGCTTCAAGCTCGCGACGCATGATTCGCCCATTTTAATCCGAAGCCAAAGCGAAGACCATACGAAGTCGACACGTGTGATTCTCCACAACTGCAAGATGACGACGTCAGGGAGTGTATTACCCTCGTTTACCTCTACTACTCTCTCGAAAGGGACGAACACTGTCGAATTGAACCTGATCTCGTCAACACTGGATTCGTTCGTAATGGGGACGGGGGACGGAGTTCTTGTGACATTTGAAGATGATGACGAAGAAACAGAAAGCAAGCAGGTAGTTTCGTGTTCATTGTCAGGAATTTTGGTTCGGAATGGAAGTGCGCCGTTCTGTCCTTGCAAGAAGCTTGACTGGAAGTTTTCGCAGAGCTTGTTTGGATGCTGGATGGAAAATAGTTCCAACCACCTTTCGGGGGGCCAGGCGAGATGATGGGAGGGACACGCTATCATCTGGTGACGATTGGGGGAAGCTCGTCGCCATCGAAGACACAAGTAGGAAGGAGCACGAATATGTATGATCCCAACGAGATCTTCGATTCCTCGACACTCACGATCCGACGAGATTGGTCGTATTATCTGTACACCGACGCCAGCACCGCAACCAAGTTTGTGACGTTCACATTCACCACACCAACCCAGCCCTCACATGTGCACAGCATCTGGACGAGTCTTGATGAATCTTTGGATTATGTTGTGTTCTCTCTGATCACGACCAACGTGAAGGATGGGAAATACACGCTTGTGCTGAAGGATGGATCCACTCAAGTTCAGCTGGAGACGACGATTGTGGGATCGGCGGGGTCGGTGACTGTGTTGGCACGAAACGCGTCTGGATCGGCGAAAGTGAAATATGGAACGACTTATGAGCTGGTTTCTCTTTCGAACTCAACTGTGTCGACGACTCCAACACCGATCCAAGTGACGACACCGCCAGCTCCTCGTCGTGTGGTCAGTGTGTCGGAAACGAGTGGAAGCGATTCAATTGATCTTCACTGGACATCGTCAAATCTTACCCCATACACGTCGTATACAGTGTTTCTCTCGTCAACAAGCACCCCATCTGGTGTAGCAGCCCACACCTGCACACTCGAGATTTTCACAGCTGTCTCAGGTGGATTGCATGACACTTCAGTCCAGTTGTATCCATTCGATGTGAACAAACAACTTGAATACGGAACTGTGTATTCTGTGACGCGAGTGGAAGAGACACTGACATCAACTCGAATTGCATGCGATGCGATGACGATCACGACTCCTTCAGAACCGTCGCGAATTGAAGGAGTTGAATCGATTGTTCTGAACGGAGCAAAGACGAAAGCAACAGTGACATTCTCTGGTCGAGCTCTGAAGTCGTCGATGGGATCAATCCGCGCGAAGAAGGGAGTCTCAACTTGGACTTCGCTTTCACCTCTGACGTTTGTGGATTCGACAACATGCCGAGGAGTTTTCTCAGTTGGATTGGATCAAACGACCTCAACGATGAAGTTCAAAGAAGAATACGTGATTGAGGGAGTTGGATCAGGATGTGTTGTAAACTCGGCTGTCTCAATCCGCATTCCAGCAGCACCTGTTCTCAACACACTTTCTGCATCACTCGACACATCCACCAACCATCACATCAACGTGACAGTCTCAGTTTCAGAGGTTGTTGTGAGTGGAGTGTACGAAGCATGGTTCACAGGGGTTTTGGATCCTTTCACGATTTCCCTGACAAATGGACACGGAACGAGCAGGCTGGAAATCACGATGGGATCGCGGTATTATTTCAACAAGACGTATTCTCTGTCATCGTTGATGAAAAGAGAGGCAGGGAAAGAAGACGAGCACATTGTGTTTGGAGAGCGGAAGATGACAACGCCAGAAGGACCGACACTTTCGAGCATCGGTTTGCCCACACTGACACCGAGCAATCTGAACACTGTGGATCTGAAACTGGATTGTTTTCGAATGCCGGAAGAAACGTTCACTCTGGCAGTATTTGATGTTTCAGACACGAAGAAGAAAGAGATTGGTCTGTCGTTCTCGTTTGGATCCCCATCTCCGACGTCGATTGTGGAAGGGACATTTCTGGTTTATCAGAGCGAGGAGCTGAAGTATGGAAGAACGTACGAAGTGGTGAGGTTGAGAAGTTCAACCATCTCTGCATCTGTGCGGTCATCGACTCGCTTCACCATTCCACCAGCACCATGTCGAGTGGAATCAGCAGTTTGTGATCTTCTCGACGAAAAGAAGACATCAGGGACAGTTCGGCTGACAGGAGTTGCATTTCCTGGTGGATCATCTTTTTCAGTATCGATTCAGGAATGGGATTCAAAGTCGAATCAAGCGAAGGGTTCATTGCTTGTTTTGGGTGGAGTTGTCTCTGGAAGTGGTCTTCAGACATCAGCATCAGTGACAGAGTTGATATTTGGTAATGCGAGCTCAAAACTGAAATACGGAAGAGAGTACGTTGTCTCTCTTTTGACCATCGGGAGTTCACCGACAATAGTGAATCCAGCAGTTCAATTCCGAGTTCCGGCTGAACCGAGTCGTTTCACGAAACTGAGAGTGGCATCGTACGACACACTTGAAAAGACCGCGAATTTTGTTGTTGAAGGAGTGTCGATGCCAACAAACAAGAATCTGACTCTGTCTCTTACACCATCTTCGTCTTCGGTAGTTCGGAAGATTGTTGTGTTGTTCACGACAAGCACACTTGGATCAGGAAGTGGGATTCTGTTTTCGGAGAATTCAGATGAGATTGAGCTGGATTATGGAACGACGTACGAAGTAACTCAAGTTGAAGACGAGAAGAACGATTCATTGCTGTTTGTTGGTGGACTGACGATCTCGACGATTTCAGAACCTGGTCGAGTTTTGAAAGTGTCTGGTGTTTCGTATTCTGGAGACATGAACACGACGACGATCTCGCTTTCAGGTCATTGGATGGAGACAGGAGAGTTCGCGATGGAAGTGGAGAACACAGCAGACTCGACAGACAAGGCAATTCTGACAGCCTCGTTCGTTTCGTCAACGGAAGGGTCAAGCACAGGATCGCTGTATCCGACAGCGGAACTGAAATATGGAGTGGGATATCGAATTGTGAGTTTGGAGAAGAAAGTTGGGAAGAATCGGAAAGTTCATGTTGAACCGAGTGCGAGATTCTCGATTGGACCAAGGCCTGCTCGTTTGACGGGATTGACGCAGAACTCACCAAGTGATGAGGAGAAGGAACTGCGGCTTGTGTTGACTGGGATTGGAATGACGAATGGACCGTTCAAGATTGAGCTTCATCCGGCTGGGTCATTGACCGCGACTTTCACAGATGGGACAACTGGATCGACCACAGCAATTCTGTTCTCGACGAAGGTGGAAGATACGAAACTGAACTATTCGACGAGATATGAAGTGATTGGCGTGAGAGACTCGTCTTCAGCGCAAGTTGCGTTTGTTTCTGGACTTTGGTTCGAAACTGGGTCTGAACCGACTCGTCTTGTTGGGATCTCGTCGACACTTCGATTGAATCCTTCTCAAACGACAGTTCTGATTCCAGTTTCAGGTCGAGAGCTAAAGACGACTGAAGAGTATTTGGTTGAAGTGAAAGACACGGTGTCGCCGTTCTCTGTATCGAATCTTTCGATGTCGTTCTTGTCGTCGTCATCGGAATGGATTGTTTCGGGGACTATTTTTGGAGATTCGGTTGAGATTGTTCCGTTGCATTCGTATTCTGTGATTGGATTCTTCGCTTCTGGGTCGTCGTCTCCGCTATTCTTTGAACCGATTTCTTTCACCGTTCCTTCGGAACCGCCTCGTCTGACAAAACTGAGAGTGGAATCGTACGAATCACTTGAAAAGACGGCGAATTTTGTTGTTGAAGGAGTGTCGATGCCAACAAACAAGAATCTGACACTGTCTCTGACAGGATCTTCGTCTTCGACAGTTCGGAAGATTGTTGTGTTGTTCACGACAAGCACACTTGGATCAGGAAGTGGGATTCTGTTTTCGGAGAATTCAGATGAGATTGAGCTGGATTATGGAACGACGTACGAAGTAACTCAAGTTGAAGACGAGAAGAACGATTCATTGCTGTTTGTTGGTGGACTGACGATCTCGACGATTTCAGAACCTGGTCGAGTTTTGAAAGTGTCTGGTGTTTCGTATTCTGGAGACATGAACACAACGACGATCTCTCTTTCTGGTCATTGGATGGAGACTGGAGAGTTCGCGATGGAAGTGGAGAACACAGCAGACTCGACAGACAAGGCAGTTGTGACAGCCTCGTTCGTTTCGTCAACGGAAGGGTCAAGCACAGGATCGCTGTATCCGACAGCGGAACTGAAATATGGAGTGGGATATCGAATTGTGAGTTTGGAGAAGAAAGTTGGGAAGAATCGGAAAGTTCATGTTGAACCGAGTGCGAGATTCTCGATTGGACCAAGGCCTGCTCGTTTGACGGGATTGACGCAGAACTCACCAAGTGATGAGGAGAAGGAACTGCGGCTTGTGTTGACTGGGATTGGAATGACGAATGGACCATTCAAGATTGAGCTTCATCCGGCTGGGTCACTGACAGCAGCATTCACAGATGGGACAACTGGATCGAGCACAGCGATTCTGTTCTCGACGAACGCGTCAGTTGCTCGACTGAACTATTCGACGAGATATGAAGTGATTGGCGTGAGAGACTCGTCTTCAGCGCAAGTTGCGTTTGTTTCTGAACTTTGGTTCGAAACTGGGTCTGAACCGACTCGTCTTGTTGGGATCTCGTCGACACTTCGATTGAATCCTTCTCAAACGACAGTTCTGATTCCAGTTTCAGGTCGAGAGCTAAAGACGACTGAAGAGTATTTGGTTGAAGTGAAAGACACGGTGTCGCCGTTCTCTGTATCGAATCTTTCGATGTCGTTCTTGTCGTCGTCATCGGAATGGATTGTTTCGGGGACTATTTTTGGAGATTCGGTTGAGATTGTTCCGTTGCATTCGTATTCTGTGATTGGATTCTTCGCTTCTGGGTCGTCGTCTCCGCTATTCTTTGAACCGATTTCTTTCACCGTTCCTTCGGAACCGCCTCGTCTGACAAAACTGAGAGTGGAATCGTACGAATCACTTGAAAAGACGGCGAATTTTGTTGTTGAAGGAGTGTCGATGCCAACAAACAAGAATCTGACACTGTCTCTGACAGGATCTTCGTCTTCGACAGTTCGGAAGATTGTTGTGTTGTTCACGACAAGCACACTTGGATCAGGAAGTGGGATTCTGTTTTCGGAGAATTCAGATGAGATTGAGCTGGATTATGGAACGACGTACGAAGTAACTCAAGTTGAAGACGAGAAGAACGATTCATTGCTGTTTGTTGGTGGACTGACGATCTCGACGATTTCAGAACCTGGTCGAGTTTTGAAAGTGTCTGGTGTTTCGTATTCTGGAGACATGAACACGACGACGATCTCGCTTTCAGGTCATTGGATGGAGACAGGAGAGTTCGCGATGGAAGTGGAGAACACAGCAGACTCGACAGACAAGGCAATTCTGACAGCCTCGTTCGTTTCGTCAACGGAAGGGTCAAGCACAGGATCGCTGTATCCGACAGCGGAACTGAAATATGGAGTGGGATATCGAATTGTGAGTTTGGAGAAGAAAGTTGGGAAGAATCGGAAAGTTCATGTTGAACCGAGTGCGAGATTCTCGATTGGACCAAGGCCTGCTCGTTTGACGGGATTGACGCAGAACTCACCAAGTGATGAGGAGAAGGAACTGCGGCTTGTGTTGACTGGGATTGGAATGACGAATGGACCATTCAAGATTGAGCTTCATCCGGCTGGGTCACTGACAGCAGCATTCACAGATGGGACAACTGGATCGACCACAGCAATTCTGTTCTCGACGAAGGTGGAAGATACGAAACTGAACTATTCGACGAGATATGAAGTGATTGGCGTGAGAGACTCGTCTTCAGCGCAAGTTGCGTTTGTTTCTGGACTTTGGTTCGAAACTGGGTCTGAACCGACTCGTCTTGTTGGGATCTCGTCGACACTTCGATTGAATCCTTCTCAAACGACAGTTCTGATTCCAGTTTCAGGTCGAGAGCTAAAGACGACTGAAGAGTATTTGGTTGAAGTGAAAGACACGGTGTCGCCGTTCTCTGTATCGAATCTTTCGATGTCGTTCTTGTCGTCGTCATCGGAATGGATTGTTTCGGGGACTATTTTTGGAGATTCGGTTGAGATTGTTCCGTTGCATTCGTATTCTGTGATTGGATTCTTCGCTTCTGGGTCGTCGTCTCCGCTATTCTTTGAACCGATTTCTTTCACCGTTCCTTCGGAACCGCCTCGTCTGACAAAACTGAGAGTGGAATCGTACGACTCACTTGAAAAGACAGCGAATTTAGTCGTTGAAGGAGTGTCGATGCCAACAAACAAGAATCTGACGTTGTCTCTGACAGCATCGTCGTCTTCAGTGATTCGGAAGATTGTTGTGTTGTTCACGACAAGCACACTTGGATCAGGAAGTGGGATTCTGTTTTCGGAGAATGAGTCAGAGATTGAGCTGGATTATGGAAAGACGTACGAAGTAACTCAAGTTGAAGACGAGAACAAGGCGGAATTGCTGTTTGTTGGTGGACTGACGATCTCGACGATTTCAGAACCGGGTCGAGTTTTGAAAGTGGTTGGTGTTTCGTATTCTGGAGACATGAACACAACGACGATCTCTCTTTCTGGTCATTGGATGGAGACTGGAGAGTTCGCGATGGAAGTGGAGAACACAGCAGACTCGACAGACAAGGCAGTTGTGACAGCCTCGTTCGTTTCGTCAACGGAAGGGTCAAGCACAGGATCGCTGTATCCGACAGCGGAACTGAAATATGGAGTGGGATATCGAATTGTGAGTTTGGAGAAGAAAGTTGGGAAGAATCGGAAAGTTCATGTTGAACCGAGTGCGAGATTCTCGATTGGACCAAGGCCTGCTCGTTTGACGGGATTGACGCAGAACTCACCAAGTGATGAGGAGAAGGAACTGCGGCTTGTGTTGACTGGGATTGGAATGACGAATGGACCATTCAAGATTGAGCTTCATCCGGCTGGGTCACTGACAGCAGCATTCACAGATGGGACAACTGGATCGAGCACAGCGATTCTGTTCTCGACGAACGCGTCAGTTGCTCGACTGAACTATTCGACGAGATATGAAGTGATTGGCGTGAGAGACTCGTCTTCAGGGCAAGTTGCATTTGTTTCTGAACTTTGGTTCGAAACTGGGTCTGAACCGACTCGTCTTGTTGGGATCTCGTCGACACTTCGATTGAATCCTTCTCAAACGACAGTTCTGATTCCAGTTTCAGGTCGAGAGCTAAAGACGACTGAAGAGTATTTGGTTGAAGTGAAAGACACGGTGTCGCCGTTCTCTGTATCGAATCTTTCGATGTCGTTCTTGTCGTCGTCATCGGAATGGATTGTTTCGGGGACTATTTTTGGAGATTCGGTTGAGATTGTTCCGTTGCATTCGTATTCTGTGATTGGATTCTTCGCTTCTGGGTCGTCGTCTCCGCTATTCTTTGAACCGATTTCTTTCACCGTTCCTTCGGAACCGCCTCGTCTGACAAAACTGAGAGTGGAATCGTACGAATCACTTGAAAAGACGGCGAATTTTGTTGTTGAAGGAGTGTCGATGCCAACAAACAAGAATCTGACACTGTCTCTGACAGGATCTTCGTCTTCGACAGTTCGGAAGATTGTTGTGTTGTTCACGACAAGCACACTTGGATCAGGAAGTGGGATTCTGTTTTCGGAGAATTCAGATGAGATTGAGCTGGATTATGGAACGACGTACGAAGTAACTCAAGTTGAAGACGAGAAGAACGATTCATTGCTGTTTGTTGGTGGACTGACGATCTCGACGATTTCAGAACCTGGTCGAGTTTTGAAAGTGTCTGGTGTTTCGTATTCTGGAGACATGAACACGACGACGATCTCGCTTTCAGGTCATTGGATGGAGACAGGAGAGTTCGCGATGGAAGTGGAGAACACAGCAGACTCGACAGACAAGGCAATTCTGACAGCCTCGTTCGTTTCGTCAACGGAAGGGTCAAGCACAGGATCGCTGTATCCGACAGCGGAACTGAAATATGGAGTGGGATATCGAATTGTGAGTTTGGAGAAGAAAGTTGGGAAGAATCGGAAAGTTCATGTTGAACCGAGTGCGAGATTCTCGATTGGACCAAGGCCTGCTCGTTTGACGGGATTGACGCAGAACTCACCAAGTGATGAGGAGAAGGAACTGCGGCTTGTGTTGACTGGGATTGGAATGACGAATGGACCATTCAAGATTGAGCTTCATCCGGCTGGGTCACTGACAGCAGCATTCACAGATGGGACAACTGGATCGAGCACAGCGATTCTGTTCTCGACGAACGCGTCAGTTGCTCGACTGAACTATTCGACGAGATATGAAGTGATTGGCGTGAGAGACTCGTCTTCAGCGCAAGTTGCGTTTGTTTCTGGACTTTGGTTCGAAACTGGGTCTGAACCGACTCGTCTTGTTGGGATCTCGTCGACACTTCGATTGAATCCTTCTCAAACGACAGTTCTGATTCCAGTTTCAGGTCGAGAGCTAAAGACGACTGAAGAGTATTTGGTTGAAGTGAAAGACACGGTGTCGCCGTTCTCTGTATCGAATCTTTCGATGTCGTTCTTGTCGTCGTCATCGGAATGGATTGTTTCGGGGACTATTTTTGGAGATTCGGTTGAGATTGTTCCGTTGCATTCGTATTCTGTGATTGGATTCTTCGCTTCTGGGTCGTCGTCTCCGCTATTCTTTGAACCGATTTCTTTCACCGTTCCTTCGGAACCGCCTCGTCTGACAAAACTGAGAGTGGAATCGTACGAATCACTTGAAAAGACGGCGAATTTTGTTGTTGAAGGAGTGTCGATGCCAACAAACAAGAATCTGACACTGTCTCTGACAGGATCTTCGTCTTCGACAGTTCGGAAGATTGTTGTGTTGTTCACGACAAGCACACTTGGATCAGGAAGTGGGATTCTGTTTTCGGAGAATTCAGATGAGATTGAGCTGGATTATGGAACGACGTACGAAGTAACTCAAGTTGAAGACGAGAAGAACGATTCATTGCTGTTTGTTGGTGGACTGACGATCTCGACGATTTCAGAACCTGGTCGAGTTTTGAAAGTGTCTGGTGTTTCGTATTCTGGAGACATGAACACGACGACGATCTCGCTTTCAGGTCATTGGATGGAGACAGGAGAGTTCGCGATGGAAGTGGAGAACACAGCAGACTCGACAGACAAGGCAATTCTGACAGCCTCGTTCGTTTCGTCAACGGAAGGGTCAAGCACAGGATCGCTGTATCCGACAGCGGAACTGAAATATGGAGTGGGATATCGAATTGTGAGTTTGGAGAAGAAAGTTGGGAAGAATCGGAAAGTTCATGTTGAACCGAGTGCGAGATTCTCGATTGGACCAAGGCCTGCTCGTTTGACGGGATTGACGCAGAACTCACCAAGTGATGAGGAGAAGGAACTGCGGCTTGTGTTGACTGGGATTGGAATGACGAATGGACCATTCAAGATTGAGCTTCATCCGGCTGGGTCACTGACAGCAGCATTCACAGATGGGACAACTGGATCGAGCACAGCGATTCTGTTCTCGACGAACGCGTCAGTTGCTCGACTGAACTATTCGACGAGATATGAAGTGATTGGCGTGCGAGACTCGTCTTCAGGGCAAGTTGCATTTGTTTCTGGACTTTCATTCGAAACTGGGTCTGAACCGACTCGTCTTGTTGGGATCTCGTCGACACTTCGATTGAATCCTTCTCAAACGACAGTTCTGATTCCAGTTTCAGGTCGAGAGCTAAAGACGACTGAAGAGTATTTGGTTGAAGTGAAAGACACGGTGTCGCCGTTCTCTGTATCGAATCTTTCGATGTCGTTCTTGTCGTCGTCATCGGAATGGATTGTTTCGGGGACTATTTTTGGAGATTCGGTTGAGATTGTTCCGTTGCATTCGTATTCTGTGATTGGATTCTTCGCTTCTGGGTCGTCGTCTCCGCTATTCTTTGAACCGATTTCTTTCACCGTTCCTTCGGAACCGCCTCGTCTGACAAAACTGAGAGTGGAATCGTACGACTCACTTGAAAAGACGGCGAATTTTGTTGTTGAAGGAGTGTCGATGCCAACAAACAAGAATCTGACACTGTCTCTGACAGGATCTTCGTCTTCGACAGTTCGGAAGATTGTTGTGTTGTTCACGACAAGCACACTTGGATCAGGAAGTGGGATTCTGTTTTCGGAGAATTCAGATGAGATTGAGCTGGATTATGGAACGACGTACGAAGTAACTCAAGTTGAAGACGAGAAGAACGATTCATTGCTGTTTGTTGGTGGACTGACGATCTCGACGATTTCAGAACCTGGTCGAGTTTTGAAAGTGTCTGGTGTTTCGTATTCTGGAGACATGAACACGACGACGATCTCGCTTTCAGGTCATTGGATGGAGACAGGAGAGTTCGCGATGGAAGTGGAGAACACAGCAGACTCGACAGACAAGGCAATTCTGACAGCCTCGTTCGTTTCGTCAACGGAAGGGTCAAGCACAGGATCGCTGTATCCGACAGCGGAACTGAAATATGGAGTGGGATATCGAATTGTGAGTTTGGAGAAGAAAGTTGGGAAGAATCGGAAAGTTCATGTTGAACCGAGTGCGAGATTCTCGATTGGACCAAGGCCTGCTCGTTTGACGGGATTGACGCAGAACTCACCAAGTGATGAGGAGAAGGAACTGCGGCTTGTGTTGACTGGGATTGGAATGACGAATGGACCATTCAAGATTGAGCTTCATCCGGCTGGGTCACTGACAGCAGCATTCACAGATGGGACAACTGGATCGAGCACAGCGATTCTGTTCTCGACGAACGCGTCAGTTGCTCGACTGAACTATTCGACGAGATATGAAGTGATTGGCGTGAGAGACTCGTCTTCAGCGCAAGTTGCGTTTGTTTCTGAACTTTGGTTCGAAACTGGGTCTGAACCGACTCGTCTTGTTGGGATCTCGTCGACACTTCGATTGAATCCTTCTCAAACGACAGTTCTGATTCCAGTTTCAGGTCGAGAGCTAAAGACGACTGAAGAGTATTTGGTTGAAGTGAAAGACACGGTGTCGCCGTTCTCTGTATCGAATCTTTCGATGTCGTTCTTGTCGTCGTCATCGGAATGGATTGTTTCGGGGACTATTTTTGGAGATTCGGTTGAGATTGTTCCGTTGCATTCGTATTCTGTGATTGGATTCTTCGCTTCTGGGTCGTCGTCTCCGCTATTCTTTGAACCGATTTCTTTCACCGTTCCTTCGGAACCGCCTCGTCTGACAAAACTGAGAGTGGAATCGTACGAATCACTTGAAAAGACGGCGAATTTTGTTGTTGAAGGAGTGTCGATGCCAACAAACAAGAATCTGACACTGTCTCTGACAGGATCTTCGTCTTCGACAGTTCGGAAGATTGTTGTGTTGTTCACGACAAGCACACTTGGATCAGGAAGTGGGATTCTGTTTTCGGAGAATTCAGATGAGATTGAGCTGGATTATGGAACGACGTACGAAGTAACTCAAGTTGAAGACGAGAAGAACGATTCATTGCTGTTTGTTGGTGGACTGACGATCTCGACGATTTCAGAACCTGGTCGAGTTTTGAAAGTGTCTGGTGTTTCGTATTCTGGAGACATGAACACGACGACGATCTCGCTTTCAGGTCATTGGATGGAGACAGGAGAGTTCGCGATGGAAGTGGAGAACACAGCAGACTCGACAGACAAGGCAATTCTGACAGCCTCGTTCGTTTCGTCAACGGAAGGGTCAAGCACAGGATCGCTGTATCCGACAGCGGAACTGAAATATGGAGTGGGATATCGAATTGTGAGTTTGGAGAAGAAAGTTGGGAAGAATCGGAAAGTTCATGTTGAACCGAGTGCGAGATTCTCGATTGGACCAAGGCCTGCTCGTTTGACGGGATTGACGCAGAACTCACCAAGTGATGAGGAGAAGGAACTGCGGCTTGTGTTGACTGGGATTGGAATGACGAATGGACCATTCAAGATTGAGCTTCATCCGGCTGGGTCACTGACAGCAGCATTCACAGATGGGACAACTGGATCGAGCACAGCGATTCTGTTCTCGACGAACGCGTCAGTTGCTCGACTGAACTATTCGACGAGATATGAAGTGATTGGCGTGCGAGACTCGTCTTCAGGGCAAGTTGCATTTGTTTCTGGACTTTCATTCGAAACTGGGTCTGAACCGACTCGTCTTGTTGGGATCTCGTCGACACTTCGATTGAATCCTTCTCAAACGACAGTTCTGATTCCAGTTTCAGGTCGAGAGCTAAAGACGACTGAAGAGTATTTGGTTGAAGTGAAAGACACGGTGTCGCCGTTCTCGGTCTCAAATCTTTCGATGTCGTTCTCGTCATCGTCGTCGGAATGGATTGTCTCTGGAGTGATTTTTGGAGATTCAGTTGAGATTGTTCCGTTGCATTCGTATTCCGTGATTGGATTCTTCGCTTCTGGGTCGTCGTCTCCGCTTTTCTTTGAACCGATTTCTTTCACCGTTCCCGAAACTCCTTTTATTGCTTCGATTTCTGCAACCTTCACCTCAGCCCTCAATGCTTCAATTATTCTATCACTATCTGGAACGAATCTGCTGATGGATTCAACATTCCTGATCCATCTTGTGAACTCTGCTCAGACCATCCCTGTCACATTCACCTCTGAAACGTCTGGATCATCATCCCCGATCTCATTGATTCGCCAACCTGGTCTTCCCTACGCCACGATGTTCAAAATATCGAAGATCAGCAGCGTGGCGAACCCAACGCTGGAAATCCCTATCAGCTCCAAGACATTCGGGCCATTCACTGCTCCAACTGAGTTGTTTCTGTTCTCCGACTCGTCAGGATCGACAGATGAATCGCTTTTTGGCGGAGAAGACTTTCCAGCGAGATCGCTTGGGTTGTTGTTCGATGTTGTGAAACGGTTGACTCTGAAGCGATTGACCATCAGCACTGTGAATTCGACGATTTTGGAGAAAGGCCTTGACTTCCGTTCGATGCGAGTGAAACTGACGGACAGTGTGACATCTCACCCGACGATTAAAGTGAAGCCAGAGAATGGAGTAGCGTGGATGCTTCGCGGAAATGGGCGACTTGAACTGGAATCGCTGACGATTGTTGGATCATCGGAACTGAAAGCTAAGGGATCAGGTCTTGTTTGGATGGATGGAGGATCGATTGAGATGTCGAAAGTTATTCTGAAATTACTTGAGACATCGTCGCCGATTTTGGAGCTGTCATCACTCTCACACGCATCGCTCAGCGAGACCTCGTTTTCGGGGAGTATTGAGAGTGTGTTTGCGAAAGTATCGGATACAGCCAACATGACACTGTCGAGCTGCACATTCCTTGGTCCATCGACATCATCCACTTCTCTCTCCTCATCTTATTCACAATCGAACACAGAAGACATGTGCAGCTGGACAGGGGCTGTCATCCAAACTTCAAACTCCAATCTCTACCTCTTCTCCTCACACTTCTCGCATCTCCGCCAAGGCTCAATTGAGACTGTCGATGGAAGAGTGGAGGTATTTGGCTCAAGTTTTCAAAAGAACTTTGCTAGTTTCGAAGCATTCCCGTCGTTTAGAAGGAATATCCGCTGCAGCGGGAATGGGGAAGTTGTGATCGAGTCGCTGAGTGGAGGAGACGGAACAAAGGAGCACAGAAATGGATGGATTGTGTTGGAAGAGAACTGCACAATCGAAACCGACGATATCGCAGCCGACTCAGTGTTCTTCTCGCCGGAACTGACACCAAACGAGAAGAAAGCAGAATGGAACAAGAAAACGAAGACATTCAAACTTGGACTGAAAGGAGAGTTCCTGATTCCCTGTGGATTGTCGCTTGAAGTGTTCTCAATTGAAGAGAAGATAGAGAAATCGAAGATGACCATCCCACTCTCCTCTTCGAACACAGGCGACTGGACAGAGTCATCGATGACGATCACACTGTCGGAAGAAAAACTGTCGCAACTGGAATCGAAACTGGAATGGCGAACTCGACTTGTGTTTGGGTCGGATGATCGCACATCGACGTCGGTGATGCTGAAACTGAGTTCTTCGGATGAACGCAAATCGCTCTTATCACTCCACAAGAACTGGCTCCTTCCTCTGATCATCTCACTGAGTGTCCTTCTGGTCGCCTTCTTCGTGATTCTGGTGAGTGTTCTCGTCTGTCGGCGAAACAAGAAGCAGAATGCCGAAAAGTTGTCAGCTCAAAAAAAGGAACTCAATGAAACAGACATCGCCTTCAAAATGGAGATAATAGACAACGAGATTCGCTACTACCAAGACCACTCAACATCAGCTAACCTCGTGAAAGCCCCAGACAACGCTTTCGATCACGCCAAATCGATGGATGATCTTCGTCCTGAAAGAGGGAGACTCGATCCGACCGGATTGGTGGACACTCGAAAAGTGATGCGGTTTGGAGACGAAAAGGAGACAACGATCATCTTTACGAACGACACGCTGTTCAACAGGTTGCATCGACAGCAGGTGAAGCTGATGAAAGACGAGAAGCAGCGGATGTCAATTGAATTGGCGAAGCTGGCAGAGCGAATGCGTCAGAACGTCGAGAACTTCACCGCACTGAGTCGGATCTCTCCTCATACAATTCTTCTGGACCGAGAGAACACCGTGATGCTTCAAACCGAAGAGAAGGCAGCTGACCCAACACAAAACTCGACACAGTCTTTTTTAGCGCTTAAGCCCCTCGGCGAGGGGCACGAGGGGAAGCGCTGGCAGGCCCCAGAGATCTACGAAGGGAAAGAGAAGGTGTCGGCGGAGAAAGCGGCGGTGTTCAGTTTGGGACTGATTCTTTGGGAATTGGAAACGGAAAGTGTTCCGTTTGGGGAAGTTGACTCGACGAACGCTCAGCGATTGCTTGGGACGGGATTCCAGCCCTTCGCTGACAGATCGGTGGGAGTGGAGTTGATGATTATAATTGAGAAGTGTCTGTCGTTGAAGCCGGATGATCGACCGACACTTCAAGATCTGATCACGTCACTGGAATCGTCGTCTCTGTTCAGCGACAACCAAACCCAGCAGAATCAGGTGGACCTGAACGCTTGACACATCGCTTGATCCCCATCGTTCTCACTTCATCCTCACAATCATCACATCACTCTGATTATCTCTCTTTACACAACCTCCTGCTCACATCTCACGCGAGCATCGTTCAAGCTATCTCGATACCTCTTCTCGCATGAGATGACCACTTCATCCATGCGAGTCTTTGTTGGACACCCAATCCATCCTCACTCTTAATTTCTCTGGCATCACACTCTGTTCAGACTGAGCTGAGTTAGACTCGTCTCTCAGATGGAGACTTGTCTCGCTCAGGTTCGCTCTGACCACTCGCTTCAGCAAGAGCGATCGACAAACCAAACCAAAATCACTCGTCACATTCACACGTGTGTTCGTTTTCCTCATTCGTGTTTATCCCACCATTGTCATCCTCTTGCTGACTTTGTGAGTGGGAACGATTTGTGGTCATGATTTTGGAAGCCAATCTTCAATCTGTCGCCACTTCCGCACGTTTTTTGGTTTAAGAAGCCACCGCAGTCACCCTTCTTTGGTTGTGAGATCATCTCATTGAATCATCTGGCGTCTTCTTTCTCCTCGTATCTTTTCATTACCCGCTTTTCCAACGTAGAGATCCGCTTTCCACGTCACGTTTGTTTTTGCCTCTTTCGTCCACTCGTCATACGTGGAGTTTCTTTCATCTTTGTCCACATCGTCTTTTCGTCCTTTTTCGAGGAAAGGCGAGATCCACACCGCTCTCGATTCTGGACTTTTCTTCAATCCAACATCGCTCTTCTGTGATTTCCGATCTATGGTTTCTTCTTTTCGAGATGAAGAAAGTTTGAGAAAAAATTTATGAAACATTGAATAAGTTCGCCAAAATCATGAGATGATGTCTTATTCGACTTCTGTTCTGAGTGATCTTCCCCCTGACTTTTTTGATCAACTCGTCAAAACGAATTCTCACGGATTGTTTTCCTTTTCCAATATAATATTGAAGAAAAATAGGGCAATACTGAGATGAGTGAAACGAGTGTCACCAATCCGGCCCTTTTTCTGTGCGGTGCAGTGCGGAAGTTAAAACTGCAACGTCGACATGAGAAAGCTAGGGAGAGCATACTGGGTTTATCTTCTTCCTCGGAGAGTAGGCTTGTCTGACCGGCCTAAAGTGGCGGTCAATGTCAGTTGAGAATTGTTCAAAGGGTCAGATCAGATCTGATCCTTAAAATTACATGCTATGGACAAATCACGACAACTTTACCGATATACGTGACTGGAGTTGCTTACAGATGCCGCCTGGCAGCATACTTACACTTCTTCATTCTTCTCCACGATCCACCTTCATCTGAACTGTGTCTTTTCGCTATCTCTGTTTCATTCTCACTTTTCGACAGAGAGTCGACCTCACCTCTCGATTCAATAGTGTTCGGAGCAGAAATACCCGTCGTGTTGACAGTCCCCCAGGCTTTTGCTCTCGATGTAGATCCAACGCACAGGACAGTTTTTCAATCTTCTTTTCATGTTTTCATCACTTTTTCATTGATATTCTTCCATTCCATGGACCATCATCAGTCTATTTCATCAGACTTTCGCAATCTCCGTTCACTCATCTCCTTCACGTCACTGCCAACTATTTCTCGCTGGTTTAGCTCTCTCCTCTGGTCTGACGTATATCACACTGAACCATTCACTCATATGTGAGAATATTTTTCAATTGTGCCATCACAGTATGGTCAGTCACAAAATGTGAAAATTAGCCTAATTATCATTTCGCTGTTCAATAGACAGAGTACAGGTGAATTTTTGGATTTCAAGCCTGATCGAGCTTGAAACGGCCGTTTTAAGAACAGCACATTTTTGCACACTTTTTTTGCAAAACAAGTTCAAAGACAGGGAAAGGATGGAAAACAACAAAAAAAGAGGTCTCTATGTGAGATAAAGGAAATAAATCATCCATTAAAGAGAAAAATAGAAAAAACGTGAGATTTCTGGGTTGATCGAGACAACTTCTATGGTTTTTTGAAATTGAAAAAAGTTCAGAAATGATGTTTTTCGAGATGATAAACGAAAAAGGACGATTTTTTTGGAGAGTTTCTGCGTCTGTGCAATTTGGTGACGGGTGGCACATTTCAAAATTATTCTCCCATATCGTTCACGCTAGAAAGGCCCAGAATCGCTCCTTCATGACAATATTCGATCTGACACTTCGAATCGAACCGAATGTGATGCTTTACTGACTCGATTGTCACGACGTGATGGTTTTAAACGAGGGAGTGTGCACACAGCAGCGGCAGACAAGTAACTTCATCACTTTCTTTAGCTTCGACGAGTCGAGCTGTTCTGTCGCACCGTCTGCCCGATCATCGCTTGTCTCAACGCCACAACTTCTTATCCTGCACACACTCCATCCAGGAACTCTCCACTCATCTGCCAACACCAGCTCAGTCCCACTCTCGCTCACACCGTACACCTCTCCACTGCCTGTACTGGTTGGAATCCTCACTCCACACACCCCAACATCAACCCAACACTCCCACCCCAATACATTCAACTGCAGTAGCGAACGCGATGTTTAAATCCTTCTCTCTCACCGTTCCAGTCAATTCCCCGTGCGTTGATCTGATGAGACACAACAGCAAGTCAATCCCGTCCATCCCATCCCCGCGCCTCTCTGCCTCTCTCCCGCGCCTCTCTCCGACTCCACAATTCCTTGACTCGCAATTCGTTCACTCACCATCTCCATCCCCCTCCAGATACAGTGGCACCTCACCACCGTCACAATTCGGCTTCTTCATTCTGTCTGAGAACTCCGACGTTGTTCTATCTCTCCTCGCCTGTCTGACTGACTTTCAACGCTGGTCAGGCCTCTCCTCCTTCAACGCCGCACAGGCGGAGTTGACTGTTGTGGTGTGTGTGGAGGAGCATCTGATGCTGCCAACCCACACTCTCTGCAAGCCAGTCTCGCTCTGCGATTGACGATAGCCTCGCAAGTCGCTTACTCTCGCTCGTCTCGTTCGACATGTCGCTGGACCAGACTGTTCCAACCCAATTGGCACATGCAAATTCCGATTCTTTCATTCCGATCAACATCAGGCAGCAGCTGTTGTTGGAGGAAACACACAGTCTTGTCACTGACACTCTCATTTCTCCACCAGAAGCAGCTGGATTCGATCCCGTTCACTTCAAATCGAGTTTTGTATTATTGACAAAGACCAGAGGACATGCCCCGAGAATAGTTTCTGTGAGAAACGATGAATCAGTTTGATCAATTGTCCATAACTGTGTTGTTGAACTGCCCGTCGAGGAAATGTCAAACAACAAGAGCGAAACAGCTTCCTTGAAGTGATAATTATATAATTATTTCATTTCCAGTAGAAAATACAATGATATTCATGTCTAAACTTGTCATTTCAGATCATTGTGAACACTCGTCGGAGAAATGGTATTTCCCTATTATGGGTTCCGAGATTTCTCCGGTCCGTGACCGTCAGTACTTTTCGGTAAAAACTGACCGGTCAGTGCCGGTCAGACAAGCATATCGGAGAGTTGGTAAGTGCTCCTTTGGACGCTCGCTGCCAAAACAGCCAGGTTGGTCTGTGAGGACCAAAAATGACTACTTGGGGGATGTTCGGATCTCAGTCTGATAGATTCTTTTTCATTGCTCAATTCGACGGACGCTAACAATTTCGGTAATAATACAGACAAATGTAAATTGGTATCTTTCTCACATATATCGCCATTTTGTTATTCTCCCACGCGGTCCCGAGAAAACCTTAAAATACGTTTCCCGTTTTGAATCCAAAAAAATGCATTGTTTTGAAAAGATCTCGACAAAAGTTGCTCATAAAAAGAAACCATTTTTTTCCTAAGTAGTTTTTGTCGAGAAAAATATGGATTTTTTTCGTTTTTCCCAAATACCCAAAATTTGGTCTCCAATGTTTTTTTACGAAATGTTCCTTTAACCAAAAATTGAGAAAAAATGAATACCATTCCGCCTCCATTTGGGTGAGAATTTTTGATGTCATAAAAAAGTTCGAATCCACATCATCGAAACTCGTCTCATCACACAGGAGAGACAGATATTGTTCATACTTGGATATTCGTTGGAGACACCATTCAACGTCTTTATCGTGAAACCAGTCCAGATACTGGCTCGATGGACAAGTCTCGTTTTTTGATGCGAGTCCTCGAACTTTTTTATGATGTCAAAAATCCCGACCCATTTTGTTTCCACCTTTTAAGGAAATTGTTTAGAAAAAAGTTGTGTTACAATTGAAATGATGATAAAAAGTCAAGTCACAACAGAATTCGGGTTCAAATTCAGAGGAATTTCATCCATCATCGACATCTAGACTGTCTTCAGGCTCTTCTTCACTTTCGAACAAGACTTGTACATCTTCTTTAATTATCTCTTCAATTTCTTCTTCTTCCTCCTCTGGAGGTGGATCATAGGTGAGAACGTTGGCAACAAATTGTTCAAATGGGATGTTTAGGAGTCTGCGACCCGCAAATGCTGCGATGTATTCCTGAAGTTGGTGTTTTCTAATCCCGTACGGAGGCAGAAAACGTCTGAAAGTGAACCACGGTGTCGTGCCGATAGCCGATTCTGTGCAGTGATCTGTATGTTGAGAAATCATCATGGTATATTATTGACACTGGGTGGTATTTTTTGTTGTCCGGACCTTCGCATTCCCATCTCTCAATCCACTCTGGATAAAGGTGTCTTGCACGTTCAGCTGCCGTCCTAGCAGCTCTTTCGTGTGTTCCATCTTTGCGAGTTGGACCATTTTCAACGATGGTCAGGTCGTAATGATCTGAGTCGTTTGTTTCCAGCGAGTCCTCGTCGTCATGTATGATTTTAACTGTGTCTTGAGTGGTATTGAGTTTTTGTTTGTATTTTTGGCGACACTGCATGATTGTTGGTTGATACATCTTTGGACGTCAAATCATTAGAAAGATAGATTCTGATATGATTCAAACAAAACTGGAAACTCCAAAATAGGAGACAGATCTCAGCCCAAAAAAAAGGGAGCTGAGGTCAGGTGATCTCAGATCATTAGCGATTGATCTCAGCTCGCAAATGTCTGATCATGGCCGATGAGAGCACCGAGTCCATTGTCTCCCACTGTACCAATGTTTGACATCGGACCACTTAAATTGACCAAGTCTCCAATGTCAGGGATGGAACAACCTACATCAAAGACAACGAGCAAAAAAATGGTATCCTGACGTGAGATCAAAATAAGGAATTGATTTGTTTGATTCGGGATGACACTCTGAATGGGTATGATGTTGGAATCAGATTCAACCCATCTTTTGATTTGCGTAACTGTCCTGTTCCCGCACCTGACATTGCCATACCAGTGCCACATTTCCTGACAAAGCCGCATGCTTGGATGGCAGATGAATCATTTTCAAGGAAAGAAAGCATCAATTACGAAAGTAGGTCGAAATGAGATACATTCGAGATAGATGGAGGTCCGGAACTTTCTTCATTATAGAGAGAAAAAACGAGTTACGAATGACCGATTGACACGAACTGTCACAAAAAACACAACAGTCAAACAGACTGTTCACCGTGATCGTGCCAGACAGATCGAGGCATACTCTAGAATCCTTGATTCACCAACACATTCTTCCAGGGCAGGCATTTTTTGTGGAGTTTGTCGTGTTTTTACACCATGCCAAGGCGCATGGAACACAACACGCTGAAAACACGTGTTTGTTGTCATTTGACAACGAAGTGTCCCTTGTTCCACGTCATGATTGATAAGATCTTTGAACAACAATTAAACCTCTTGAAACATGATTCCAGTACAGCCCAAACACTCCAAATCTGTTCAAAGAAACCAACAATACCGGAAAAGTCCATCGTGAACCTTCCAACTGTGGTATCATTTCTACAGACCACCACGATGTCCATCTCTGGTCAAAAAGACAGTATTTATAGAATATGTGGAAATGGGGTAATTTTTGTTCCATGTGCTGCTCAAAAGTTCATCAAAATGGGAAACCTTCCCTAAAAATGGATTGAGAATGAAAAGGAAGCCACAATATCGTGTGTCCGGTCCGTGCTTGATATCGAACGTCATCAAGGACCTCGTTCACATCACGAACAATGTTTGATCGTAAGAAACAGTTCTTCGATTCAAGCAAGTAAATTGGATAACCCACAAATTCTTACCCACCTCAACGCTCCCCGAAGTGCAAGATCTTGAAGATGAGCCGGAGTTCCATTCTCTGGCCATCCAAAGTTTGGGAGCTGGCGGGGAGACAGGAAAGAATATAGCCGAAACTACACGAGCTGTGATTCAAGCGATTGACCTCGATCCGAATTACTGTGTCGGGCTTGGCACTGACGGAGCTTCCAATATGGTTGGAGAATACAAAGGAGCCGTGATACTTCTGGCGTCATTTTGTAATTGCGTTCCGAATCCACTGCTCCAATCATCGGATCGCTCTTCCAGGGAAGGATCTTCAGAAGGAGTCCAGTCTCAAGATCTACCAAAAAGTTGAATCAGTTGCTGCAAAACTCTCCTCGCTGTTTGAGTCAATGTTTGTCATCAATCCTCCATTCTATCACACCACTTTCATCTGTATTGGCCACCATCAAAACAGGAAATGCGATGGACTTCTCAATTCACAAGCACATAAACGAAATCTCCTTCTTGGATGCTCTTATCATCATGGAATCTGTGCTGTCAATCCTATTGTCACTCCAAAGCTCTATTCAAGTTCATGGAATGACTCAACCTCATTTTCTTTCAGTTTTCAATCATACTCAAATGGAACTAAGGAATCTCCTCACTACCAATACCATCGTAACCAAACTGAAAATTGTTGTCACTACATGTCTCATCTCCCAAACGGTTTCAACTTTGCCCGCAACAGAGTGGTTTAATCTTCCATCAAAACAAATGTGAATGCCACACTTGTAAGTATCAAAACACGTTTTCCGTCCACAGAATTCCTCCAGTGCTTCAGTATCTTTGTTTTTTTAAAAAAGAAGTCAATCTTCGTATTGTGGACATTCGAGAACTCCACACTTTTTTATCTCCTCGCTCCGTTCAATTGTTCAATCCGATTTCATCATGACATTTCAACCAACACGTGCTTTTTTCTCGCAACGAGTGACAACCCAACGAACCCGTGCTCGATTTCCGTCTGTCCAGGCTGACGATGATGACGACGAAGATTCTTCACTCGAAGATTCTTGTGAAGAGTCACTCGATCATACAGTCCGATATCATCCTCACCCATCAATAGGACAACAAAAGCAACCCGAAATTAGTGCAGAACAAAGGAGAAGGCAAAAATGGCTGAAGTGGGCAAACAGAATTGAGTGCGTTCACCTCGACGATCAATCAATTTATACCCTGGGAAACGAAGGACTGATCTGCCGCATATGCCACAGTCATAGGATCCACCTCAAATACTCCCGCGAAGAATACATCGTTCGACCAGCCAGACCCACACATGTGAACAGTGTGCTGGGTCACATCCACACAGAAACTCATGCTCGAGCTCTAAGTCTATGGCTGATTGATCTTGACGGCATTCGACAAGCTGCGGAAGTCCCAGATGACGGATGGAGAACGGCGCACATAACCAATCAATTGCGGGCTGTTAATCAGATCTGTCATCGCAGATCATCAGTCAATGATTTCAAGTCTCTCACAAACCTTCTTGATTCCATCGTTTGTCCTACAAGTATCTCCGACTCACACAAGACGAATTACATCCGATTCTGAGAACTCGCCGACACTTTGGATCGTTTCTATGAACGCCGTTTGTTTTCTGAAATTACCACTTTGACACCACTGTCGCTGACTTTGGACATCTCAACGGATATCACGTCCATTTCAGTACTGTGTGTTAATTTGCGTTTTTTCAGAAAAGATCAGTTGGCAAGGATCATCCTGGTGGGATTAAGTGAAATGCAGGACGGAACCACTGGACTACAAAATTTTCACGCACTTTATGCGGGTTGTCGCAAGAGCTGGGATCGACCCATCACAGATTGTTTCAGTTGCGAGTGATGGCGATCCAGCCATGACTGGACACAATTCTGGTTTCGTTGCACAACTGAATCAACATTATCCTCACATTCTCTTCCACCAGTGTGAGACGCACAAGTTTCAACTTGCCCAAAAAGATGCCTTTCAGACCCCTCAAGACTCCGTTTCAGCCACTCTCATTCACCATACCGCTCTCCTAATCAATTTCATCACCAGAAGTCATCATTTCAAGAAAAGATTTGCCACCCTTCTCACCCAAAGTGGACTTGCCCAAAAGAAACTGACAAAGCCTGTTCAAGTCAGGTGGTCAACGTGTCAATCAACCGTCTCCCAAGTCTTCAAATACATTGGAACAATCTCACAAACATTATCCACATCTGATGATCAGAAAATACAACAAATTGTTGCTTTCTTCAATGACAATCTCAACCTCCTCAGACTGGGCGGAGTATCACTTCTCCTTTCACAAGCTCATGAAATCAACCTGATCCTACAAAAGAGGGACCTCCATTTGGCTGCTTGTTCAGATATTGTAGATAAGTTCAAAACTCGTCTGTCCGCAATAACTCCGAACTCATTCCGTCCTGAGCTGAAAAAGATCATGATTGAAAACAAACACAACCAGTGTACTCCTTTTTTAGATCAAGTTTCAAGAGAATGTTCCGAACTGGCTCAACAATTCAAGGCAAACATCACATCTCGTTTCTCTCAGCGTACCGCCGACAAGGAACTGTATCTCTGGTCACACGACAACCTCATCTCACAAGACACATCAATGTCCGAAAATGACGTCTTGAAAATGGCCGAACGATTGCCTCGCTTCGTTCCACAAATCCTCCAACAACACACCTTGACTCACTGGAAACAGTTGAAATCGACCTATCAACTGAATTTTGCCATGGCACAGCTGAGTCGAAACGATATATTGAGCTTAATTCTGACCGATCCACTTTTTACAGCACAATCTGCCATCCACCCACTTGTGAGAGCTATCAGAACTATCCACTGTACAACCGTCGAAACCGAACGAGATTTTTCTGTTCTCCACTATATCAAGCGCAAGGAGAGAAACAGGCTCACAACAGAGCATATGGCTGCCCTGTCAAGGGTCGCACACAATGCACCTCCACTGATCCCTCCTGATGATATGGAGATGCTCCTCGAAGAAAATAAAAGATCAACTATTAAACCCGTGCAGCGAGATTATCCAGACATTTCAGATTGGAATCTGTGATGATATCTAGATTGCTCCATTTGTTGTCCCATTTCATCTCACCACTGTAAAAACATTTGATTTCATTCTCTCTCATTACCTCTTTTTTGATAAATACGAAGTGGAGAAAAAATGAAACGATTCAATTTGGTAGAAATGTGGTGAGATCAAATAATCGTGAGATCAGTGAGATCTGCCTCAGAACCCTGAGCATGCATATACTATTTTTCTAAAATGTTATCTTTGATTCACACTCTGAGAAAACGGAACCACATTCCATATTGGAGATTGATTGCATGGATCGGAACATAACTCAAGAAACACGATAAAAATCACGGAAAAAACGAAACCGCCGCATACACGTATAAAACATTGCCCTGATCCAGGGACGCAACTCCACTCAGATGAGTGGGCGCCATATCATTTCAGGAAAACCCGAGAATGTGAAAAAACGAGAGAAAATCCAGAAGAATATGCAAAGTTTGGTTTTTTATTCCCAAACTCAGGCTATTTGAATATGTTTGTCGGCATCGTGGTGTAGGAAAAAGTTTTTGAGAACTAATGGCATACTACTAGTGGATTATTCCGAATTTCGTTTTTCGGGTTTTTCACGGGATGATCAACCCACTCCAAAAATGTCAGAGCCGCCAATCTCTCCTTCTCTCTCTCCGTTACTGGTCACTCGCAAGCTGGGGGAAGTGGAATACAAGTCGATTCCTCAACGAACAACTCGCGCCCTTGCCATTTGTGAGAAGGAAGATGTGACGCTGGAAGTGCTTTCAGAAGGATCAAACGTCCCACGCTCGACCCGGTCTAGAGGAAGGAAAAAATTGAAAACCGATGGAGTGCTCGTGAAGGAAGGGAGACCTAGTAAATTAGGAACAATCAAAACAAAAGAACTCGAAAATTTTGTGATTGAAAACATCGCGGACGGAAAAGAGATCACAAAACATCGACTTACCTCCGCACGAAACCCGAAATCGGCACGTAGTGTGTTTTTAAGTCTGGCAAATACCGACCCGTCGAGAGGTTGGGTGAAGTGGGTGGTGCGTGGAGGTAGGGTCATCACTTTGATTCGATCCTCGTCGGCAATTGCCCACCCAACTCCCTCATAGACACAGTCGATATTGAATGACTTCAAGTTCAAAAATTCTGCCACTGGGCTTTTGGTTGGCCAGAGAAGTTGTGGTGGGATGTGGAGGACATATGATTGAATTTGAATGATCAACCTCTCGACGGGTCGGTATTTGCCAGACTTAAAAACACACAACGAGCTGAATTCAGTCCACCATCGTCGCAATCGATCCTCGCATATCGATCGGAATTGACTAGAGTCCTCCCGATTGCCATGTCCAATGCACTTCATCCACCAAAAGTGTTCGCGTGATTTCGTTCTGCAGCCGTGAACCCAATATGCCTATCCACACTACTCCAAGCTCCGTCTCAGAAACTTAAATCCAAAAAATTCAATCGATCGAAATCGACCAAGGGAAAACAAGAGTCGCAATGTCCGTTGAAAATGCCTACGCCGCCTTCGCAACCAACTTCAATTGGCAAAATTCTCACGACAGATATTTGTGTTCCACCATCAGAAAATCCTCGCACTATTGATACGTATTTTCTTGCGCGATCTTGCGTCGCATCCGAAAGTTGGCCTCAGAAGACGAAACGGCCGTCATCCGGGTCTGACCCGTATCACACGCGCCAGATTGACGAAACGATCCGGTTAGAACGTTTGAAACGAGACTATCGGAAGGTGACTGTGAAGATTTTTAGAGTTGATAAAGATTGACTTTTTTCATCACCCATCACTTCTATTCAGGGATTTACTTCATTTTTCTTTTTTTTTAACTCCATGCAACTTCTCCGAGTTCACGGTTAAATTTAGATAGTGAAGAATAGAGAGAAATGTGGAAAATGAATGATATGGGTGTACGACTCAACGACGCTTGATTTCGGGTTTTGTACAGATTTCGGGTTTCGTGCGGATGTTATTGGCTGAAGTGTGATTTTTTCCTTTTCATTCAAGTTCAGGCGAATTGCCTCGATCATCAGCAGAGTTGGGTCTCTCATGATTCACCCAATCTTGACTTCTCGTGGATGCAATACCATATCGATCACAGTCCGATCCTCCAAGTCTACTCACCTATAGTCATGGAGCCTGACAGAATTAGGAATAGCACACCGCAAAACATGATAGCAGGGATCTCATTGCTTAAGTCTGTCATTCAACTGAACAATATCGTTCCAAGCTTGCTGTGGAATTGTGACAAATCGAGTCTGAGGATCGAGTAGAAGTACAACCGTCTCAGACTGCAGTATGGACCATCAACCCACAACTATCAAAGTTTTTAATCTCCATGTATCACTCTTCAATTCTGGATTTTGAGTTATTTTTAAAAAGAGAATGGAAAATTCATCGAAACAAATGAGTGAAATGAAAATGGGTGAAATGCAGAGGAGACCGGACATTCTCGTGTTTTTATTGGATTCTCGGGTTTTCACGAAACGATTCCATCAGCCTGGAGAACAAGGATGGAATCATCACACTGAAAATCACTCTAGAAAGGAATGGATGCGCGGAAATGTCCACACTACTTCAATTGATGGACTCTGGAGCCACCTCCGACGTGCTCTTCTAAAAGGTGACCAGGGAAGTCAATATCCAGAAGATCAAGTCCGGACACTTCTGTTCTGGAAGAATCCTCTCCTGTTCCTGATGAGGATCTGAGTTCAAAATTGTTGAAGGGAGCTTCGTGTGATGTCATTGGGAAACAGCTGCGGGAACATTTGGAAGGACACTTCCACTCATCGTCGTAGTGACATCCAACCTCAGATTCAATATATTGACGATACTTCTGGATAAGATTCCATACGATCGAGAAGGGAGCCAGTTCCAAGGATGTGGTTGGAAGACTCCAGTTGAAGACTTCTGCCGATCAGCGAAATTAAAAAAAGCGGTCAATGAGGAGATGGAAGGGAAAAAGAGGTTGAGGCGCGACCATTGTAGAGATGTACTATTTTCACTGACCAGGTTGAAGGCGCAACTGTCGATGTCTCGTCGGGAATAACGGTGGAACATAGCCGGATCCTGCTGACCATAATCGTTCTGGTTGCTATTTTCCAAAAGCCAACCACGAGAAATCTGTCAGATCTGTGATCATACGGTTCAACATGGAAAAGAGATCTGGTGATTGAAAACAGTCTACCAATAATGAAAACAAACGTTCTGATCGTCGGCTCAGATCCATTAAAGTTGATAGTTGTTTTTCTGACAACCTCGTTGTGATTGTGATTGTCCTCTGGTGAAATTTGAACGGAGGATGTGGGAGAATTTGGCAAATGTTTGGGGACCCGCTATTGATTGTCCAGAACTTGGAGAAAGGTGAAAGCACAACTGATAGCCCTCGAGACAACTGAGAGCTAAGTTGAGAATTGTGGGCAGAAAATGAAGTTCTTGAAGAGATCATTCCCCTTTGTTTGATCCAAACAAACCGTAGTTCTCTCTGTTCAGGAGAAATGGGTAATATTTCTCGGTGTTTCGCCAGTGAGAAAAAATGGGTTGATCTCATACTCAGGTCGTTTAATGATTGTCTTTCAAACAAAAAACACAGAATGGTAGATGCCCTCTGGAGAGCCGCAGAAACCATCTCTGAAGGTCATCCCGAGGAATTGTTGAAACGTCTCATCTTCTCAAAAATAAACCCAACCAAAATTGTGTCGGACCTACAGTCAGATATGGGCGGTTCGTGGTTTCCACTGTTTTCACTGATTTTTGCTAGAAAAGTTGCATGGAATTATCCTAGAACAATAGAAAATGTCAAAACAACTTGAGAAATCCGCCTTCATCCTGATCCTCCAGACATTTGTACCATTCTGTGGGCAACAAGAACTACAAGAGTATGGATTCAATGTCACAAAAAATACTCTTCGACGACCGAAAGATAAAACAAAGACAAACTTTATATCAGAGGCTTTGGGAAAACACTCAGGATAGTAGCGAATCGCAACGAGTAAAAGCCCGACCAAGTTTCGAATCATGTTTGGAGGAACAAAAAGGAAAAAGTTTCGATCTTCCCAGACGGGCAAGGCCTTCTACTGTCCCTCAACTGTCGAACACCTTCTGTTGGGGCAATCGAACGTACCCTACTTCAAGAGAGAGCTTCTATCAAACGTTTCTCAAAGCTGATCTTGGTTTTGTGATATCCCAATCATCGTTCCGAAAGTACACAAAACAGATTAAGAGAACAAAAAATAGAACAGACAGGTCTCCCAAGTTTCTCTGATTCGATTACATCCAATCGTCTGGAAAAGTCATTTCCCAAAGTTCTCCCCTCTTTTCAGGTTGAAACGGGTTCTTCCTCACTAAATCAAATGTCCCACCGATCTGACAACTACAGTCCACCTCAGGACCGTGTTAAACGACAAACATCATCTATTCCGACAGATGATCCTTCAGATACAGATTGTGATTCGCTCACAGAGATTGCAGGAACTCAACAGAATTCTATTCGATCCAACACAAAAGAAAAATCAAAAAATTCACTCCACAAAGAGAGAAGTCATGCCAGAGTGAGTCCACATCCCAAACGGACGGCCAAACGAAGTGAGAAAGGAACCGCTTTCGATTGGTCAATCACAACAATGGATCATTTTTAAGGTCAGAATTCATATTATTGTCATTCTTATCTTCATCTCACATCTTCAACGGTGCTGAAAAACAGATCAGAAGGTCACTGCAAACAGGGTGAAATGTCGCAAAATTTTACCCAAATGGTGAAACCCAGACATTGTCATCCAAGAGTTTGCTCTCTGCTGGACGTTTATCTTCTTCAGTACTTTAATTCTTCGGTATCTCCATCTCCACGACGGTTTTGGATCAATTCTAAATCGTCGCTTCAGCTCAATGTATTGAACGGATTTCACAGCTTGGCAAACTGGGTATATTTGTTGGGAGACCTATTGGTTTGTCCATGGCTCACTTACACCTTAGTCCACCTTGGTGAAATGCACACGAAAGTCTGAACTCACTTTTCTTATTGTCAACGTTTTACTGATTTAACACGCTTCTCCGCTAAATTCTCTCAAATTCCTCTCCTCCCCTTCAAAGCAATCATGTCTGTGTATCTTCATTCTGACCATTCAATCCGCCTCAGCTTCCCTGCAGCAAAGATGCTGGACTTTGTCACCACGTATTTAACCTCCATGTCGATCTCTGCTCAAACTGGAATACTATGACGAAGTATGTGTTTTTTCGGTCTTTTCATTCACTTTTCGCAGGTGGAACATCACATTTCGTCGCAATCAAGCTGAATAGTGTTGCTGAGGCTGTTCAACATCCGAACATCGATATATCACGAGTGGGACTCCTTTTCTTCAACGCATTTGAAGATATCTTGGAGAAAGCAAAACTAAATTTTGGGCAGATCGACTTCCCGACATTCGAAGACTCATTCACAATGCCATTCTTTTCATTCATACAAAAACGAAATCCTATTCTCTCACCAAAGTCTTCAAAAAGACTCTCCAACTCAATGATCTTCCTCCAAAGACACTGAGCAGGCCAATCAAAGTGCGATGGATCACTTACTTGAGTTCAATCTCAGAAGCACTGCAGTAAAGTTCAATAATCAGTACAATTGATGTTGAAGAGAGATCCACTCAATCACTGGAATTGGCGTCTTTTTTTTCCCGACCGTCGACCATCCTTCAGCTCGCAGGTCTAAAAATGATCATCGAAAAGGCAAAACTCGCACTGAGCCTCCTCCAAAGTAATGAAATGACACTGCATCAACAGAGAAGAATCGTCACCGACCTGATCACGTCTCCAAAGGCCATCTCTGGGGAGGAGATTCGAAATGCAATGGCTGAATGCTTTCGATGGGGGGAACTGTTGTCCAACGAAATAAACCTTCGCTTTTCTGAAGCTGGCGACACGACCGATTTCGATTTCATTTCTCACGCAACGCTCATGTCAGCTGACAGGGAGATAACTGATTCGCTCTTCAAGCACATTGCGAATCGCTTTGGGAGATTTGTGCCCCACGAATCCAGTGTTCCAATCTGATTTTTCGGTTTTGCCAATTTTTCTGGCGAGTCACACAATCACCGTTTCCACCGTCCCAACTGAAAGGGAATTCAGTATTCTTCACCACATGCGTCGAAAGGAGAGATCCCGTCTGATGATTCAACATCTTGGAGTCTTGACAAGAATCAGTCACAATGCAACGGATATTCTTCTCGTCGACGAAATTGAAGCGATTTTGGAAAGAAAGGATGATATCCCAAAAATTACGAAGATAAAGTGAGACAGACCGACACTTTCAAGCCCGAGAATTGTCAGTGATGATGACGATTCTGACTCACTCACTAGTGAGGATGATATTCTGATTCTGGAAAAGCCGGACGGTCGGAAATGATTTCACGGTCTGATTAGGCGGTTCGACGTCTGATGGCTGAAAAGCTGTTGGATTCATTTGACAATTGGGGTGATCACACTCAAAGAAATGTTCATTGAATCGAGCACAAGTCAATTCACAGGTATATCAATGTTTTGATTTCCTTTCTGTTTATTCGGACGCATTCAAGGTACACCACACCTTACTTTTGGTCGGTCTTTTTACCAAACTTGTCGCCAGCTCGTTGCAGCATTGTTTTCAGTTCAGAAACGGCGCGTTCAGCTGACAGATACTCAATCCGATCGGGATATCGTGTTGGAGGTTGATTGTTCAGATCTCGACAAAATCTGCACAAAAAAACAATCTGCTATTGTTTCGTGATAAATTTGTTTTTTTTTGATTTTCAGAAATATCCAGTGTTTTTTCGGGCAAAATGCGATCTTTTGAGGTTTTCTCCTGACACAGGTGTTTTGGCATGGAACCGGTTTCATTTCTCGGGTTAAATAGTAAAAAACAACTTTCTCCTCCCACGTGATCCCGTGAAAACTTCTCAATACCTTGTTTTTGCTGCTTTTTACTTGTTATTTTGTCAAAACTCTTTGGACTCCGGAGATTACCATAATCTTGGGGGTATCCTGATTCTGAGGCTATTTCTGGTCTCGACAAGCAGCACCCCGTCAGAAAATTGGATTGAAGCTTAATCCTATGCAAGTCTTCTTTGAGATCAATTTCTTTTCATTGGTTAGTCTTCTCCTATCACATTTCAATGCACTTATTTGATATCTGATCAGAATGTCTTGGAACGAAGTCAAACGCCCAATTCAATCCGATAAGGCACAATCGATCTCGGGCTAAAGTCCTAAATATACCCGCGATGTGGAATAAACCCGATAGATCTCATCTGGGAGGCTGCATTTTTCGATGAATTAATATTTCTATTTCTCGTGTAGAATCGCGTCATTTGTTGCGTTTTTTGGAATTTAAGACGAGTGGATCATTTGAAGGTGGAATTGTTCTTTTTGATTCCATCATCAACGGTGTTGACCATACCATTTTTATGTCAAGATCAGAAAAGTACAGTCAACCAGAGATATCCACTATATCGAAACTCGCATCACAGCAAGAATACAGATTGATACCGAATCGCGTCCAGCGGGGACTACAAATCCAGCGTGACCATAGTATTCCGGGAATGATGCTCGAAAAAGCAGATGTGTGTTCTGTGCATCAACTATCAAGAGCAAAGAAAGCAGAAAAGACAAACAGAGATATTGCGAAGAATGGTCGGCCATCCCGACTTTTACAGCATCAAGAAAAAGAACTGGTCGAATTTTCCCTGGACGAGATCAAAAAATCTGGGAACATCGACAAAACTAAAATACTGCAAAAAGTCCCAATTTTATTCTTTGTATCTCTTTAGGCAAAGGATATGGAGGAAAGCAGTGGACGATTCGACTCAACGAGACCTCCATTATCAAGGCAGTGGCTAAATGGTTTCATCGAAAGACACAAAGAACTCCAGAGTTTCAAACCTCATTTCACAGAAAATTCTAGGATCGAAGCTTCAACGGAAGGAACAATGAAATACTGGATTTCGCTACTAGGTGAAACTCTTTCGGAGTTTCACATCGATTCTGATCTTATTCTAAATTGTGATGAAACCTCAGTCGTTGTTCATCAAAATGACAAATCACAGCGCGTCACCTCAACAGACAACCCAGAGATCCTTTCTCCCTCCATTCCAAGACATGAAAATGTCACACTCTTCGTCACAGTGTCCACGAAGGGAATTCCACTTTCACCTATCCTGCTGTATCCACGCAAAATAGACCGTCATGAATTCATCAACTTGGAGATTCACGGGTTTAAAATCATCCTACAAGGAACAGGATGGATGACGATGGCGATATTTGAAGAAATCGTGGAATCGTCGTTGATTCCAGAAATCGACCAACTGAGACAAAGGCTCCACAAACAGGGAAAAACTGCATTAATAATCACAGATGGTTGTTCCTCACATACATCAGATCGGGCGATTCGGCTTCTAAAGGATCATAACATTCGTATGATCCTGATTCCTCCTCACACTTCTCACATTTGTGCACCTCTAGACCAGTATGTTTTTGGATCATTTAAGCAAATCCTGTCTACAACGTTCCTGCCACCTCCAGGATGTTCCGAACAGGAGTTTAAAACAGCTTTAGTGGCCGCGTTGCCTGGAGCATTTGCAAAATCTACCACTCCAGATATTATTCATGCATCGTTCTCCGCAACTGGAATATTTCCGCTCTCAATCGAAGCTCTCCTCGGAAATCTCCAAAAATTCCGAAAAAGAGCGGGCCATAGTGGAATCGAGAGCGAAAAAGTACTCCGCCTCAATCACCTCCTAACTCACCTATGTTGACTCATCTCATCCCAAAATATGTTGGACGTCTCCTTGATGTATCTGACGAACAACCAATCGATTCAAACTTATCTAAACAAGACCGTCTCCGATTGATCATTCAAGCACCACAAATTCAGGAGGCTCAACCATCGCCCACTCGACCTCATGTTATAAAAGTGAAAAGAAAAGTCTCAGGGCCTCCCACTCCATCAGAAGCGATTCTTGAGATGGAGCAGTTCACCTACAATTCTAAAAAACGATCCACCGTTAACTTCTGACTTTCTTCCACCAAATAAACAAGCTAACTCACAGTTTCTCTCATTTTTCTACTCACAATGGCACTTTTCTTCAGAGACTGTTTCATTATTCCAAAAAAACGCATTAATAAGGACGGAGGACGTGTCGTTTGTGAAATGGGTCACAAAAAGCGAATGAGCGATAAAGAATGACACTATCGGGTTTATTCCCCATCGCGGGTATATTTAGGACTTTACACTCTGTAGGAGATTTGGTATCGTCCAAGGTGTATGACTCACATTACTCGTCAGGATATCCTGAAGGATGATCCTTTCCTGTGAAACTAGTGCGATTTTACCTTCTAGACTGCCGAGATGATGATAGAACTGAGGGAATTGCTTCCCTCAGTTCGCAATGTACACCAACGGATGAGATTGGAGATTTTGGACAACATTTTCCCTGGTCCTTTCAGCTTTACCTAAATGTCTGCGTTTCACCTCACCAAAAAGCCAAAAAGCCGATGGTTACAGGTCTGCATGAGTATGTTCAATTTGGGTGTAGAGTCACGTCATTCCCGTGAAATTAGACAACGCACAGACAAGAGGGATTCGTCTCGTTTTCTGATTCACATTCTTGAATCGTGATGCTCAAAGACTGAATCTTCAATGAGATCAGGTTCACATCTTTCATGTGATTCCGGAACCGACACATACTCTGACGTTCAGATTTGACAATGATTTTCGTTTGATATAGCGAGTACAACTCTAGTTTTTGTGAAAGTGAACAAACACAATAACAAGTAAGAACATCAAGTACCCTATGCATGTTGCTATTTGTTTTTCAATTCCTTCTATCATCACGATTTCGGGCTTGAATCGGAGTCCACGGATCAAGAGCTCTGAAACTGGAAAAGCACAATGAAGTGCTTCTCACCAAGATGTCGGAAACTTATTAAACGTATTCGTTAAACAGCGATTGATAGTTGTGTTTTTAATCCGTACAATTTCAAAAATCCGAAACGCCTGTGTCGGGAGAAAACCTCAAAATCCTGTGATTGCCAGAAACGCATACATTTTTCTCAACTTTTTCCCCTTTTTTCTCCACAACCAGCCATCCATTTTGAATCGACTACAATACATTGTTATCATAAAGATCTTGACAAAAGCTGCTCAAAAAATAAAACATGTTTTTTCTAAGAATTTTTTGTCGAGAAAAATATGATTTTTTTCCGTTTTCCCAAATACCCAGAATTGTTTCTCCCAATTTTAGGTAAAATGTTCGTTTCACCAAAAAAAAGTTTTTGTGCAAAATTCCATCGAAATCGATTCACTGGTTGTTAAGATTTTGCCGAAACTATTTGTTTCTCGGGCAAAAGGGGGTATTTTGAGGTTTTCTCCCGACACAGGCGTTTCGACGTTGAACCAGAATTATAGATTTCTTAGTTTGACCAAAATATATATGTCAACCCCCATTGTACGGATTAATGAAAAGTTCGGTTTATTGAAACATCTGTCAGTCCACTTTTTTCATCCACACTCATTTTCTCATTTGGAATCCAACTCACACCTCAGATTGTGACCTGTAAAGGAAGTAATTGTCTGAAGATGTCGATTTTGAGGCCCGAGTGGACTTTCTGGGCCAAAAAGTCCACCTCTGCCGATTTTGAAAATTAAAAAAAGAGTTGTGACTTCCAGTGGATTTTACATCAAAACCTAATATAATTTCTAAGATCCGACCCACTTTCTATTTGTTGGATACAATGGAGCACCTGGTATCTTCATTATCAGAACCTGTGAATGATTCACTCAACTGTAACTCGAGTGGAATTCATGTTTCTCCTTCGATTCTTGATTTTGGAAGCGTATCTCGTGGCTTTTTATTCGAAATGGAACTTTCAATCAGGATGATCCCAGGCAGACTTGCCTGCGACTCATTCATTGTTCATGCGAGCAAACACAAGAATGTGCGTGTGCTGAAGCCAAGTGGGAAGGAACGTATGTCGCTTGGAATCCAGGTTGTGGCGAATCATCATGGAAGAGTGAACACTCACGTGACGCTTGAATCGTCGACACAGAAGATTGAGATCCCAATCAAATGCCAGATTATGCGCTCTGTGGACCGAAATGGAAATCACAATTACACTTCACAACACAACAATTCGAGCTCAACTCCGATTGTTTCATCGCCTCTTCCCAAAACTGACTTTGTTCCTTGTTCTTTCAACATCACACTCGAACACATCTCCACGCCTCTGAACTCTCTCCCGTCAGATAGCCCTGCGCTTGGGTCGAACACGTTGTCGACACCGACACTTCCAGTTCTGGCGAAGTCTGTTGCTCGGCGAGTGCAGTTTGCGACGCTGCCTGAAAGCAAGCTGTATTCGGGGAAGGCGACGGGGCAGAACCCAAACATGCGGCCGACAAACCCGCTTCTCTCGCGCTGGTCGGAAAACGACAGCGAGAACGAATTCGACGACTTGGATGAGCTGACGGAAGAAATGATGCGGGCGACACCGAGTCTGACAGGGATATCGAAGTCGCGACCGCACACGCCGAGTTTTGGAGGAAACTGGGGGAACGAGAAGGCAGGCACACCGACGCTCGGGATTCGCGAAGCTGGGAACCAGAATTGTGTGCTGGACAGTTCGGAGGTGGCCTCGCCGAATTCGGACTGGTCATCGATTCCGAACCGCAGTCTCCGTGGGACTCCTCGAACTACTCAACTTCCATCGCCGAAACAAACACTGTCGAGATTCCAAGAAGACGGGGACGAGGACTCGGACTGGGGGAGCAGTGAGGACGATCTCTCCTCTTTTCCGCTGGAGGAACGTGTTAAATCGATGCGGGAACTTCCGCCGACACTTTCGGGCGTGGACAGCGATTCGTCGTCGACACAATGGAGCGACAGTGACGACGAGGCGTTTCCGGAAGAGCACTGTGAGCAGTACACATCGAACGAGGACTTCGAGATTGACGAAGGGACGCTGGAAATGATGAAGCAGAATGCGGTCTTGTTTGAATTGTTTGCAGAAAAATTCGGGAAAACTGATCATTTTGCATCGTTGGACGATCGGCTGCGAGATGAGTTGTTTTCCGAACACCTGTGACGTTTTGTCTCTGTTTTATTGATTTTCGCCTCTTCATTGCGGAATTATTCTTTCGCTCACTTCATCTATGTATATTATTCATTCTGTACAGGTGAATGGCACACTATCCTTCCTGAGCTGGATTCAGGAATCAATAAGGATCGGTTCCATTGTTCTCTCACTCGTCGAGCCAGTCATGTTGAATCGTCGTCTGCATGGAGATGATGATGCCCTCACGTCTTCACCAGGCGTTGACGTGCACTCAACTGACCATGACGCACCAGAGCTCACTCTTGAATCATGTCACTACTGCGGTCGCCTATTCTCGAAGGATCGACTGCCAACACACTTAAAGGTCCGTTTCATCCTCTCCTCATATTCACTGGTTCTTCCCTCTGTAGATTTGTTCAACAGTGAAGCACAGACCGAATGAAAGACTTTCATCAATCGACACGCTGAGTCCTCATAAGGATGTATCCTATCATCTCAATCGTCATTCCCGCCCCTTTTCTCATCTCTCTTGCAAACACCTTTGTCATTGTTCCAACCATTTCAGCCAACTGAGACCCCAGTCGCGTATCTTTCATCGCCACTTCGGAGACAACGAAACTCGTCCATCTCACCTCGCTCAGAACGGTCTCTCTCGCCTGTATGTGCATTTCTAACTTCATTCCGTAACTATCTCCCTTTCATCTCTCATTTCTCTGAAACAGCAGGAAGATCGTTCCCAACTCGCTGATGTCACCTTCACTCGCTCGCCAACCTCGTTGAACTCGTCCCTTCGCACTCATAATGAAACAAATCATCTCCACAGAATCGACGAACGAGACGATGCGATTGATTCAAAACAAAAAGCACGAAAAATGATGGCCAGGCCACAAACAGCCAAAGAAGAAAAGAAGCGAGATTGTTTGTGTCTCTTAACTACATTTTTCTCTTCTTCTTTTCAATTACATCTGCCGTCGTCTTGATCTTCACTTTTTTCATTGTTTCTCCTGTTTCCCTTATTATAATCCTCCCTCGTTCGTTTTCTAGCCGTCTTTACTCGTGACCATTTGAATTTGTTCCAATGCAAGTTCTGTGGTCGCCGATTCGCTGAAGGCAGAATTGATGTTCATCAAAAGATTTGCCAACAGAACTCACGCTCAAACAAAGCACTCCCAGTTGAATCGTCTGCTTTCCTTTCTTGTTTTCTGCCAGTTATCTCACTATTACTCTGAACTTCATCGATCTGTGACTTCTTCATTTTCCCAATCCCCTCCCTTCTCCATTCTCCTTTCTCAGGAAACCAAAATCACATGCCCCGTCTCGTGCGACTCGTCCAGCCACAGCAAAACCGCAGCCGCCCAAACAGACCGAATCTACCCCCCATCTCACCGACCTCCCTCCACTTCGCAAGCCTGAGCCCCACCCTCACAAAGGCGTCCCGATCGTTGTAAGGCCAATGTTTCAGTCTTATCTCTCGTTTACTCCTGATCGTTTGTCTCACTTTGTTGTTAATTGTGATCCCTCTTCTCGCTGCAGCATCGTTCAAAACCCCCTACCATCCGTTCATCTGCATTGGTGAAGTTGTGTACCAGCCATCCTCCCTCCTCCTTTCAGACATTGCGTTTGCGGTTGAGGAGCAATTGGGGTATTCTGTACAGATCAATTCCACGTGGATGAAAAACGGGTGCATCCCGATTTACTCGTCGCAGTTTCATCTTTTCTTTGAGGACTTCTTCCGAAATGAGAATGACTTCCTTCTTGTTGATATTTCTGTTGATACATGAACTCCATCACCAGTTTTCGTCTGTCATCCTAGAATGAATCATTTCACCTTTGCAGCTCTTCATAAACCATTCATCTTCAAATTAAAATGCATCGAAGTGTTTCACCGGTTGATCTGATTCTCCAGAACGTCCAGCTGATGAAGAGCGGCCAATCTAAGTGCACGGATCGTTGTTGAGGTTGGGGGTCGAGGCTGTGCCGCCCGTGGAGGTGGCCTTGTGTTGCTGTTGCCTTCATCTTGGACAGCATCGGTTTCAAGGGCAGTCTGAGGCGGTTGAGTTGGTTGCTCAACAACGAACAGGGGAGGCGTTGATAATCCAGATAAATACGGCTCTGTGGTCAACTCTTCTGTTTCGTGCATTTCCACTGGAGAGACCTCGTCTATTTCCTGATTGTCTTCAGTTTGTTGAACAACAGTGTTCTGACGGTTCCGTTGTCGTCGCCGTCGATTTTGGCGTTGTCTCCGTCGAGCAGCCCGTCGAGATGCCCGCCGTCGTTCCTCGGCTTCATCAGCAACCGCTTGTTCCTCCACAGACAACCGTCCACCTGTCACCAACTTGATCAACGCACGAATCGAGAACCGGATGAGAACAGATACCGAAAGAAAGAAAAATATGTATGCGGGCCACGTATAAAACAGAAAGGCAGCGATAGAACGAGATTGGCTCTCCGGATAAATCAAAAGGATCTTTTCTTTGTCGTGTTTGTTGATGTAACAATTATGGCGAGGTGGAGAAGGGCTATTCACGTAAGAAATCGATGAAGAGACCACATTTTGTGGTTGTGGTGTCTGAGAAAGGTTGTATGGGGGGTGGTTCATGTCGTGTCGAGTGTAGACAGGTGAGTCAAAATTCCCCGGTTCTTTGAAAGATGTCCGATGACGACGAAAGAAATGCGGATATATAGACTTAAGCCTCTGAAATGTGGAAGAGACGGAAGAGATCGACGAAGCGGAGGGATCAGTCGGAGTGATCATTGGGGCTCGAAGTGGCCAGTTTGTGTAGTCCCGAGCGTGGTCTGTACACCGTCCACCACTGCAAAGATGTTGAGAAGAAAGATTCAGACGTTATTTCAGTTATTTTGTGCTCTGCGGCATCTTGCGTGTGTGTCACACGAAAAGTGTGAACACAAATTCCGCGTGTAGACTCTAAAATGGATGAATAATCACTAAAAAATGACCTTCAATTGGAATAACAGCCCATTTTGCTGAATATTCAATGAGAGTACAGTTTGATGGGGTGTAGGAGGAACTTTGGTGATGAAAGGGCAACAAGAAGGTAAATAGCACGAGAAACAGACCGAATGAGTTCAACATAGTTTACAAATACAAGTTGGGACGCGAGAAGGGAGAAGAGAAAGCAAAACACTTCAATGATACGATGAAAAAAGAGAGAAAGAGACTGCAGAGGAGAGAAGTGAAGGATTTCGAACAGCGGCGAAAATTTACCGGCTGGCCGACGGCAGTGCCCATCCAGCTCAGGTAGATGAAATTATCGACAGCTGGCCAGTCACACATGAACAGAATAAAAAAATGTGAGCAGATCAACTCTAAACACACAACTTTCACGTAATTCGGGTTTTGTTCTAAAGAACGAACACGCGAGAATACGTCAGATGTGATGTGTCTTCCAACGTAACGAACTAAAGAGTGTATCGGTTATGCCGTCTGCCCAAACGCTTTCAGCAAAACATTCCATCAACAGCTCTGTCGGATCAGGTCACGCTGTGTGGCTCTGCTTCTGCGTTGGTTTCCGGCTCCCAAAGAAACTTGTCTCTGATCCAGAACTGCTTTGGGAGAGTCTTCTTCTCCAAATTTGGCTCGGCCGCCTTCGCTCCATCCTGCTCTCTCTCCTCTTGTTCCCATCTCGCTCTCACATCCGCCTTTCCCGCCTGTCTGTACCTCTCCACTGCCTGCCTGACATTCTTCTTGATGATTCCAGTGAAGGCAGACAACACTTTCGAACACAACTCTTCTGCATCCACCATCAGCGTCCTCCGCGCACTCTTCCCTCTCGCCGCCCTGTTCTGAACAAACAGCAGCAGCTCGTCCAGCGTCGGAACACGTCCCAGCTCGCACAAACAGTCTGCAGTCCATTTGTGAATGCTGAAGACGGGAAGAGTGTTCTCACCTTGCTCATCTCCTCCCATCATCGCATTCCACTTCACCCTCCAACTCTCCCCCTCTCGAGACGTCTGGAAGGGTCGCAGTGTTCGTGTGCAGATGGGTGTTTCTGCAACTTCTGCGGTCTTGCCGGAATAGTGTGCCCAATTGGTTTCAGGTGACGGGAGGGGGAGTGTCCAGGGGAGGAGAGAGATGGTGAGTGGTGGGGGTGTCCTCTCCTTTCCTTCCTTTTCTTTCTTCTCTTCTCCTTTTTTCTTCTCTTCTCCCTCTTTCTTCTCTTCTGTTCTCTCCTCCTGTTCCCACTCTCCTCTGAACACCACCTCTTCCTCCCTCTTCGCCTGGCTCACTTTCACCAACAGACTGAACAACTCCTCCTTCCCCATCCCTCGACAGACCTCTGGAACCAATTTCCTCACAGCCGCTTCATTCTCCACTTTTGGCTCTCCATCCAGCAGCACGAAGGGAAGAGAAAACAGTCCAGAATTCCTTCTTCCTCTGTCGATGAACTTCAGATTGACTCGGCGGGCGTTCTGGACGAGAGCGGAGGCAAGTGAGGCGAGGAAGGCGGCTGATGTCTTTCGTTTCATGTGGAAGAGATGAAGAACGGCAAGGTCTAATTCCCCTTTTGCCCGAAGGAACGATTCTGGGATTGGGAGGGAGAGGGCAGTGGCGATGTCGATGAGGGCAGGGGAACACGACAGATGGATGTGAAATGGGGAGACAGTTGATGGGTTGTGAGGTGCGGATGGAGTTTGAGTGGTGTGTGGGGAGTGTGGGAGGGGTGAGGTGGAGGATGGAGTGGCTGGGACAGTCGATTCGGATGTGATGTGAAGTGTGACGATTTGGTTGGATGGGAGTTGTTCTTGACTCGTGCCTTCTTTGCTGTCTTTCTCACTCTCTTCATGCATCTCTTCTCCACTCACTTTCTTCTCTCCTTCTTCCCTCTCCTCCTCGCCTCTCCCGCCAATCCCAACCACCTCCGAGCACAGCGAGAAGAACACCGCGCAATCTCCTCTCACCATCGGCTCTCCCCGCTCTGTTGCCCCTCTCCTCAGATCCGCTGGGAAGTTGTGGTTTCTGAACCTCCAAATTAGCTGCTCACGGAAGAACGGTTCGTACTGCGTGAGATGCTTCTTCGTGCCATTGTGGATGGCTGACCAGACACAGCCAAACAGCAAGTCCTTCCTCCAATCTTCAGTCTCTTTGACACCTGTGATGATGGCGAGGGCGTCGTCAGCGAGAGAGACGTGTGACTGAAGAGGGGAGAGGGGAAGGATGGTGACAAGCGGCTGGCGGGTGAGGGGAGAGAAGAGAAGATGGTTGTTTAGTTTTTGGTACTCCTTGAGGCTGTTGAACGAGACGAGGTGGTCGAGTGTGGAAATGAGCGACGAGAACACTTCTTGCGAGTTCATCAGATTCAGCGGATTGACCTGGATCCTCCTCCCCTCCTTCCCCTTCTCCTTCCCTCTCCCATCCCCTCGCACCAGCAGCATCGCAGCGTCCCTCTCTTCGTCCAAAGTGATCGGACACTGAAATGTGGGTCCATCCTCCGAGTGGTAGTCCTCAACACTCTGCAGATTGGGGAAGGTCTGGTGGAATGACATGCTCCGATAATCACGAGCGACACCGCGTCCCCTCCCGCTTCCTCCTCGCCCGCCCCTCCCACCTCCCCTGCCTCTTCCCCCACGCATTGGTCCTCCCCGTCCCCTTCCAAGTGAAGTGTGATTCCGCATTGGTGCTCGTCTGCCATATGCATATCCTTGTCCCATCCCATCCGCTGTGGGTGGTGGAATTTCAGTGTCAAAGAAAGAGAGAAGGCTGCCGTTTGCTATCTCGAGGAGGGAATCGAGTGAGGTTGTGGGTGATGAGTGAGATGGGATGTTGTGTGGGGCGTCTTCGCTGTCCTCGTCGCCTTGTTCCTCTCCGCCTTGTCCTTTGTTTTCTGTTTGTTCTTTCTTCTTTGGCTTCGGTTTGGGAAGAGGCACTCGTTCGAAGTGGAGGAGGAGTTCTGCTGCTTCGAGAGCGTCTCGTTGGCTGTTGCAGTCCAACGCTTGCTCGAATTTGGTTCGAATCTCGTCCAGCTCAGCCTTTCTTCGTTCGAACTTCTCTGGATCTTCCATCTTCTCTTCCTCCTCGTGCTCTTTCTCACTTTCTTCTCTCTCCAAGCGAGTCTGAAGTTGTGTCAGTTTCTCCACAACCTCTTCGTCCTTTCCCCGTCCAATCATCTTCGCCCGAACAGCGTTCTCCAATCCCTCTTTCTTTTCCTCGAATTCTTTCCTCGTTTTGATCTCGCCAACCCTCCTCCAATTCTCAACATCTGCCGCCCTCGCTCTCCGGACGGGCACAAGGGTATTAATGTCCATTCCGTCTGTAATGTCTTGCTGTTGCAGTATATACACTTCATGTTCGCAATCTCGGCAGAAAGCGCTGGCAACACTCGTTCCTGGGTTGACGTGCGTGCAGATCACAAACACACTCACTTTCCCAAAAGTGACGCCATTAGCCAACAGAATCTGCTCACATTCGAGTCTGCTTTCGTCTTCAACGTGGTTGTCGCTGACAATGATGAGATGGGCAGTTGCGGTTGGGATCTCCATACAGACTAATGCAGTCGGGATTTCTACAATACTCGAGCCTCCATGTCCTACTCCTCGTGAACAGTGCATTTTGGCCTCGTCCAATGAAACAAGATTGAATTCATGGTTGAAAAGGATGATGGTGTCATCGTCAGAATGAAGAGAGTTTAGTAATGTCAAAACAAAACGGTAGTAATGATAGTTTTCTGATGTTGATCCTGAAGTGTCAATGGCAAAGATGTGCTGTTGTCTTTGCATGGTTGACATGTTGGTGTGGAATGAAATAGATCTTGCCAACATAATTTTCTGAGCGCTGTCTTGAAATTGACAAGAGGTTATCCTTCTTGAATTTTCTGGTGAAAGATTGCAGTATATGCATATAGTCCGAGACGGAGTATGAACTGTCATTATTTTTTGTATGTGTTGTCTTGAACCATTTTTTTCACTTTTTAAGGGCAGTCTTTCAGCTTTTTTTATCGTTGGAGCTACGAATGGCAAATTTCGATTCTCACGCGGAGAAACTTTGGGATATGTTTCTTGTATGTTCCATTCTGTTTTCATATCCCGGAAAGAGTCTCGCAAACGAGCAATACACAGACACAGCCGAAAAAGCCTCAAAATTCCCAGAAATGAATCGCTACATCAACATTGTTCCATGTTTGTTGCCCTTCACGTTCTTTCACGCGCTTCTCACCGTGCCAACCATTGTTAACACCTTTTTTTTCCATTGGATTCAATCTTCAGGGGACAGCTGTGCAGTTGAGATCGACACTCCGCGAGGAAACTATATCAACGCGAGTCTCTTCGATCGAGATGGCTTCAAGCTCATTCTTGCTCAAGCTCCACTTCCAGAATCATTCGAATCGTTCTGGGCAATGGTCTATCAGCACAATGTACCGATTGTGGTCAAACTTGCCACAGAAACAACTCACCCTATGGTTTGAACTGACTACTTTGACATTTTTTCGCGTGATCGAACATTTTTCTCATCACCGCTTTCAACTCCGTTTCATCTGTTTCTCCCATTATTGTCAGCCACCATGTCACCGCTATGCACCATTTCCTGAAGATGCGCAATGGTACGGTGACTACCTTGTTGTAAGCGCCAGAAGCACCATTCCACCACAAGTCAAGACCATGATTCAATATCTCCCTAACTTACACGAGGTCAGCGTATACCGTGGACAGAACGATGTATATTCCAGTTTTCCATACATTTTCATCCTTTGCATTGTGTTAGAAATCTCCTCACACTGTCACTATTGCCCACGATCCCGTCTGGCCTGACAACGGCATTCCACAAAATGTCGCTCTTCTTTTAAACTACATCCTTCTTACACTTCGCCTAACCGAAGGACTGAAATTTCCACCTGTGATTCATTGTAGCGCCGGTGTTGGAAGGACAGGAACCTTCGCAGCCATCCTTCTTTGTCTTGCTCCTCTCTTGATCTACATCACATCATGTATCCCCTTCTTCTCTGCTCCTGATCTCATTTCCCGATTACTCTTAGATCGTCTCGTCTCTCCTGACGGCTCTCTCATCTCACCATATTCCAACAGAGCCAAGTCAGCTGAGAGCCATTGTTTTGATCTCCGCGCCTTCGAAGGAGACGTCCAAGCGACCAAAATCATCTCTCAACTCCGCCCCATTTTTCCCGATTTGATTGTCGAGTTGAGACACACTCGTCACCCTCAGATGGTTCAGACACCCGACCAGATGGGACTTGCAATGAACACTGTGTTGGGATTTATTGAAGTATGTCGATGTTATTATTTCAGTTTTGTTTGTATTCTCCCCAATCCCTCTTTTCAACACTCTAATTCTGTGATCAGTACATCGGACTCGGAAAACAGATTCCTCCATGGTTAAAGGAGATGAAGCCTCTTCTCAACAAAGTATGCCGTCCATGCACTCCAAATGAATTTGTGACGGCATTTTTCCCGCAAATAACAAACTCACGAGATGCCATTCAACAGCGAGTCATTCCGATTCCTGTTCTCGACACAGTCTGATCTACATTCTTCTTCTCATCTTTCATCGTTCTGTCATTGATTGTATCTCTTTTCCCAACATTTTTGCAGATTTAGGGGGAATATTGTTTGGGTAACGCGCTTTTTTGAGATTTTGGTTCTGAACTCAATTTCACCAGAAATATTGCAGAACAACGCAGGCGAAACAATGAGAACTACGAAATGGGTGCGGGACAGGGTTGGAGAGAAGGGTGGAAGAGGTTATCAGACAAATAAAGCAATAAACACAAGACATCACACAAGAGAAGAGAAAGTGGCAGAAGATCTGCAAATCGCTGGCCCATATTCATCGTACTGCGCTTTGGTCTTGCAGAGAGTGGGGAAGGTCTCACTACTCGCAATCATCGATCCTCCAAAGAACACAGCAAAGCGCTGATATTTTGTGCCAATCACCTTCACATCAATCGGAGTGGGCTTAGCACCGGTTCTTTTCTCAGCGGCATCCAATCTTTCGTCCACAAGCTTCTGTATCTCCTTCTGCATTCGGCGGTCGAAGTGCTTGAACATTGTGGACCCGCCGGAGAGGCAGATGTTTCCATAAAGGGGACGACGGCAGTCAATTGGGCTCTGTTGAATAGCTTGGTCGACAAGCATGGGGACAGGCACGGTGTAGTCAGCGGAGAGGATGTTGGGATTGAAGAAGACTTCGGGGGCGAGGAAGCGCTCATACCCAACACCGACGGAGAAGGGCTATAGAGGAAAATATGGGATGAAGAAAAAATGGTACGAGACCTTCTTAGTGACACGGTTAATGCCTTCGAATGTTTTGAAGTATTCGTCGGGCTTTTGGTCGTAGAGGTTGAACTCTTTCACAATATCACTGGTGACATAGCAGTTTTGTTCCTATTTGACAAATGACGGAATAACAAGGAGCTAACTTTGATTGCGCGTGCAATGGTGAGCATCTCATCTTGCGGAATCACCTCACCTCTTTCACGAAGGTTGTCGAGGATGAATTTGGTGAGATCTCCTCCGGCAATTGGGATGTGTTTAATCGCTGAAGGAATGACAGATCCGTCGGACTAAAACAATGAAAGGGATGATTTTGGCATACGACAGGGATGATGTGAGTGACACCATCGCCAGAATCGATGACTGTTCCTGTGAGAGTTTTGTTGACTTGGTGTTTGGATATCCAAGTCGAACACATTGCGAGGACAGCTTGGACTGCGATGTACATTTGTGGAACGTTGAATGTCTCGAACATGACTTCGGCGAGGTATTCTCTGTTTTCTGGCGTGTTCAATGGTGGCTCGGTCTGATTGTGGAGGATAATGGGAAGAAAAGATAGTTTGGACGGATAAGGGAGGAAAAAAGAAATGATATTGTGAGATCGAGATTTAAAGATGAAGGAAGGAAAAGAACGAGATGAACAAGAAGAAAGAGATGAGTAGAAAACACACAAGGATGACGGGATGCTCTTCAGGGTTAATTCTGAGGTACCTGTAGTAGCATTGCTCGTAGAATTTCTCCATTTTATCCCAATCTGACACAATTGCATGATCCATGAAACGAGTTGGTGGATAGGCCTTCTGGTTTTCAAAGGCCTCATCACCAATTAAAAAGTCAAGTTCATCGAGTCCTTGTTTCTTGGTGATTGATGAACTTGTGAGAGTTTTGTCGCGCTCACCAAGCATAGTTGGGATGATATACTGGGGAGATGTGTTGGTAGACAACCCCATCTTGGTGTACCCAGTACCAACATCGATGATTGCTGCTGGATTTGACATGTGGCAGATCAAGCCTTTATTTTTGATTGTTCAAATTGAAGTTGAAGAAAACTGGATAATGTGGTGCTGACATGTTAGTCAAAATACAAAATGATGAGAATGGATAGAACAAGTGATGAATCTGCACTGAAGTTGCTGAGTTTAAGAAATAAGACGAAAGAAATAGATGCGGTCAACTCTGCTCTTCCTTCACTTCCTCCGTGTTGGCCACAGCTTGCTCTGTATCCTCCTCCTTGTTTTCTTCCTTTTTCTCCTCTTTCGGCTTCCTTGTCTTCTCCCTCGCCTGCTGTCTTTCTTTCTCTTTCTTCTCAATCCTTTCTTGTTCCCTTTCTTTCACTTTCTTTCGAAGCTGGGCCTGCTCCTTCTTTTTCCGTTCTCGCTCCTTCGCTTCTTCCTCCTCCTTCTCTTTCCTCACCTTCTCCAGCTCCTCATCTCGCTTCTTCTTTTCTGCCTCTCGCTTCTTTTTCATTTGTTCTTGCTTCACTCGCTCTTCCTCTTTCTTCCTTCTCTCCTCTTCCTCCTTCCTCTTCTTCTCTTCCTCTTCTTTCTCCTGCAACTCCATCTTCCTCGCCTCCAACTTCTCTTTTTCTGTCTTCCTTCGTTCGTCGTCCTTCGCCTTCCTTTCTCTCTCCCGCTCCTCCTTCTTCCTCTTTGCTTCCTCTTCCTGTGCTTTCTTTGCTGCCTCCTCTTCTTTCTTCTTCTTTTCCATTTCCGCCAACTTGATCTTGTTCTGCTGCTGTCTCTTCATCAGCTCGTCGAAGCGTTGTTTCGCAATCTCCTTCCTTTTCTTCTCCGCCTCTTCCTTCTCCAGCTCTCGTTGGAGTTGGTGTGCTTTGATTTGTGATTCAGCGCCTTCTCGTGGTTCTCTGCGTGGAATCTGTCTTTTCTCTTTCTTCTCTTCACTCCTTCCTTCCTTCTCTCGCTCCTCTTCTCCTTCCTCCTCTTCTCCCAACCATCTAAAGCTCTCCTTCTTCCCTTCCTCTTTTCTCTGCGCGTCCTCAGCCTCTCTCATCTTCCTCCGTTCCTGTCGCACTCTCTCTGCTTCCTCCATCCTTCGCTTGTCCTTCAGAAGCTTTTGTTTCCACTGTGCCTCCAGTTCTTCCTCTTTCTTCCGAATCTCTTCTTCTTCTGCCGCGCGTCGTTGTTCCTCCTCTTCTTTCTGTTTGAGGCGTTCTTTCTCTTTTTGCTGGAATTCCTCTGCCATCTTTTCGTTCCTCTTTCGCTGATTCTGCTTTCTCTCCATTTCCTGTCTCTTCCTTTCCTTCTCTTCTTCTTCCATCTGCCTCTGCTTCTCCTCTCGCTCCCTCTTCACTTTCAGAATCTCCCATTTTGCTCTTTCGATCGGATCCTTCGGTTTTGGCGGGAGTGGATTAGCTTCTTCCCGCTCCTTCTTCGCTTGTGCCTCAGCCTTCGCTCGCTCGATCTGTTTGAGCTGCTCCACAAGTTGGTCTTCCCTCTTCTTCTCTTCCTTCCTCCGCTCCACACTTCTCCTGTCCATCCCCTCCATCGCCTCCTCTCCCCGCTTCATCTGAAGGAACAATCTCAGCCCGTCCTCGCTCGGCTGCTGTTCTCCCTTCTCTTCTTCCTCTTCCTCTTCCACCTCTTCTCCCACACTCATCTGTGTTGTCTTCAGATGACTTTTCAAAAGGGTGGATTTCTCGCCAGCTGCGACAAACAGCGATTCGATGCTGAACTCGTCGAATCCAAGCACTGACAGCTCGAACGCGTTTGGTGCCTGCTTCGTCTCGCCCAAGCCAGTCGAGAAGAGAGGAGGGAAGAAGACGTCGTTCAGCTCGGATTTGGCGTTGTCGACGATGCGAGTGGGGTTCAGAGTGACTTGTTTGAGGGTTCGTATCTTCATCTCTTTTCGGATGGACGAGAGGAGACTGTCGATCATCATGTTGACGACGACCTTCTTCCTCTCCCTTTCTCCCTCACTCCACTCCATCCCCCTCTCCGTCTTCTCCTCACTCACCACTCTTTCCCACTCCGTCTTCATTCCAACCAGCGAGTTCACAACAACAAGCCCGATCTGCTGTGTCATCATCTCAAACTCGTTCTGCTTCTCTCCCTTCCTCTCCTTCTCCGCCCACCCACCCAAAAGCACAATCGTGTCAACCAAATACCCAACATGCGAGTACGAGTGCCACTCAGCATCGAAGTCGGGTGGAGACTGGGCACCGGGGTTGGAGTGACGAGGAGTGTGGTGAGGGGTGTCGGTGTGGATGGGAGATGAGAGAGTGTGTTTTGTGGAGAGAGGCGAAGACTCGGGAGTGTGTTGGGAAGAAGGACGCTCCTGATTCTGTTCTGTCTCGTCTGGTTGAGCAGCTGCGTCTTCGTCCCCCTTCTCTTCCTCCTTCGCTTTTTGTTCATCTCCGTCTGTCTTTTGTTCTTCTTCTCCTTCCTGTGTTTGGGGATCTTTCTCTGCCTCTCCTTCACCTGTCGCTCTCTCCTCTTCAGTCTCCGTTTTGGGTTCTTCGACTTTCGCTTCCCCTTCTTTCTGTTCCGTCTCCTCTTTCACTTCCTCTCCTCCCTCTCCACTCGTCTCAGCCTCCTCCTTCTTCTCCTCCCCTTCTCCCTCCTCAACCACCATCACATCAGTTCCTTCCATCCTGTCCAGATTCCCATCCGTAATGAATGGAGATTGGAAGGGTTCGTTGTCGTCCTCCGCTTGTTCTTTAGGCTCGTCTTGTTCAGCGGCTGGCTCGACATTCTGTGCTTCTGTTTCGTCGCTCTCTTTCTCTTCTTCTCTCTCCTCGTCTCCCTGCCCTTCCCTCTCCTCGCTCATCTTCTCCTCAAACTGCTCACACAAATCGTCATTCGTCAGAAAGATCTTGAAACACCCATCCACAAACGCACTCACGCTCTTCCTTGTTTCCCGTCGCTTTCTTGTCGACAGCACAAACTGCAGAAACAGCAGACACAACACACGAAAAGTGGCGAGCGGGACATGCGGGATCTGAAGTGGCTCTTCCTCACTGCCTTCACCTGATTCCTGGTTGAACTGGGTGACAGCGAGAGTGACAGCAACGTGGGTGTCGGTGAGAAGGGAGGAGAGAGTCGAAACGAGTTTGTTGGTGTGGATGGGGGGAAGGGTGGGGAGACGGGAGAGAGTTAGAACACTCAAGTCCACATCTCCTGTTCCACACACTCTGTTCGCCAATCTCCGCTGCAGAAGAGTGGAGAAGGGCAGGAGAGGAAGGGTGGGGTTGGCAGCGAGCAGCAACGAAGTCGTCCGAAGGAGTGAGTCGAAAGTGAAGGAGAACGAGTCGAGTCCGAGTTGGTGGTTGAGTGAGAGCTGATGTTCGAAGACGGGCGGGTGCAGAAACGCCTTCTCTGCGTCGAGGGGAGTGTGGGTGAGGTCGACAAACCCACTCCCGCTTCGGGTTGATGTTGGACATGCCAGAAATGAGACGAGAAACTGGAAGAGGAGTGGGAGGTGGGGATCCTTTGTATGGAGGAGAGAGTGGAAGAGGTGGACTAAAGACTTGATTCCAGTCAATGTCAGTTGCCAATTTTGAAGCAGAGACACAAATCTGAGCAATGACACGATCGAAGACACAGTTGTGGGTTCCCTTTCGACAAGTGAAGGGAACACGGCCCAAAGGCGCAAGAGGAACGAAATAGATCGTTGCAGAAGCGGAACGGACAGTGCGAAGAGCGATTCATATTTCTCCGGGATGAGGTCGAGGGAGAGTGATGATTGGATGGCTGTTGACACGAGCTTGTGGGTATGTTCTTCTGTCTTCTTCAAAACCACCTTCAGAAGGGTGCTTGGAACTTCAGAGAGGAGGTATGCGCGAACGAGCGGTGGAAAGGCTGATTCAGACCCTTCAAGTCTGTTTCTCCGTTGGACTCGCTCGACGACAGCCAATATCGCCTCGTTCACCCAGATGAAGTCCTCCCATCTGTTTTCGAACAATAGTCCGGAGAATCGGACAAAAACCGTGAACATCCGAAGCTTGCTCAGGCTGACCAAAAGTGTGGCAAAAGACGGAGCCAACGCCGGTCGCAGTGATATTTGGGTGAGGAGGATGGAGAGGAACGAGTTGTTGTTCTGCAGGTCAGCTTTTGTAACTTTTGGCTGGTTCGGGTCAAGGCCAGTGAACCACTGCCACAGCACGGCCGAGTGAGGCGAGAACGAAAGAACAGGAAGCTTGACGCTGTCTGACCTTGATTGTTCAGCCACTAATTGTTCTAATTGTTCGAATTTTTCGTTGGTTCTGTCCAGCTCGAGCACAGACTCGGAAAATGTGATCAGCGCGGCGGACGAATACTCTGCGACGATGTCGGAGGGGTTGGTGATGCCGAGAGTGAGAATTTGGGCGATAAATGAGATGATAGTGCTGTCATCTCCACATAGTTTGACAATTTGCTCCGAGTGGTTGATAAAGAGGGTGTAGAAAGAGAGTGCATGGGTTTGGTATGGTTCTTCGTCTGCCGACTCAAACAGGAGTTGGAGCTCAAATGGCTTGGATGTGAGCAGTTCCACTACTTCCTGTGTTTGTAAGCCAAAAGAGTACTCGAACATCAAGACGAGAAGATCGAGCGACGTTTGGGCACGACTGAGAGCTTGTGAGTCCAGATAAGGGCCGCTTTGGGGAATTCCGAATGTTTGAATGGCGGAATGGACCTTTTGGGGAGTTTTTGTTTGTGAAATGGATGAATGGAGTGAGATGAGGAGTTGTTCGACTGGTTCTTCTTCTGGACGAAGGAAATGGAGTGAAAATGGGAAGGAATGAAAAATAACAAACGCGAGTTAGAGATTTGACCAATTATTTCGGAGGTGAGGTCGATCTTAAAGACAGCAAAGAGTTTGGTGAGAAGTTTGAAGTTGTTTTGAATCGCTAGGCGTGATTGGCTTTTGACAATGTTCAAATTTGTCAAAATACTGCCTAAATGCGAATAATTGGGATTCTTAGAGAGGAATTGGAAGAGCTGGTAGATGAATGTTCCGTTTTGAAGATTGAGTGTGGTCATTGCCGAAAGTGAGGTTGTATCCGGAGTAGGTCCAGGGCCGTCATCAACAACAGGTAGACCGCATTTCGTAAGCCACGTGAAAACGGCGGTTGGAAGCTTCATTTACCCAGGCGGTTCGTGAAATGAAAATTGTGGGGAGATCCTTACAAAAGATGAAACAAGAGAGATATAGACAATGCTGACTTCATAATGATTTCACAAAAATTCAATAAATGAAGAAAAACGAGATGATGAACTCGGTAATGAATGGTGTTATCAGAAAAGCTTGTGGAAAGGAATTGTTACTGTCTCACTCGTCCATCTGTACCTCGATTGTCCCTCCAACCATCTGCGGCTCGTCCACCACTTCGAGTGATTCGATTGTCACTGATTGATTCTGTTCATACATTGAAATTCCGAATCTGAACGGGACTGGAATGTGGGAGAAGAAGGTTGGCTGTGTCAGTCCATCCTGCGACAGTTTGAGTGTTCTCTTTCCTTCTCTTCCGTCTGCCTCCAGCACAATCTTCTGTCCCACAACTCCTGCCAGACATGCTGAGCCGTGATGTGATTGGCTGGCGTTCTGAAACATGGATCTTGCGTCAGATCTCGGACACCATTCCGCTGCTCCCTTCAACTCCGGAAACCAGGAGAGATGTGCCTTGTTGATGTACGGAATGCGAAAATGTGTTTCCATATCTGGTAATACCGCGACCAGTTAATTCGATGGCTTGTCCACCGACTCGAATGGCGAGTCCGGCCAGCTCTTCTTTCCTCGTGGCTTCGTCCGCTTTGTGTGCTTCGTCAAGTGATTGTAACAATCTTTCACGCACCTCTTTCAGCTCTTCATTCTGTGTTTTCAAGTCGATAATTGTGTTGATGTGTTGTGCATTCTGCATTTTAAGCTCCTCCACCTCTCGCACCACCGCTTGGACCTCCTCCCTCTCCATCAGCACAAACGGGCCTTCCCAGACCGACTCAAGTGATCCCAAGCATTGGGTCACCTGTATCCGCACATTCTCTGCCAACGACGCATTCTGGGCGAGTGAAGAGAGCGACGAGTGGAGAAGATGTTTGTTCACGATCATGACGTCTGCATCGCATGTCTGTTTCAACACATCGTCCACACCTTTCAGCAACTGCACCAGAAGGGCACTGTCATCTCCTTCCTTCCAACTTCGAAGGACAGCAGGCACGTTCAGCCACGTCGATGAATTCACAAACACACGCACATCCCTCCCACGTCTTGTCAGCTCGTCCAGCACAGATTGGAGTGTGTGTCCTTCCTGAGAGGGTACAATGATAGATCGAGTATGATGGACGAAAAAGACAAGAATAAACGTTCGTTTTTTGTGGGCGTTTTTCCACATCATTCTGAATGAGACAAAGAAGAAAAGACAGGAAGAGAGTGGAATACAGCAATGGAGAAGGAAGGAGAAGAACACACGATAGAGATGTCTGAGAACATCGTGTTTGATTTAGATCCAACCATAATATTTTGTTACGAGATAAGGTTCAAGTCAGAGTGAAAAGAAGACTGTCTTGAATCCCAGAAATTGAAGAACAATTAATCACACACTGTTTGAAAATGCAAAGATAGTAATATCTTTCCATGTTGTTCTGAATTAGGAGAAACAAGAACGAGGCGACTAAAACAAAAGTGTGATCTGCAGGAGGAGCATCCATACATTGCGAGATTGACTGTGTATATTTCTGAGTTTGGCCTGTTAAGCTGTGTCCAGTCGAGGTGGGATTGTCCAGTCCAATGTCCAGTCTCCTATTTGGGCGATGAGAGATCTGACCCATGATATTGGTTATTTGGCTCCGAACATATTTTCTCCGCAGGGATTGTTAAATGAACGATTTGTCGTTGTGTACATGAAATGCACCCCAAATAAAACCAATTGAAAGAAAAAGATATTTCAGTTTACAACTTTGCGAGGATCTGTACTGTTGATGTGAGATCTCGTATTCTTGCTGATATCTTGTTAGTTGGGCCGATATGTTCCTTTCCTCCCATGAATATAAAAACGCCGCTGCAGTTTATTCATTCTTATCTTTGTTGTGAACGACGTGCTGGGCAGCCACAATCGTAACATGTGCAATGAGGAGTGATGCAGATAACCAACACGGGGAAAGAACTGGAATGAGAGAGAAGAAAATGAATGAGGCATGCGGAATGACAAACAAGAGAAATGTGGACATCCGGAGGTGTCAACAACAATCTCGTTCAAAAAGACATACTGACCCGACCATCAACCACAGAGGTGAAGAGAATCATCATCGACACTGAGTTTCCCGAAGTTAGAAGAGTTGTGCCGCAGTAACCCAACTCCTTGGAGAAATAGTTCGATGAGTCACAGACAGCCTTTTTGATTCCGCCAAGACAGTTACGCGGTACCCTCCTTCCAAAACCCGTCACTTTCCAAAACCCGTCACACATTTGACGGGTCATCTTTTTGTTGTTTCCACCTCTCATTTTCATCTCAATATTGTTTTTATTCAACTTTTTTTTGAAATGAAATCAATTGAAAACAAATTGAGAAAAAAGTCGGGATAGTAATACCTCCTTGTTCTGGTCAAGGTGATCAACCCTGAATTTTGTTGTGAGTGATCCTTCTCGACCAGTCATCGTACAGACCTCTCGTTTTCACTAAATCGAATGTTTTGGTGGAATTGAAGCTTTTCTGCCATTTTCATTCTTTTCTGAACAACTCTTAATTCTCAACTTTTTCCAAAAACTCGTGTTTTCGACAGTTTTCACACGAATTTGGCATCTATCTTAACTTTTTTGAAGAAATTATCATTTGACCAAGAGGATGATGCTCTCCGAATGATTTTTACAAAAATTTGTGACAAGTGAAGAAGTTGTAGTGACTGAAAGGTTGCATTTTTGATCGTTGGGCGCAAAATGATGAAAGGACGGAAATGTCTGTTGCTTAAAAAAGATTGAAAATGGCAAAAAAGCTTCAATTCCACCAAAACATTCGATTTAGTGAAAACGAGAGGTCTGTACGATGACTGGTCGAGAAGGATCACTCACAACAAAATTCAGGGTTGATCACCTTGACCAGAACAAGGAGGTATTACTATCCCGACTTTTTTCTCAATTTGTTTTCAATTGATTTCATTTCAAAAAAAAGTTGAATAAAAACAATATTGAGATGAAAATGAGAGGTGGAAACAACAAAAAGATGACCCGTCAAATGTGTGACGGGTTTTGGAAAGTGACGGGTTTTGGAAGGAGGGTACTTCTCTGATGAATTGGTTCGAGCACACACAGCGTTGATACTTGTGGAGATGAGGGCTTGGGTGTGGTTGAGAGTGGACCTAAACATGATACCAAGAATCATCACAATTGCTGTGAATATCCGTCAAGGTATCCAGAATACAAATTCTTGCATTTGACTGCAATTCTTTGGAAATATGCGGATGATTCCAAACAGGAGCAGAGGCGTGTCCAGAACACAATCAATGGTGATCGAGCAGGTCAGCGCTCACCAATGCGTTTGGACAAATATATCTGGAAGATGAGGAAAAACATGAAAGAGAACATACTGTAGAGGATGAATCTGTGCATACGAGCAGTAGAGATTCATATTCCAATGAAAAGAACTCATTCCCCCACATTGTGAGGAGTCATCATGCAATGAATCTCAGTTGCTATGAGAAGAGAAGAATTGAAAGAATGAGCAGAAGAAGCAAACAAACATTGATTAAGACAACAGGGAAGATATAAATGATCACACAGATCATCCCAACGATTGACATAGCCGCAGAAGCGACCTGAATACAGAGAATATCGGATTCCACATCATAAATTGAAGAAACTCAAGTAAGTTGATCTCACCAGTGAAAAGTCACGTATCATCGAGGCAGAACTTTGAGGAAAGGATGCGAAACGAAGGCTGGAACAGAAAGGAATAAAAGAAGAATTTAGAATGAGAAATTCACACATTTGAGTTCAAGCATAGAGATTCGATGGTGATATCAATCGTGGGGTGAGAGATGTTGTGTCTGGGAAGAATGAATGAATTCTAGATCTGTTGACTTTGCGTCGCGATTTATGACCCCACGGTATTTCAAAACCGAGACGAAGTCGCCTAGTATTCAAAAAAGTTAGAGAGACATGTGAACATCAAACCGTAATTGAGATGAGGATGTAACTCAATCCCTTAATAGGTGTCGATTGGACAGTCCAGGACTGGACAGTCCATTGGACTGTCCAATTTTGCCGACTCGTCAAAACCTCAATAAACGGGATGCACTAATTGTGTAGACTTCAGAAAAAAAATTTCAGCGAAATGTCCAGTCACGTCCAATGACGTCCAATGGTGGGTGGATCAAGTCGAGATTCACACTTGGCTAAATATGATCAAATTATCTCCATTTCGCTATTTCTTAAGTGATTATTGTCATTTCTTTGTGAAAATGATTGAATGAGTGAATTGAGGATGAGAGAAGCAAGTCTAAAAATGAATGTCCAATAGAGGTCGATTGTCCAGTCCAACATTGGCAACGTCCAATCCAATTAACATGCCAATTCTGAGTTCTCATTGGAGTGTCAGGTTTGTACTTGAATTCTTCCTTCTCCTCCATCCTCTCATCCGCGTTCGCCAACGCTGTCGTCCTCAGCAATCGTCACGGCTACTGTGCTGCTGTGAGTGGTGTTGTCTGACTGAAACAATCAGAGTGCAGGATGGTGATTGGAATCACCCCAATCCATGTTGGGTGAGAAGGCGAGAGAAGTCGCATTCGACCATTTCTTGTTTCTTCCCAAACACACAAATCGAACGAAGCAGAATCCCAATCACACAAATCCCGTTTTCGTAGTCCTCCAGAAACGATGATTCCGACACTCCTCGAAGCACGATGTCCATCATTCCAAAACGAACCATCTCCATCACAAACTCAACACTTCCCACAGAAACCATTCTCTTCACAAACTCCAAAAGGACAGACACTTCTGCGGGAATTGGTGAGCTGAAGAAATGAGAGAAAGAAGAAGGCAGACTACATCGCTCGATAACAAACGGGATAAATTGCATTCTCCAACGTGTCCAAAAGGGCATCTGAAGAGTTGAAGAGCTTAGAGGCAAACTTTTGAATCTCAAATCAGGAACTACCGACGCCACGATATAGATTTCATCAGTCACTAATCTCACAATGTCCGTAAGGTGACCTCGAAAATAGAAGGGGGAGGAGTCGAAAGAATCATCGGAAGAGTCGTGTGGTCTAACTTGGCCTTCGAAGGAATCAAAACACTCGCGTGGGTTGGAATGAGCGAGAGCAGATCCAAATCCAGTTGGGATGTTCAGCCATTCGAGCTTCTGACAGCGAGTTGTGACACTCACGTCAGTTGAGCTGTCGTGGTCGACGTTGTTTCGGTGTCGAACTGATTGGAACAACTCTTTCAGACTGTGGCAGTCGCCAAATGGAGCTGTGAAGAGGAGGAGTGTTAGCATGATCAACCTCAAAGGATCGACGAGAAAATCATGACTGGAATCCAACCACAGAAAGGGAAGGAAGAAGCGAACGACGAGTGGAGGAGGGAAATGCAGAAAGAGAAGGAAAGTGTCGGAAATGAAAGGAGAGGTGAACATCCGATGCGAGTTGATCAGATGTTTGCCAGTCTGGACATATTCTGTGTCCATCAGATCGAGATGCACTCTTCGTCGACAGAGCGCATGAAAGCCACACAACGACGTGTTGAGAAGAGAGTGTGCCATGTCGATTCGTGGGTCAATGAAAGGGAGGAAGAAGGCGAGAGGGTTGGTTCGGAGTGTTCGCTCGAAGAGAAGGTCGAGAGGAGGCTGTTTAGGCTTGTGTTGATTGAGAGACGTGTGGCAGAGCAGGACGAAGTTGTGCTGAATCGGAAGAAGAAAGCGAACATCCATTTCAGGGTGAGTCGTGAGAAAAGTAGTTTCACTTGATGGGAAGTCAGATTGGACTAGAAGTGTCATCAGCAGTGAGTACGAGAGAAGCATCCCGACGAACTCATCACCGAGGTTCTCTTGGACGAAGTCCTCAAATTCGAGATCGAGACGAGAGGATACCTGTTGGTGTCGTTCGAAAGAGAGAATGATGTGATTCGCTTGGGCTCTCTCAATCTTGTCTTCGACAGAAGAACGTCGGATGGCCATGATCAGACGGAGTGAGACGAGAAAGGTGAACATGTCACTCAAATCTGTTGTGAACAGGCCATCCCAATCAAACTCAGTGAAAGGGAACGGCGGCAGTGAATGATCAACGATTGTGGCATTGATCCATGCCGTCGAAATCCGAATCAGAGCATATTGTTCCTCGGGAAATCCATCGCGGAATGCAGAGCGGAGTCGATTCCACACATGAGGCAGTTGATAGATGACACTCAGCATCTTGTGCAGACGGTCGTTTAGAGATGACGCAGCAAAGCGGACTTGATGGTTGGAGCTGCCGAGAGTGGAGACTGTGCGATCGAAGAACGTCGGTAAGTCGACGATGCATTGATCAACTCCAACGAGATCGCAGACAGAGAAGCAGCGGATGAGTGATTTTGTGAGAATCTCATCGTCTTCTTCGTCGAAGAGGGATGAGTCGAATCGTTCGGTGGGATCGAGGTCGTTGAGTGGGTAGAAAGTGAGGATAGTTTGGAAAGAGTCGTCTGGAGACTGTTTGGGGAGTGAGGGAGGGAGAGGCGAGGTGACGAGAGAGTGAAGAAGGGTCACAAGTTTGAGAGATTCCAGTTTAAAGTGGGTCGTTGATGAGATGGACTGAAGAGAAGAGTCGAGGTGTGCTTAGAGAGAGGTGTGGGGTGACAAGTGAGATGAACGCAGAGACGACGTCGAACTATCCTCTGACCCATCCGACGACGATGCCAGATGTTGGCATTTCGCCTGGAGTGAGAGAAGTGTCGGTCGAAAGAATGACAATTTGAGGAAAGACTTGTCATTCTGAAAACATGAAAAAGGGATGAATCCACACCTCAACTTCCTCGCCTGACACAATTTTCTCAATAAGTTCTCTCCACAACGTGATCCGTTTCGCCTCTTCATACAAAACCGGATCAAACTGTTTTCTGAGTTCGTCGAGCTCAGGTTCGAGTAGTTGTGTGAAATGTGTAAATTTTGGCGAGCGAGGATCAATCTCGGGATCAGTCAGTCGAACTGTGTGAGACACCAAGTCCTCGTTTTCAAGATGTTGAACAATTTCATACAAATGAACCACTATCCGCAACAAAGCGTCGGGTAAGTTGAGGGTGTTGGGAAGTGTTTTGTCTGAGATATTTTCGTATTCACTGACAATTTCTTCGATTTCAGACTCGTCACAGATGGGAACCAGCGTGTCAGTGTCGATGAGATGATCGATGAGGCGGAGAAGAACTGTGGTGAGCAGATTGGTTTTAAAATGTGAGTCCATGCGTTCTTGAAGACAGTCTGAGATTGAAAGTTGGCTAATCAAGACAAGGAAAAGCTGACAAAGGTTGGAAATGGCAGCAGAGAAAGATTGTGGCGATTGAGGAAGTGATGAACGAGAAGGCGAGGTGAAAATATCTAAAAATGAAGAATGCGCTGATAAAAAGATAGACTAATCCGAGCTGTTCCATATCTGTCCACCAAAACGTCGTCCCAATCGAAGCAAAACGAATCAGCCAACCATGAAACTTTCGACTCAAGTCCAATCACAGAACACACGAACCATTCCATCAAGTCCTGTAACAACACAAAAGACAGAAAATGACCCAAAACAACAAAAGCGGAACTTAATATGAAAGCGGTTGCAGACCTTCCATTCAATCACTTCTTCAGCTTCACATTTCGAAGTGACGAACGACAACAACGAGATTGAGCCTTCTTGCTCCAACAGAGAATCTTCAGAATCTTTAGAGGATGTTGGATCATGCCATACAAGAAGGGGATATCTGTGAAGACTGTTAAGGACATCTTCGGCACATTCAGGCAATTCAACCTTTCTTTTTCTTCGGTGAGTCATTCGCTGGCTGTTCGAGAAGTGTTGAGGAATCAGCTGATTCTCCGGACTAGATTGTGTAAAAGGAACGTTTGGTTGTTTTGGAGTAGACATATCGAGAAATAAGCTGTTCTAAAGGAGTTTGTCGAGATTGTTGTGTGGGCCTTCGATATTTCGTTAGAGCCGTTGATAATGAGCAATTACCTTCGAAAATCGGAGCAGAATGATAATTTTTCTGAAATAATGGCAAACGATGAGGAGGACAACCGCTCGGTTGACTGTCGAGGAGATGAATACTGAAGTGTGGTTGGATCAGTTGAATGAGAAGAGATCATCTGATTCTCTCACAAAATTTCTCAAAATTAATTTAATAAATTATGATAAGAGTGAATATCAGAGTTCAATATGGAAGAAAATGGAACACATCAATAGAAAAGGAGACAAAAATAAGACCGTGTCAAGAACACACCACAGAGATATTTGAGAACACCGTGTCTGATGGACGAAGAGTCTCGTATAGCTGTCACGAAGATCTGCGTTCGGTCGTCTTCATGTGGCTCTGAATGAGGAGAAACAATTATGAGAGAAAACCACAAAAGTGTGAAGAACGGGAGGCATCAGACATCTCAATTAGATTTGACGCCAATTCAGTATCTGATGCTCGAAGATTCTCATCTCAAAGCGTTTCGGATAAATCGCTTGATGTTGCATGTGCAGCTCGATCTCGTCGGAAATCCCTTCCTCCTCCAGTTGAGCCAGAATCTGTCTGTTTCGCTTCCGAACAGCTGGATCAGATTTCGGCAATTTCTTGATTGTGGGTAAAACCCATTTAAGGAGGGTGATTGTGATTTTGTTTGTCTCGAAGAAAATGAGGCTGTCAGTGTATGTCAGGGCAAACGACGAAGACAGCACGAATTGTGCCATCTGTTCCACAATTGGGGAGTATGTGGCCAGCATTCCGAGCAGCGTTGAGAATGCGGTGGAAGCGTCAGTGTCTTTGAATCGTGGTCTATGCTTGAAGACAAGACTCAGAAACGGTTGTATCGGACGGAATAATTTGTCAGTCAGAATTTGATTGAAGGCGTCCCCGGTGAGTTGATTTGATTCATAGAATACGACTGGTCTTCCGACTGGCATGTGCAGAAGTATTGAGGCCACGATCTTCATCAGAAAATAGTCGTGTTGAGGTGTCAGATGCATTTCATTGGTGTAGAAGTCGTTTGGAAGGAGTGCAAAGAACCCTGAATGTAGAAAACGTTTGCTATCATACGATGTGAGTTCCGGTACAAATTTAGTCAGAAACGAGAGAGTTGACAATACAATTGCTTCATTGGAACACGTCAGGAGAAGAACGAGAGATTCGACGAAACCAGTGCAAGATACATCTGGTCTCGGAGCAAGATCGATAAGGATTGGGTTTACTGACGTTAAGAAGCGTATTCGAGACTCGATCCATTCCAAAAGAGCACACGCCTTTTGTGTTGCTGCATCATCCAGTTCGCTTCCATTTTTAACACAGGCAACGAGCGAGAGAAAGAAGCGCGATGCTTGCTTGATAGTGTGAATTTTATCGGGATTCAAGCTGAGAAACAAGCGGTTTGAAACACGATGTCGATATGCTGGGTATGAGGAGTTTCCCATGGTCGATGTTGAAAGAATCGTGATAGATCGATCAATTGACCCAAAACATTTTGATTCAGATTTGTTCTCCAAACTCCATGTCATTTCCTGGGACCACCGAAAACCATGTTGATGATCCTCCGCCACCCGCTGACCCTTCTCGTCAATTTCGGGTGGATTTCAACAAGCTTCGCTCAGAGTTCTTGAAGCAGTTCGCAGAATTATCTCTAAACTAACTCAATAAATGATGAAAAGTGTGATGATTACAATTCAAACTGGAGTTCTTCCAAACAATCTCATTCTCACTCGTCCTCCTGTTCAGTTTGCCTTATTCGTCCATCGGGACCTCGATTGTCGCTCCAACCATCTGTGGCTCGTCCACCACTTCGAGTGCCTCGATTGTCACCGATTCGTAAAGATTGGCCAAAGAAACAACGAATCTGAACGGGACAGGAATGTGGGAGAAGAAGGTCGGCTGTGTCTGTCCATCCTGCGACAGTTTGAGTGTCCTCTTTCCTTCTCTTCCGTCTGCCTCCAGCACAATCTACTGTCCCACAACTCCTTCCATGCACGCCGAGCCACGATGATATTCTTTGCTATTCTGAACCATGTTTCTGCAACCAGAAGATGGATACAATCCTGCTCCTCCCTTCAACATTGTAAAACTACGAGTGACAGCGTTTGCAGTTTTAAAGCTTGCCACAAGTCCAAAATTGAAATTTGCAGATGGATCTGTTGCAAGAACGAAGGTGAATCGAGATACAACTGGGCCAATCTCGAAAGAGAGGAGAGTTCCATTCGATGCACTTTTTCAATTCAGAAATGAGCCTCCATATCTGGCGATGGAGGGACCAAAACATTCAACAGCTTGTCCGCCGATTCGAAGGGCTTGACTGGCCAGTTCTTCCTTCCTCCTCGCTTCCTCCGCTTTGTGTGCTTCAAGTGATTGTATCAATCTTTCATGCACCTCTTTCAGCTCTTCATTCTGTGTTTTCAAGTCGATGATTGTGTTGGTATGTTTGTGCTGATAGAAAGGGTGGAGATTCTCCTGTGTGAGTTCTTATGGTTCTATGTGAACGATATTCGCTCCCAGCAATCGTGACAGTTCCAGACTCTGTTCGAGAATACCGTCGCCAAAACCTTCGTCGTCTTTGTCGTGCAATAACATCACTTCGAGCGTGTCTTCGAAGCCTTCCGAAAACAGAGCTTGTATCATCCGTTTCAATAACTGATCCGTTTCTGGGCCTTGTTTCTTCCATCCTGTGAGTGATAGTGTGATGTCGAGGAGAGATGTCCAGCGAGTTTCCAAGTTCTCGAATAACGAGAGATAACTTTGGATTGTCATCACAACTGGACGCTCGAGAATAAATTCGAGGGTGGGAATGTGAAAAGGAGATGTGGACGCAAGTCTTCCCAAAACATCCATGCTGGAACCGGACAGATCTGGGTCGCCAAGGATATATCGATTCTGACAGTGAAAAGTGATGTATTGAGAGGACGGTTGGATCACTCGTTGAAAGATCAGCTGACGACGATTGTGTTGAGCAGACGGGTCAGTGATCTTGAGATCATTGAGATTAGATGGAATGGTCAGCAAGATGGACTTGTAAAGAATTGTGTTGATTGAAAGGAGAAAAGTGTCAAGTTCCCCAATAGGAAGATTCTGTGGTTGACAAATCGAAAATATTCTGGAAATGATATCGGCTTCCACGAGAGACAATCTGATTCTGGGAGATGAGAGGACGAACAATCTTTGCTAGAAAACCAGAACTGCAGAGACGATTCTTGCATGTGGTGATGATAAAAGGATACAGGCACTATCGACAAAGCCTGATGACGACCCGTCTGTGGATGGGACAAGTTCTGTGATGAGAACGTCGGCAGATGGTGGTCCGACGACATATGGACCAAGATGCTTCAGAAAAACAACTGTCTTATCCTGAAGTGTATCATCAAAGACACATTTTTCCTGAATGAGCGAGACAAGCGAACTGTAGAGAGTTGATTTGTCCTCAAACGACAAGTCTGATTCAGCATCGAAGGAAAGGAGGCGCTCTTGTAATAGGTTCATATTACAAGGTGAGTTTTGAGAATCATTCAAACAAGCATCGAGATGAGAATTTAATGGAAAAGTTGTGTCTTCCGTGTGAGAGAGATGAGGATCATCCCATGTTTCCTGTCTTCGACCTAGTCAACCTTGGGTTCAGCGAAGGTTATACGTGATTCACATTTTACTGTCTCAAAAACGAAGTGAAAACAGAATATATGCATAATGAACCGAGAGACTCGGCTCTAAGATTCAAACTCTTCGTGAAGAGGAAAACGACAAATTAATCCTAAACAATGAAAGAGAAAGCTAATTTGAGTAAAGAAAGATCAAAAGGATGAGTGAATCGTCAGAAGAAGGGAGAAAGCAGATGACACGAAACAACAACTTCATTTCGTGAACACGCTTCACTCCTCCTCTTCTCACTCTTCAATTTTTGGTTCAGGTTCAGGCGAGCTGGAACATTCTTTCGTGTTCTCCTCTGTCAACTCGGTTGGCATGTCGGACACATTGATTGCTGGATCGACAGCATTTTCAGTTTCAGGTCGATCAGATGCTTGTTCTTTCAACTCGGTTGGTGTGGCTTGGTTCGCTATTTTGATCATTTCGTCTTTCTTCTCCACTCGGTTCTTCTGGCGACATCTCCAAATCAGCACCAGAGCAACAATCACGACAGCAATCACAACAACCACAACAACAATCACAGGAATCAGCCACAACATGCTTCGCGGTTTCTCTCGCAGAACAAGATGTGAAGTTCCAATCGACCTGTCCCCGTTCAGAAGACGCACCTTCCATTCCAATTTCTTCGAAAGATTCGCAACGTCGTCTGGTGTCACAATGAACTCAATTCGAGTTTCTGTGAACAAAGATGCGGTGTCTGTGTCAACAATCAGAGCAATTGACACTTCTTCCGAGTTCTTGTCCTCCGAATCGGTGTACACTTCCACTTGAAGTCCACAAGGAAGGAACCCACTTCCAACCAGTTCCAGTTCGAAATTTCCCGTTTCCTTGTCATGAGTGATTTTCGATTGTGAGGTGTCCAAGAACGGAATCGACATCGTCGTCACAGTTCCAGAAACATCGCATGTCTCACCTGAGATTCCAGATCCAGGGAATTCATGGCTTTGACCATCCCCAGTCAGGTCGCCAACAATCAGCGTCCCATCTGAACTGCACATCACGTTTCGGCGAGCTGAAGGGAATTCTTTGTTCGATGGTCCATTCGACAGGAAATTCACTTCTTCGAGTGTCACTTTCCCTCCACTTTGGATGATCGCTCCTTGTTTCAGATTTGTCATGTTGCACTTTGAGAACTCAGCTGTCGAGTTCACAATCTCAATCGTTCCTGTCGTCCACGAACACAGATCGCTGTCTGCGTTACCAATCGCTGAGTTGGACGTGGAAAGGTGTTCCGTTGTGATGGTCCCTTCGCTGAACTTGAAAAATCCTGCTGTCACAACAACCAGCCTCAGGTCGAGTGATGAAGAGTGAATCAGAGCATCCACCGCTGTCAGAGAAAGTGAGGCATTTGACACAGAAATCACAACCAGCGGACTCGACGAGAATGTCGCAGGAACAATCAGCGATGGACGATCCAGGCTTCCCTTCGTCATGAACACTTCATTCTTGTCCGAAATCGTAAGCGTCTTGAAGAGTGTCTCAGAGTTCACTAGTTTCAGCGTCGTTGGTTTCTTTCCGATCTTCGTCGCAGTTTCAAACGCAGCAGTCAACGATCCACAACTGTTGTCAAGTCCTCGGCAGCTCCCATCATCTCCTCCCTTCTTCTCGTTCACTTCGAACACAAACGGTTTCGGGAAATGCGGAAGGGCAAGAGAGAATCCACCAGATTCCAATATCACAGGCTGGTTGTTGAATGTGATCTTTTCAACTTTGTATGACTCTCCGAAGGCGAATCGTGTGTCTGTTCCGCCTGGTCCAACTGACATCGACGACGAGACTCGATTGTCCGAAGATGCTTGATCAGCGCTGACCGTGACAATCAGAGAGAGGCTGGGAGTCCCTTCGAAGTGGATTGTGTACTCCCCCACTTCTAACTTGTCTCCTTCCAGCCACACCAACATCTCACCAATGTTCGTTCCTGGTTGGTAGAGAATCTTCCCAACACGCTTTGGATCAATTGTGAAGAAGGCAGACGAAGAATCAACGTCGATTGGAGTGGCTGAGATCGATGCAGCGAGGAGCGAATAAGTCGATGGGAACTGAAGTCTTTGGTCGTCTCCGAACGGCAACACATCGCTGGTTCCAGTTTTGGAGGGAGTGGGGAAGTGGACAACGACAACACGACACATGGCAGGTGGAGAGTCCTCCGAATTTGATTCTTCAGGCTTCGTGTTGTCCAGCAGCAGCAGCATCGTCCCTTTCACTTCTCCAGCTGTCTCAACTTCAATTGTCCCTTCATAGATTGTGGGAGAGGGGATCAGTTGGAGATTGCTGATGATCGTCGCAGATCCAAACTCTTCAATAATCCCTGGTGGGGTTTCATAACCTTCCATCATCAGACTTGTTTTCAACGTGTCTGTATGGCAGTCCGAAACACGCTCCCTCAGTTCAGACGGAGACCCACAGCCTTGTGCGATGTACACATCACTTCCAGAAGTTGCCGAGTTGCCTCTGAACTGTACAGATGTCAGTGAAAGCTTGGTGAACACGACGGATAGAGCTCCTCCAGATCCTTCGACAAGGCCGGACGTACCCTCCATAAACACACTCTCGCTGATGGTGGCTGTGGGAACTACGAAAACATGTACACATCCACCGGTAGATGAGGGTCTTAAGATTGTTGTCATGTTCTTGAAGAAGCACTTGTTGATGGAGAGGAAATAGGCGAGGTGATTGTAGAGAGCAGCTCCGTAATCAAGTGAAACACAATTCAGAAACGAGCAGAGTGAGATGAGCAGGCTCCCTTGGTTCCCTGTGCCATAGATGCAAAGTGACCCACCGAATTCGCCTTGGTTGTCTTTGAAGGAACACTCGCTGATTGTGATGTCATAATCTGCATGAACATTCACACACGCTGCTCGTGTCGTTGATGTCATTGAGGTGAATGTGCACAGGTGGAAGGTGAGGCCGATTTGCAGGGGTTGGATTTGGATCCGAGTGATCCGACCACTTTTGATCCGACCCTCCCAAAAATGTTTATTTTGCATTGTTTTGTGTTAAACCAGTGGTAATTCGAACAAAATAGGTTAAAATGAAGTGAAAACACACTTTGATATCGTTGTGTTTCGAATCAATGGGTCCTTGTCGATTCGAAGAAATCGGTCTTTTTTTCATGAATAGAGTCACATTTCCAGAAGGAGAAGCATTTTGTGATCGAACAGGGCGAAAATAAACACGGATCACTCGCTCAAATCGATTCAGTCACTTTCCTCATGTGGATCACAATGGGACAGATCCAGTTCCAATTTCAAGAGTGTCGTTAATCCGAACCCAACCTCATTAAGTTTATGTTGTCGAGATGTAAAAGTCAAATAAACTTACAGAGACGTGACAAAAACAACAGAAAAGGGCAGAAAGTGGCAAATGTAAAGAAGTTTCGAAGCGCTTAATTAAGCGTTGATCCGACCCTTTTGAGACGGTCGTCAGATCATTTGATCTGACGTTTACACTAAAATGTAGTCACGCCTCTATCCCCTGCCGATTTGGGTAGTGGCTTCTGTGTATTCGTAGCGACCGTCGTCTTTGAAGTGTTTGCGAGCGAATGTGGTCGGTTCGTCGTTCGATGAGCAGTGCGAGAATGATGTGTTCACACAACCAACACTCCCGAACGCATTGATGTCCAGACACCCCGTTCCATACAAATGCGATGTGCATCTCGTCACTGACGTCCCAACCAACTTTTGAGAAAGGCCACGAGGAAGAACAAGTTGTTCAGTTGAGCATCCACGCGATGTCACATTTCGAAGAACACTCCCAACAAGAGCTGTTGATATTCCTCCTTCGTCGGTCTTCTCTGATCGATCAAACGATTTGGTGAGCTTCCCAAAGTCCAGAAGAGGGCCTGTTCCCAGAATGAGTTCGACATTTGAGATCTCCAGGGCTACTCCATTCACAGACAGAAATGGAGGGATGGTGTCCGGGGATAGTGTTTGTGTTGATGATGAATCGCGTGAGGGTGTTGGGGGACATGTGGACGTGCAAACCAGCGGGAGGAGAACGAATGAAGTTGATGAGATGTGGGAACAATCAACAACACTGATCGAAGTCCCAACTCCATCCAGTCCGGTTCCCACCACAAATGCTGTCTGCAGTGAGTTCGAAATAATCTGGCTTGAAGACACAACCACTTCGGACGATGTCACTTTTGCCACGGCTGTCCCATCACATCCACAGTCAAATATCAGCTTCGAAAGGGACACCGTCGAGTTATCAAACATGAACAGTGGATGGGATGTGTCTGTGTGACCTTTGGCAATATGGTTGAGACATTGCGAATGATTGTTTTCGAGTTCGTTTATTACTCCTTGTCTTTCACGGTATGGATGAGATATTGTAGTCGGATTCCCCTCCATTTTCAGCGTTGTGGATATCACCGGGTACTCAATGATCTCGAAGATCCCCGGAGAGAGACGGAGGACATCGGAGTTTTGGTCATTGATTCGGTTGTCGCAATTAAGACGGCAATCCAAAATTTCAGACAGGGATGTTGCTTCAAAAGATGAAATAGTTAAAAGAAAGAGCCACAAAGTTTCTATCATTGAAAGAAGAGGAAATGACGGAAGATCTGAACCCATTCTTCGAAGCATTCGATGTGACAGCAAGGACAGCGATGGACGGAACAAGTTCTGCAATGGGAACGTCAGTAGATGGTGGTTGGACGACATGTGGACCAAGATTCCTCAGAAAAGCGAACTGGAAAGAGTTGATTTGTCCTGGAGTGATTGTTTGGAGTTCGGGATGAAATTGACGAATGCTGAGGAGTCCAAATGACCAGACAATCCTGAATGAGGTGCATGAGCCGAATTAGGAGCAGTATAAGATGATGAATCAAGAGAATTATCTTTAATTGACATGTCTGGAAAATCACCCCATTTTTAGTCTATTCTCGACAACATCAGAGAAAAACATGGAACAAACATGAAGAGAAGAACGAAAGAGACAATTATCAGATATCACAATGGTCCGTTCGATGACGGCTGTGGGTATGGGCTTCAAACAGCGGGCGGCTATTTGGTGTCGTATGAGTTCCAGGCTGTGTGTTCTTCTGCCCTTCTGATGATGTTGTTTCGACCATATCTCGCTGGAGAATGGCGAGAATGCGGGGTGCATCCCATTTCAACGAGATAAACGTGACGTGTTTGGGAGATAGTTCAAAAGTCGAGTTTGGGAAAGATAATCTGGTCACAATGTATCGTTCAGGGACACGATGAATTGTTTGGAGAGAGGACGGTTGACGATGGGACACTAAATGATAGTCGCGTTGAGAACGACCAGTCACGGACAAAAGTAAGTGGCCACCCCTTCCTGCATTTATGAACAGATGATTTTTCACACTTTTTTCGTAAACACTTCACATTCATGAAAGACGGTAATTTTTCAAATATAAAACAAGAATAGTGTGGTGAAGTGGAAATCAAGAGATTTGACTGATGTGCCCTGGGAGGCACTTTTGATTGCGGATGTCACAATATGTCTCCTCTTCCAAGAAGAGGAGATGTGACCTGTATAGTCTGTTCCTCCACTGAGAGCTCTCAACTTCCACTCCTCTCAGAGATACTGGAGGATCCGCGACGAAAAAGTGTGTTTTCTCTCTTCTTCATCCCTCTTCAGCCAGCTTTGTAAAGACATCAAACTCTCTCTCTGACGATGTTATTAAGTATTCTCACTTTCTCTCAATTGTAATGACCTGCTGTAGAGAACATGAGATTCGCACATTTTCTCCCACATTTTTTCACACCAAAACTGTCAGCTTTCAATCGAACAAGGACAGAATAAGCATTCTGACGACAAGTTAAAGAGGTTGGAAGAGTTGCACGGATGTCAGAAGAGGGATGAAGAAGAGAGAAAACACACTTTTTCGTCGCGGATCCTCCAGTATCTCTGAGAGGAGTGGAAGTTGAGAGCTCTCAGTGGAGGAACAGACTATACAGGTCACATCTCCTCTTCTTGGAAGAGGAGACATATTGTGACATCCGCAATCAAAAGTGCCTCCCAGGGCACATCAGTCAAATCTCTTGATTTCCACTTCACCACACTATTCTTGTTTTATATTTGAAAAATTACCGTCTTTCATGAATGTGAAGTGTTTACGAAAAAAAGTGTGAAAAATCATCTGTTCATAAATGCAGGAAGGGGTGGCCACTTACTTTTGTCCGTGACTGGACGAACCGAAAAGAGCAAACCATTTCTGGACGATTGGAGGCCATCCCAGAATCAGTTCGTCGACACCAACAATCAAAGCATTCCCAACATCCGAGGAGAGTCCGCAGATATGAATTGGAATCATTCGAGAGAGGCGACTTCGATGGGTTAATTGGGATGGAATCATTGCGGTCTTTCCACATTCGATCCCAGCAATCGTGAGATGCAGTAGCAATCTTCGAGAAGACCCAGACCATGACCTCCCTTGTTGTGCATCAGCGTCTGTTCGAGTGTGTCTTCGAATCCTTCCGAAAACAGAGTTTGCATCATCCGTTTTGCAGATTGGGCCGTATCTGGACCTTCATCCTTCCATTCTTGAAGCGAATAGTTGAGGTCGCCGAACAGTACCCAGAGATCATCGTCCCTTTCGACGATCGAGACACAAGTCGAAAATCCCATCGTGATCGGAGATGCGAGGACAAACTCCAATGTTGGACGATGATATGGACCTAATTGTAGGAGAGTGCTCACTAGATTCATGAAAGATCGAATCAAGTCTTTATCGAGGATGAATCGATTTGAAATCAGAAATGTCAAAAATTGAGACGATGGAAGCACGACCTTATGAAAGATCATTTCACGATGGTTCAACTGGTCGACTACTGCAGTGATGGCGAGCAGGTTGAGACGTGATGGGTGGGCGAGATCGCCACAATTTCTGACGAATCTGATAAGTTCGTCGAATATCTCTTCATTTCCAGAAATTTGCAGTGTGTGAGGTTGAACAGTCGTTAACACATTACTGACGAGATCTGACTCCACAAGACGATCTTGAATTTGGGGTGACGAATGCTCGAATGTGTGGCGAAGGAACAACAATGCTGCGGGAATTACAGTCGAGTGTGGAGATGACAGCAAAATGACGATACTGTTGATAAAGCCAGAAGGCGATCCAGGTGAAGAGTGAACGAGATCCATGACAAGTCGATCTGGACGATCTTCGTCGCTCCACTCTGGTTCGAGGTGCTTCAGAAATCTGACAGTTCTGTCTTGAAGGGCATTGTCAAATGGGTGTTGAGCTTTAACGAGGGCCAAAAGAGAATTGTAAATTGCTGATTTCTCATCAAATGACATTGATGAAGAGAGAGCGAAATTGAGGAATGGTTCACGTTCTGGATCGATTGTTGAATTCAATTCCTGTGAATCATTCGATAAGGTATCGTTGGAAGCTTTTAAAGAAACGGTTTCAATTTTCATTGAATCAGGACGAGGATCATCCCATTCTGTGTCGATTCCTGACTCAGAGCTCACTAATCCCTCAAAACATGAATTGTTCGAAGAAATGCAATGACTATAAAGAGAAGAATGAAATGAATCATTATTGGCAACGAATATCTTTCTGCCTGACATGTTGCACTTTCGTCGAGGTTCTTTCATTCAATGTTCGCATTCGAACAATAATCACTTTTCAAACCAACCATCAACGCAGCCGAAGCCAATGATTTTGAATTGTGGATGGTGGAGAGTCGAGTGTGTGATGGATGGAAAAAAAGAGAGGCGACGATTCTCGTTCATGGTGAATAAACGATAAGAACAGAATTGTTCCGAAAATGGCAGCCTGAAACAATTGGGCGCGAGTTTGGCTTTGTTCAAGAACGATTCCGTTCAGTTCCTTGAAAAAAGAGTTCGTGTTCAGAAAAGCAAGAAATTGAGTCACCAGAACTGAGTCTTGGCAGAATTAACCAACCAAGGTCCATCGAAGAATGTCTTGACATCAGAAAATGGCAATAGATGAACTCCAAACTCGTCTGGTTGTGTTGGAAGTGATGAACGAGGAGATGCCAGTGCGGAATCCAATTCCAGCAGAGGAACGAGATGGCTGGCCATTCCAGTTCCGATTGTGCCAGCGGAGTTATAGAGTCCATTCTGTCGTTTGGAGTGGAATGGACGGCGATCTGAAGAGAGAGACGACAGTGTTGAGAAGAGAGCTCGTTTGGAGGAGTGTTGGCATGATGGAGCTCATCATCGTCTGAAAAGCGATTCAACATAGATACTGTCCAAATAGTGAGAAATCGTTTGAACATTCAGTCTTCCAAAAGTGACATCTGAACAGCGCCTCTTGGGTTTCGCCAATCCTTCCTTTCTGGCTATATCCTATCCAACTTGGACAATGTTCAGAATCGACATCAGAGAGGCGTTTGAGGGACCTTATGAGCCTCATTTTTGCTTCGTGATGTGAGCTTGCTGTCGAACAGTCGACACCTGATGTGCAACAAGTTGTTCCATCTCAGACGATGGACCAGGTACAGAAAACGTTGTGTTGACCAACATAGTCGACTGAAGTGTTTTGATTCTTTGATTTCAGATGACAGTTTGTGGTTCGGTTCCAGGAACGAAACAACTGACTGAGAGGATAGCCAACTGGCGGGATGATCATGAAACCAACTGTATATGGCCGTGGAATAGCGAAAATGTGGTGAGCATCCCATTTCGACGAGAGAAATGAGAAGTGTGTTTGAGATGGTTCAAAAGTCGAGAATGTGAAAGAGAATCTGGTCACAATGTGCCGTTCAGGGACGCCAGGAAGTGTTTGGAGAGAGGACGGTTGACGACGTGACAGTCAACGACAGCCGCGTTGAGAACGATGAACCCAAAAGAGTATACCATTTCGTGATGATTGGAGGTGATCCCAGAATCTGTTCTTCTGCACCAGCAATCAGCGTTTTCCCAACATCCGAGGAGAGTCCGCAGAGATGGGGTGGAGTCTTTCGAGAGTAGTTTGTTCGACGTGTCATTTGAGATCTACAGTAGGATGTACCGCTTCATCAAATTCGATCCCAGCGATTGTGAGAGTTGCAAACAATCTTCGACAAGAATTATCCCATTAATTCCGTCATTGTCGTGCTTCAGCATCTGTTCGAGTGTATCATCGAAGCCTTCCGAAAACAGTGCTTGCATCATCCGTTTCCCAGATTTGATGACTTCTGGACCTTCTGCGTTCCATTCTTTCAGCGAAATGTTGATTGTCCTGATAGCATTCAAGAGATTGTTCATCTTTTCGACGAACGAGAGATGAGTTGAGAAAACTATCACGATTGGAGAGGCGAGAACAAACTCCAATGTTGGTTGATGGGATGGACCGATTTGAAGGAGCTTTGCCAATAGATCCATGAATGATTCAGACAAGCGTTCATTGAGGATGTATCGATCTGGGATCAACAATGTCACAAAAGGAGACGATGGGATCACGACCTTCAGGAAAATCGTTTCACGATGGTTATATTTTTCGACATCATCTGTTATGTTAAGTTTTCTGAGACTGTATAGAGTTGCGAGGTAGAGGAATTTGACGATGATTGTGCTGATACCACAGAGAATTGTTTCATTTCCCGAAATAGGTTGTGTGTGAGGTTGGACAGTCGCTAATATTTTGCTGATGAAATCTGATTCCGCGAGACGAGATTGAAATGTTAGTGATAAATTCAGAAGTCAGTCACGGACAAAGTAAGTGGCCACCCCTTCCTGCATTTATGAACAGATGATTTTTCACACTTTTTCGTAAACACTTCACATTCATGAAAGACGGTAATTTTCAAATATAAAACAAGAATAGTGTGGTGAAGTGGAAATCAAGAGATTTGACTGATGTGCCCTGGGAGGCACTTTTGATTGCGGATGTCACAATATGTCTCCTCTTCCAAGAAGAGGAGATGTGACCTGTATAGTCTGTTCCTCCACTGAGAGCTCTCAACTTCCACTCCTCTCAGAGATACTGGAGGATCCGCGACGAAAAAGTGTGTTTTCTCTCTTCTTCATCCCTCTTCAGCCAGCTTTGTAAAGACATCAAACTCTCTCTCTGACGATGTTATTAAGTATTCTCACTTTCTCTCAATTGTAATGACCTGCTGTAGAGAACATGAGATTCGCACATTTTCTCCCACATTTTTTCACACCAAAACTGTCAGCTTTCAATCGAACAAGGACAGAATAAGCATTCTGACGACAAGTTAAAGAGGTTGGAAGAGTTGCACGGATGTCAGAAGAGGGATGAAGAAGAGAGAAAACACACTTTTTCGTCGCGGATCCTCCAGTATCTCTGAGAGGAGTGGAAGTTGAGAGCTCTCAGTGGAGGAACAGACTATACAGGTCACATCTCCTCTTCTTGGAAGAGGAGACATATTGTGACATCCGCAATCAAAAGTGCCTCCCAGGGCACATCAGTCAAATCTCTTGATTTCCACTTCACCACACTATTCTTGTTTTATATTTGAAAAATTACCGTCTTTCATGAATGTGAAGTGTTTACGAAAAAAGTGTGAAAAATCATCTGTTCATAAATGCAGGAAGGGGTGGCCACTTACTTTTGTCCGTGACTGGACGAACCGAAAAGAGCAAACCATTTCTGGACGATTGGAGGCCATCCCAGAATCAGTTCGTCGACACCAACAATCAAAGCATTCCCAACATCCGAGGAGAGTCCGCAGATATGAATTGGAATCATTCGAGAGAGGCGACTTCGATGGGTTAATTGGGATGGAATCATTGCGGTCTTTCCACATTCGATCCCAGCAATCGTGAGATGCAGTAGCAATCTTCGAGAAGACCCAGACCATGACCTCCCTTGTTGTGCATCAGCGTCTGTTCGAGTGTGTCTTCGAATCCTTCCGAAAACAGAGTTTGCATCATCCGTTTTGCAGATTGGGCCGTATCTGGACCTTCATCCTTCCATTCTTGAAGCGAATAGTTGAGGTCGCCGAACAGTACCCAGAGATCATCGTCCCTTTCGACGATCGAGACACAAGTCGAAAATCCCATCGTGATCGGAGATGCGAGGACAAACTCCAATGTTGGACGATGATATGGACCTAATTGTAGGAGAGTGCTCACTAGATTCATGAAAGATCGAATCAAGTCTTTATCGAGGATGAATCGATTTGAAATCAGAAATGTCAAAAATTGAGACGATGGAAGCACGACCTTATGAAAGATCATTTCACGATGGTTCAACTGGTCGACTACTGCAGTGATGGCGAGCAGGTTGAGACGTGATGGGTGGGCGAGATCGCCACAATTTCTGACGAATCTGATAAGTTCGTCGAATATCTCTTCATTTCCAGAAATTTGCAGTGTGTGAGGTTGAACAGTCGTTAACACATTACTGACGAGATCTGACTCCACAAGACGATCTTGAATTTGGGGTGACGAATGCTCGAATGTGTGGCGAAGGAACAACAATGCTGCGGGAATTACAGTCGAGTGTGGAGATGACAGCAAAATGACGATACTGTTGATAAAGCCAGAAGGCGATCCAGGTGAAGAGTGAACGAGATCCATGACAAGTCGATCTGGACGATCTTCGTCGCTCCACTCTGGTTCGAGGTGCTTCAGAAATCTGACAGTTCTGTCTTGAAGGGCATTGTCAAATGGGTGTTGAGCTTTAACGAGGGCCAAAAGAGAATTGTAAATTGCTGATTTCTCATCAAATGACATTGATGAAGAGAGAGCGAAATTGAGGAATGGTTCACGTTCTGGATCGATTGTTGAATTCAATTCTAGGCATGGCTGACCGGCACTGACCGGTCAGTTTTCATCGAAAAGTACTGACGGTCACTGACCGGAGAAATGAGGGAACCCATAATCCAGAGTTACCATTTCTCCGAAGTGGATTCATCGAAAACTGCATTTCGCATCGATACCGTGAGTATTCGTGATCTGTCTTCGGATATACAACAAATGTATAATTTTCACTTCAATTCATCTCTTGCTAACTTATTCTTGGACATTTTTACCAGTTATAAGTACAAAAGGCAATTATGGGTTGCTCTTTGACATTTTTTCGTATTCTCCAAGTTAAGTTAACACTCTTGTTTTCTCACTTCGGCTTTTTTTGAATCACAGAGTTTTGAAGAGGATTGAAACACTTTATGAATGAAGTGGGAACGACGCCACTACTCATTGCTGTCATCACTTCTTTCCTCCCCACTTCGTGCCCACCAAATCGATGGCAGACTTTAGTGGAGGAGCACACGAATGAGGAGTACTCTGACGGGGGAGGGAGAGCATTCGACTCTTGTTTGGTGGGCGATGGATGGACGAGAGGGGTGTAGGACAGGGCGAGGGGCGAGTGGTGTGAAGGGTGTTGGGGACGGCGTGGTCAGGAGGGGTGGTGCCTTCAGGACGTCGGGTGCTTCTGCGGCAGCGAGGGGAGGAAGGGGGAGAACGAACGGTGAATTGGGAGTGGTCTGCTTTGTGGGTGGGGTGCGCTCGGCCTGCGGGAGGACCACCGAGAGTGGTCGATCCAGCACGTGCTGCGAGTCCGCTGATGGATTGGGATCGACAGCGAGTTTTGTGAAGTGCGGGAGGGTGAGGAGTTATGTTGGGGAGGGCTGTGTCCGTCCAGGCGACCGTGCTGGAGGAGATTGACGGATCAGAAGAGACAAGCGGGGTTTGGAGGCTGGCTGTGTTCCAAGAACGGTGATCGTAGTGGGAAGCTTCTGCTCGGCTGGCTGAGAACTCGCCCCGTCCGTGCAGTGCGTAAGGAGGGGAGCAGCCGACGAGCTCCGAAGCACGTCAGCTGCGTCTGTCCTGTCCAGCTGGGGGTGGCGATCAGTGAGGTTGGGAGTGCTGACAGACTCGCCTGTGCTCTTCAGGAGAGAGAGGGGGAGCAGCGCGTGGCTGTTGAGGTTCAATCGCTGCAGTCCCAAGGTGTGCTGAGCAGGCTGGGCCGGTGTCTTCTCCAGCACCGCATCTGATCAATTAGGCGAGAGACAATTGAGCACGAGCTTTGGAAGCGGAGAGTACGGCAGGATCAGCTGTGTTGGGGTGCGGGGGGCAGTCGGGTTGGCAAGCGTGGCTGGCGATGGCGCTGGTTGTGTCGGGGAGAAGAACACGGGCGAAACGCTGGTGCCGACAGGAGGAGTGACAGCAAGCGACGGTGGAAGGGTCGGAAACAAATAAGAGGACGGCTGGATGCCTTTCATCTGCAGAAGATGGGCGAGCGGGAAGGCGAAGGAAGTTGTTGTGGGGTGCGTCACGGGCGGCAGGGATGACTGTTTGTCAGTGAAGAAGAAGCTGCCTGTTAGTCCCTCGGGATCATTGGGCGACGACGCAGGTGGGGGTGAACCGTTATTTCCCCACGACAGTGTCTGTTGGACAGATCCATACGATCGGTACCGAAATAGTGAATATGATAGGGTTTGGGGCAGAGGATAGAAATAGTGTGCAACATCAAGCGATTTAGTCTGTGGAACGGGCGGGAAAGAGCCAGACTCGGCGGTGATGTGAGGGGGCGTCGGCGGGATGGCACTGAAGTCTTCCTGGGCCATCAAGAAGCTTTCCCGCTGCGCTTCGAGTTTGTGGCGTTCGCGGTCTTCGCTGAGACGCCGACTGGCTGGAATAAACACTTTGGAGTGCACGGTCAGCGAAGACAGCGTCGATATGGAAGAAAACGGAGTGGAGACTGAAAGGAGAGGTTGGGAAACATGATGAGAAGCAGAGAGACTTCATAGAACAATGATGAACACACTTTCCAGATTGGAAGGTTGTTTCGTGTCGATCGACAAGTCTGATGACTCCGTTTTGGCAGAAAGCTGCGAGCCTGCCAGCGGTGGATATACAGTGTCGCGGATCCTGTGGAAAAACTGCTCGAAGTGACAGACGTCAAAGGGGAGCGAGTACACAAGGAGCGACAGGAGGGTACGCTCCATGTCGTTGAAGATAGTCGGAGCGATGCCTCCGAGGTGGGCGTAGTGCTTGTTGAAGAAAAATTGGTCGTCGAGATACTTTGTGGAGACAACGGTGCTGAAGGGAAGATGAAAAGGAGAGGAGATGAAACGCTGTGAGGAAGAGGGTGTGGGCGTTGTGAGAGGTGAAGCGCACGCCACAGTCTGTCCGGAGACACTCGATGTACAAAAGAGCGATCACGAAGCAGAAAGGAGAACAGTTCATTCTCAACATCAGTCTGAAAGCACAGAGGCGATCAAGGAAAATGAGGTAAAATGATGAAAAAAGTGAAAGGAAAGTGCGTACAAATCAAGACATATTGACAGAGATGGTAAGTGCGGTGAGCTTTCGAAGAGCCAGATTGTGTCGGAGTCTTGGCTTGTGCTTGACTACGAGTCACGACGTGAAACCTGGTCGAGAGCATAAAGTTTCACGATTGCAAAAGCACTCGCTCCGTCAACATCGTGGAGATCTTTTGGGCTGTGTTTGCTGATCGATTCGTGGTACGTTGGTGAATGTGATGTGTGAGATCAACAATCCCATTGTTGTAGGATATCTCCATGATACGGAAAAAGGAGGCTTCCGATCGGCTTCTGCAAGCAAATCTTGATATGTATATCCGCTTGCTCGCCGATTTCTGGATTATAGAAAGTGATTTATAGAAGAGCTGAGATCTGACCCTTTTAATTATTCCAGGGTGACACTGACCGGCACTTTTGGCCGGTCAGCCATGCCTATTCAATTCCTGTGAATCATTCGATAAGGTATCGTTGGAAGCTTTTAAAGAAACGGTTTCAATTTTCATTGAATCAGGACGAGGATCATCCCATTCTGTGTCGATTCCTGACTCAGAGCTCACTAATCCCTCAAAACATGAATTGTTCGAAGAAATGCAATGACTATAAAGAGAAGAATGAAATGAATCATTATTGGCAACGAATATCTTTCTGCCTGACATGTTGCACTTTCGTCGAGGTTCTTTCATTCAATGTTCGCATTCGAACAATAATCACTTTTCAAACCAACCATCAACGCAGCCGAAGCCAATGATTTTGAATTGTGGATGGTGGAGAGTCGAGTGTGTGATGGATGGAAAAAAAGAGAGGCGATGATTCTCGTTCATGGTGAATAAACGATAAGAACAGAATTGTTCCGAAAATGGCAGCCTGAAACAATTGGGCGCGAGTTTGGCTTTGTTCAAGAACGATTCCGTTCAGTTCCTTGAAAAAAGAGTTCGTGTTCAGAAAAGCAAGAAATTGAGTCACCAGAACTGAGTCTTGGCAGAATTAACCAACCAAGGTCCATCGAAGAATGTCTTGACATCAGAAAATGGCAATAGATGAACTCCAAACTCGTCTGGTTGTGTTGGAAGTGATGAACGAGGAGATGCCAGTGCGGAATCCAATTCCAGCAGAGGAACGAGATGGCTGGCCATTCCAGTTCCGATTGTGCCAGCGGAGTTATAGAGTCCATTCTGTCGTTTGGAGTGGAATGGACGGCGATCTGAAGAGAGAGACGACAGTGTTGAGAAGAGAGCTCGTTTGGAGGAGTGTTGGCATGATGGAGCTCATCATCGTCTGAAAAGCGATTCAACATAGATACTGTCCAAATAGTGAGAAATCGTTTGAACATTCAGTCTTCCAAAAGTGACATCTGAACAGCGCCTCTTGGGTTTCGCCAATCCTTCCTTTCTGGCTATATCCTATCCAACTTGGACAATGTTCAGAATCGACATCAGAGAGGCGTTTGAGGGACCTTATGAGCCTCATTTTTGCTTCGTGATGTGAGCTTGCTGTCGAACAGTCGACACCTGATGTGCAACAAGTTGTTCCATCTCAGACGATGGACCAGGTACAGAAAACGTTGTGTTGACCAACATAGTCGACTGAAGTGTTTTGATTCTTTGATTTCAGATGACAGTTTGTGGTTCGGTTCCAGGAACGAAACAACTGACTGAGAGGATAGCCAACTGGCGGGATGATCATGAAACCAACTGTATATGGCCGTGGAATAGCGAAAATGTGGTGAGCATCCCATTTCGACGAGAGAAATGAGAAGTGTGTTTGAGATGGTTCAAAAGTCGAGAATGTGAAAGAGAATCTGGTCACAATGTGCCGTTCAGGGACGCCAGGAAGTGTTTGGAGAGAGGACGGTTGACGACGTGACAGTCAACGACAGCCGCGTTGAGAACGATGAACCCAAAAGAGTATACCATTTCGTGATGATTGGAGGTGATCCCAGAATCTGTTCTTCTGCACCAGCAATCAGCGTTTTCCCAACATCCGAGGAGAGTCCGCAGAGATGGGGTGGAGTCTTTCGAGAGTAGTTTGTTCGACGTGTCATTTGAGATCTACAGTAGGATGTACCGCTTCATCAAATTCGATCCCAGCGATTGTGAGAGTTGCAAACAATCTTCGACAAGAATTATCCCATTAATTCCGTCATTGTCGTGCTTCAGCATCTGTTCGAGTGTATCATCGAAGCCTTCCGAAAACAGTGCTTGCATCATCCGTTTCCCAGATTTGATGACTTCTGGACCTTCTGCGTTCCATTCTTTCAGCGAAATGTTGATTGTCCTGATAGCATTCAAGAGATTGTTCATCTTTTCGACGAACGAGAGATGAGTTGAGAAAACTATCACGATTGGAGAGGCGAGAACAAACTCCAATGTTGGTTGATGGGATGGACCGATTTGAAGGAGCTTTGCCAATAGATCCATGAATGATTCAGACAAGCGTTCATTGAGGATGTATCGATCTGGGATCAACAATGTCACAAAAGGAGACGATGGGATCACGACCTTCAGGAAAATCGTTTCACGATGGTTATATTTTTCGACATCATCTGTTATGTTAAGTTTTCTGAGACTGTATAGAGTTGCGAGGTAGAGGAATTTGACGATGATTGTGCTGATACCACAGAGAATTGTTTCATTTCCCGAAATAGGTTGTGTGTGAGGTTGGACAGTCGCTAATATTTTGCTGATGAAATCTGATTCCGCGAGACGAGATTGAAATGTTAGTGATAAATTCAGAAGTCAGTCACGGACAAAAGTAAGTGGCCACCCCTTCCTGCATTTATGAACAGATGATTTTTCACACTTTTTTCGTAAACACTTCACATTCATGAAAGACGGTAATTTTTCAAATATAAAACAAGAATAGTGTGGTGAAGTGGAAATCAAGAGATTTGACTGATGTGCCCTGGGAGGCACTTTTGATTGCGGATGTCACAATATGTCTCCTCTTCCAAGAAGAGGAGATGTGACCTGTATAGTCTGTTCCTCCACTGAGAGCTCTCAACTTCCACTCCTCTCAGAGATACTGGAGGATCCGCGACGAAAAAGTGTGTTTTCTCTCTTCTTCATCCCTCTTCAGCCAGCTTTGTAAAGACATCAAACTCTCTCTCTGACGATGTTATTAAGTATTCTCACTTTCTCTCAATTGTAATGACCTGCTGTAGAGAACATGAGATTCGCACATTTTCTCCCACATTTTTTCACACCAAAACTGTCAGCTTTCAATCGAACAAGGACAGAATAAGCATTCTGACGACAAGTTAAAGAGGTTGGAAGAGTTGCACGGATGTCAGAAGAGGGATGAAGAAGAGAGAAAACACACTTTTTCGTCGCGGATCCTCCAGTATCTCTGAGAGGAGTGGAAGTTGAGAGCTCTCAGTGGAGGAACAGACTATACAGGTCACATCTCCTCTTCTTGGAAGAGGAGACATATTGTGACATCCGCAATCAAAAGTGCCTCCCAGGGCACATCAGTCAAATCTCTTGATTTCCACTTCACCACACTATTCTTGTTTTATATTTGAAAAATTACCGTCTTTCATGAATGTGAAGTGTTTACGAAAAAAGTGTGAAAAATCATCTGTTCATAAATGCAGGAAGGGGTGGCCACTTACTTTTGTCCGTGACTGAGTGTTAATTGAAGGAATGTCAACACTTCTGTAACCACAGCTGAGTGGGGAGATGACAAGAGAGTGACAATGCTCTCAGCATAGCCAGAAGGTGATCCATCTGAAGATGGAATGAGGTTATTGACGAGGATGTCTGCCAAATCGTGGTCGAACACACCCGGTGCCAGGTTCTTCAAAAACTGGGCAGCTCGGTCTTGGAGGGCATTGTCGAATGGGTGTTCGGCTTTAACAAGGGCAACAAGAGAACGGTAAATGGCTGATTTGTCCTCAAAAGACAAATCTGAGTTCGGATCGAAATTCAGGAATGATTGTTGCACGCTGTTGAAAGATGAATGTGATTCCCGCGGGTGAGTCAAAGAGGTATCTAAAGATGTTATCCAATCAGATTGTTCGTTTCCCATTTTCCAAACGATGGAAGATCATCCCATCAATACTCACGGTTGGTTCTGATTTTCTGAAACCAGTCGAGGTGGGGATCGAACATAATCCATGAAGTGTTGATGTGTGAAGTGGGGCAGTAGGGAGTTGGGAAACGATCTGAAAGATTCAAAACACGAATCGAGACATGACGCCATCCAACTGCGAATGCCATCGTTTGTTTCCTGCCTGTATGAAGCCAGTTTCCTGGAAGAGTCGTGAAGTGTGAGATGAGGACACGAGCAAACGAGAACGTGAAGTTTGGGTGATGTGGGAGTGATATGCGAGGATTGATTTGAGTGTGTGGGTGACATGGATGACAATGAATCGAACAAAGTGGAAGTTGAGTGAAGCGCTGGAAATATCTCATCCAGGAACGAAGACACATCCAGAATCGATGCACGAGAGAGAAGATGACTCCTTTCCTGTGCCTCGACTGGGGTGTGAGAAAGAAGACAAGGGTTGAGAGTGTCGTGAAACGAAGATGAGATGAGCAAAGAAGATGGTTATGACATGAGGAGAGGTCAGCATGCTCGTCGTGGAGTTGTGTGTGCTGTGGAGGTCAGAGTGTGTGAGGTGATGAGATGCTGACTTCTCCAAGTTTGACGTGTAAAAAAAGTTAGACGAGAGATGTGACAGCACCAGCTGATGACGTGGCTGGAGCTGAATGAGTGATGAGTGTGTGTGAGGGTGTGGTTGGTGAGATGAATCCTTCGGCCGTCGTGTAATGTCACTGAACCGAAGGCAGAACTCCTCCATCCAACTGCGGCACGTGCTGGTTGTGTGTTGTCATCTTCGTCTCCCCCTTCTCCCAAAAGAACGACGTGATCGTGTGGAGTGGGATTCTGTCGTCTGGATTCGGTCGAAGACAGTTCGTGATCAACTCCTTCAGACCTTCATCAAACCCAGTCATGTTCGGAAGCGTTCCTGTTCCAGCTGCTCGTTGCGCATTCACCGCGTCCATCTCCTTGAACGGTACCTCTCCCGTCTCTACCTCCCAAATCATCAACCCCAGACTGAACACCGCTGCCTTCCCAGCATCAACACTTTCACTCTTCGCTGCGACTTCAGGTGCTTCCCAACGGATCCCTTCATGGCCCGTCTGCAGTGACGGTTGAAGCACCTGGCCTTCCGCTAAAAAAGAGCGCTTGTCAGCGTCCACCTTCAGATGGGCTTTTCCGTCGGCGTCGAACACGACGACGTGAGGAGAGAGACGCGTGAAGGCGGGAGACTTCGGGTCTTGGTTGATCAAGTTCTCCAATCCACGAGTGACCTGCTTGAAGATATCTGCGGTGTTGATCTCTGGACGGGGGAATTGTTTGTGGAGTCTGAAATAGAGCGAGCTCATCCGAGGAAGACGAGTCGTCTGCTGAACATTGTCACACGCAATCGCTTCCACATATCCAGTCGCTGACATCTCATTATCCCCTGCAACACCGACCTCTGGCGGGATGTTCGTCCGGTCTGTGATTTCTGATTCTGGAAGCGCTGTCGTGGTTTTCTGGCCGAGGAAGGTGGTCGGATCCATTCCAGCGTCTGTCTGGACAACCCCGAATAAGTCATCGTCTTTCACTTCGAGCTGGAAGGGATGCTCGTCCAGTTCGGAGAGTTTGGGCTGCTTCGCCTTGTCCTTCCTTCTCTTCCGGATCAGAACGAAGACGATGAGGAGAATGGCGAGAAGGGCGAGGAGACCTCCGATCAGAGGGAGAATCCACTTCATCGCTTGTTTGGATTGTGCCTTCCGAATGTCGGCTGAACTTGGCTTGATCGAGAAGTCGGGTGAGGTTTCGCCGTTTCCATGTGCGAGTCGTGCTCGCCATTCAAACTCGTCTTTCAGCCCGATTTGAGAGGCAGTGAGAGAGAGTGTGATTCTGGACTCGGAGAATGATGAAGTCGATTCGGGTGTGAGCACGTGTGTGAACTTGGTCTTTTCGACTTTGTTTGTATCGACCTCGAACACTTCCAGTGACAACCCACACGGAATGAATGTTGCTCCCGCAATGGTGACACTGAAATCAGCGTACTTCTTCCCAGCCTTGGCGCTCGTTCCTTTCGTATCCATCACAGGAACGAAGAGTGGTGCTTTCAGTGCTTGTGCCGACTTGGTAACAGAACAGTTCTCGGTCGATGAGATCCAATGAGAAAGTGTCTCGAATCCGTCTCCTCCAGAGAGCGTGCCAACATGCACCTCGCCGCTCTCGCAGTGGATGTTGCGACGAGCTGATGGGAACTCTTCAGACATGGCGTTGTCGCGAAATGCGGAGGTTTCGAGGGAGATGTTGGAGTTGGTGAGAACGAGGGCAGAGTGTGAGAGATGGGAGAAGGTGGAGAAGTGGATGGAGACAGTCGAGTCGGTGATTTGGACGAGGCCTGTTTTCCACGAACAGATCGTGTCTTCCTTCTCATCGTCGTCGTTGGAGGCAGCCAGTGAACACGACGACATCTCCATCTCTCTGATTTGGGCAGTGTCAGCCGACGAGATAGCGAACGGGGCAGTTGAGAATGTGATGGAACTGATAATCAGACCAGAGATGTTCAGATCACCTCCAGTCAAACTGATGAGTGTCGGTTTCACTGTTGTGGTGGACGTGACGTTCACAGAAACTATTTCGGTCTCTCCGTTCTCGTTCAGGATCAGAGCATCGTTCGTCGTCAGTTTGGTGGACGACAGGTCGAGTGTGATGGCAGAGAGGATCAGGCTGTCTGGTTCGTAGAACTCGTTGTTCACAAAAGAACCTGACTCTTCCATCCGAACAACCGAATGCCCTTTCATCCTTCGAATTGTCAGTTCGTCACCATCCATCGCAAACTTCGAGGAGATCGTGGCTGAATTGTGGACCTCGACAACTCTCTTTTCGGTCAGCCTCATTCCTTCATCGATTGAGCGGCAGGGAAGCTGAGAATGGCCACACAGCGGATGATCCACACTTGACGATGTTGTCTCGACTGTGATGTGCGAGTCTGGACATGGATACAGTTTGTACAGCAGTGAGAACTTGTTGAATCCTGGTTTGATAGCCAGCGGATCGACTTCGACAATGATTGCGTCGCGTGGTGATGACGTGTTGAATGTCCCCGTCCATGATGTCGGCTTGAAGGTGAGGGTGTTCGTTCCTCTGATTCTGATCCAGCGTGGTTGTGCGTTGGAGAGGCAGCCAGCGAACGATGTTTGAGTGGCAGTGAGAGAGACAGACTCGGTCAGTGTTGTGTCGATGACGGTTGCTTCATCCGCATCGCGAGTGACGTCGATGAACTGGCAGGAAGTCAATTGGATCGTCGCTGAGGACACGATGAGTGCTGAATTCTGGAGATGGATGGGAGTGGTTGAGAGATCTGTTGCTTGGAGAGCTCCGCTGGTAAGAGAGATGGCTGGTGTGGCGAGAGTGTTGGACTTGGCAGAGAGGACACACGACGAGAAGCTGATCGTTCCAACACTGACGACGATTGGAGACGAGTGTTTCGATTGTGTTGGAAGAGAGATGGTCAGAGTTTCGAATGACAAGCGATCTTCACTGCTCGCTGGTGTATGTTTGACTTGAGCTGTACTCGTCAGGATGAGTTGAGACGTCCTTTCCTCACCAGTGACAGTGTTTGAGCCAACGAATGAGAGCTCCCCAGTCAGTGTGAGACAATTCACAACCTTCATCACACTCAGCCCTGCCTGTGCCATTCTCTCCTGTCCAACTTCCGACGAGTTGCAGAACAACCCGAAATGCCCACATTTCGTGAAATTGTACCCGGAATCATCAACTTCAACCAGACCTGTAATCTCCTCCAAGTATGGAATGAGGGAACTCTCCACCAGTGTTGCCTTATCGACAGCGAAGAGTGATGATCCCTTCAACGCAGAGTAGCTTCCTTCCCATTGTGATTGCTTGATGATCGTGTCCAAGTTCTTTCCTGTGACATAGACGTCGATGTTGGCTGATGTGTCAGCATTTCTGGAAAGTGTGGACGATGTGAAATGAAGCTGCGTCATGAGGTACGAGAAAGTGTTAGTGGATGAGTTGACAAACTCCATCCAGATTGAGTGGGCGGAACCACGAGCGCATGTGCAGGATGAGAATGTTGTATCACTCACCGAGAAGGTTGATGACTCGCTGATGTGAGCGACGATGACGCCTGCTGATGTGAGTGAGCTTGAGACGGACCGAAACTCACATTGAAACACGACGAGACTTGCTCCGTCTTTGACAAGGATGACACAGCCATCGATGGGTCCAGTTCCAGACTGAGCGATCGAGCATTTTGTCAGAGAGAGTTTGTTTGTGGTGCAGTGGAGGAGGGTTGGGTGCGTGAAAGTGTCTGGGATGACGAAATCGAGATCAGAGATTGAAACAAGTGCGGAAATGGTGAACAGGCCTGGAGACGAGTCTGATGGTGCAGATGGAACGATTGTGAAGGTGTGAGATCCGCCGTCAATAACCAAATTGTCAACCAACACAATCTCACCCGAATGTGCGACGTTTCCATCAACTGCGAGAGATCTCTCCCCACTCGCAGGGAGATGAGCAAGTGCCGTGACCAAGCCAGCACACGGATAAACAGCAGAGCCACAAATCGACACATCACATCCTGGTGACGAGAGGTGGATTGGGGTGGAGAGCTGAGTGTAGAAGAGATACAATGGAATTGGGATGTCTCCCGTCTTCTCCTCTCCGACAAAGAGGCGTTTGGAGTTGGCCGTCTGGTCCCATTCGAGAGTGAGAGATTTATCGAGGATGGTCCGACTGAGTGAGGCATGCGAAAAGAAGAGGAAATCTGAAGGACTCGTGGATGGCGACGTGCATGTTGTGATTGTCGTCGCTTCTGAGAGGATGAACGATGACTGTCCAGAGTGAGCGATGGAGAGGACACCAGAGTCTGTCTTGGAGGTGGTCGAGCAGGAGTCGAACGAGCAGGCGTTGATGTGAACAGTGAACGAGTCGCCTGAAGCCGTCAAGATCGACGGTTTGGTGCTCGTGAAGAGAGTGAAGGTAGAAGTATCGAGTTCGACCGATCCTGTCTTCGTAACGACGAAGAGAGAAGCTCCAAGAACAGTTGCTGGGGTGGATGAATCCTGCGCAGACGGTAAAGATGACACGGAGCACGATTTGAGCGACAATTTTGGAGCTGAGACAGAGAACACTGGTGTCTGGCGATTGGCAGTGAGGGTTCCAACAACAATGTTCACACTTTGAATGATCGTATGTGTAGTCGAGTCTGCATCGATGACGATTTGTCCTGCTTCCTCGATGGTCAGAGAGACATCCGAGGAGCGAGTGAGCGTCCAGTTTGAAATAGAGGTCGAGAGTTTGGTAGACAGGACGGTGTTGGTGTCGAGCTGTATGCTTGGAGAGACACCTTTCATTTTTGGGAGAGATGTGAGGAACGATTGGCAGGGCAACGTTGTGACACCACAGAGTAAATGATCCTCGCCATCCTTGTGAACATGCACAGCTCCAGAGGACGATGTGTGAGGATACCAGAAGAACAGGAGTGATCCAACTGTCCCGTTCGTGTCTGCTCCGAAGAAGTTCTTCTTCTCCTCATTTCCAAACAGAGCATTGTTCGTCGAGTTCGGTCGAATCGATGTGAGAGCGCCAGATGATAGGAATGACACCAGATCAGCTGAAGTGATTGAAATCCAGTTCCCTTCTCCTGTCTCACTCGAACACGACGAGAACGTGTTCGTGTTCTTCGTCTCAATTTTCCCTGTTCCTTCCAGTGACACTGCAATCACTCCTCCCTTCTCTTTCGACACACAAGATGTGAATGCGCATCCATCAACAACCAGTGAGCTCCCAGCCTTGATCGTCCCAGACACAACTGACCCTCCCACTGTCGAGCTGAACAACGAGAACGAACACGACGTCAGCGTCGCTGCTCCACTTCCCGAAAGCGTGAGGAACGACGATGTTCGGAGGGTTCCTGCCGACACGAATGAACAAGTCTGAATCGACAGCGAGGACGATGACACGACGAAAGATGCATCCGTGTCCACTGTGATCTCATTTGTGAGTGTCGATGAGAGAGAATGAGGTGAAGTGATTGTGGAGATCTTCTCGTTGAAGACAAGAGCAGAATCGATCACTGTCGATGTCGAGTGAGTCTTCGAGAACGACGACGACAGCACAGAGCAGGGAAGTTCTGCCACTCCACACAACACGTGGTCCTCCCCATCCTTGTGAACATGCACAGCTCCAGACGACGATGTGTGAGGATACCAGAAGAACAGAAGAGATCCTTCTGAGTTGGTCGCAGTATCAACTCCATAACATTTCTTCTTCTCCTCACTTGAAAACAGTGATGTTGGAATGGCTGGTTTGAGAGAGGTGAGAGATGAGGAGAGGAATGTCACAAGATTATCAGAAGAGATTGAGATCCAGCTACCGTCTTTCTGAGTGCTCGAACACGATTTAAACGAACATCCAGACACTTCAAGTCCACCTCCAACATCTCCAGAAATCACAGATCCTTTCACGCTTGACGAGAACCCAGTGAAAGAACAGTCAGACAGCGACAACGAACCAACTCCACTCAGAATGAACACCGAGTTATCGAACGATTCTGAAGCGTTCACAAACGCCAACGATGACACAGCCAGTGATCCTTTACAAATCCAGAAATACTTCCCTGATCCTACGGACACTGTTTCAACTTCGCTCGTTGATGAGGTCATCGTTGCTGCTTTGTCAGTTGTAGTGATGGTCGCGTCAAGGGAGGCAGGCCCTCGCACAAGAAGTCTTCCAGCTGTGTCGCCTGCTTTCTTCACAAGAGAATATCCAGCGGAGAGCGAGGAGCAGGGGAGGAACGAGTGCCCACAAAGCGAGTGAACGATCGGTGACGATTCATCAACTGTCAGGTCCCCTCCATCGTAGCTGAACACCACAAACAGCAGCGACCCAATCGCTGACACAACACCGCTCGATTTCTCTCCAAACTCCATTCTGTTCATTTCCGATGAGCTGAAGAACGATGCGTCGTTCGCTGGTTTCAGAGGCAGAACTGATCCAAAAATGGTTTTCAGGGTTGGTTTTTGGGATGGATTTGAAACAACATAAACATTCTGTCCCAGTTTCCCTTCTCCACACAAATTTGCTTCGTCTGTGTCAGCCCCTCCGAATGTCAATGATGACAGAACCAAATTGGATGGATTGGTCAGATCGCACAGGTCAACTGCAATGACTCCTCCATTTCCAACTGACTTGCACTTCTCAAAAGAACATTCGGAAATCTCAAGTTTCGTTGCTGATCCAAGCACTCCAGAGAGAACAGATCCATCACTCTGAGTGTTTGAGAATGACGAGAACGAACAGCTGTCCAGGATGAGTGATCCCGAAGAGGAGAGTGAGAGGAAGGGAGCCATGTGAGACGAACCAGTCAAGGAGAGATCGAGGAGAGTGAGAGAGTCTTGGGGAACGGTGATGGAAGCAGTTGATGTCGCTGTGATCGTCTGCTTCGATGTGGAAGATGTCAGGATGGTAGCAGCAGCAATTGTCAATCCTTCCTTCAGTGTCATTGCAGAGTTAACGACGAACTTGTTGTTTGCGTTTGGATGAGAAAGAGTCATGTTGAATGACGAGCAAGGAAGCGGTATTTGTCCACAAAGAGGGTGGTCTTCACCATCAACGTGGATGTGAGTCGATTGTTCAGCGGTTGTGTGAGGATACCAGAAGAACAGAAGAGATCCAGATGTCTCGTTCGTGTCTGCTCCGAAATATTTCTTCTTCTCCTCATTTCCAAACAGAGCATTGTTCGTCGAGTTCGGTCGAATCGATGTGAGAGCGCCAGATGATAGGAATGACACCAGATCAGCTGAAGTGATTGAAATCCAGTTCCCTTCTCCTGTCTCACTCGAACACGACGAGAACGTGTTCGTGTTCTTCGTCTCAATTTTCCCTGTTCCTTCCAGTGACACTGCAATCACTCCTCCCTTCTCTTTCGACACACAAGATGTGAATGCGCATCCATCAACAACCAGTGAGCTCCCAGCCTTGATCGTCCCAGACACAACTGACCCTCCCACTGTCGAGCTGAACAACGAGAACGAACACGACGTCAGCGTCGCTGCTCCACTTCCCGAAAGCGTGAGCAACGACGATGTTCGGAGGGTTCCTGCCGACACGAATGAACAAGTCTGAATCGACAGCGAGGACGATGATACGACGAAAGATGCGGATGGATCCACTGTGATCTCATTTGAGATTGTCGACGAGAGTGAATGAGGTGATGCAATGCTGGAAATCACCTCGTTGAAGACGAGAACAGAGTCGATCACTGTCGATGTCGAGTGAGTCTTCGAGAACGACGACGACAGCACAGAGCAGGGAAGTTCTGCCACTCCACACAACACATGATCCTCTCCATCTTTGTGAACATGCACAGCTCCAGACGACGATGTGTGAGGATACCAGAAGAACAAGAGTGATCCAACTGTCCCGTTTGTGTCAAATCCAAAGAATTCCTCCTTCTGAGCATCTGAGAAGAGAACATTTGGACTGATGGCCGGTTTGAAAGTGAGAAAAGGTGCAACATTCACTCTCGTTTGGATGGCCGAGCCGACGAGAGAAAAAGCGCTTCCAAGTGTGGCTGAGCAAGACTCATCTTCTTCTCCAGACTTCTCTCCAAAAGTGATCCCAGTGAGAACGAGAGAAGGCTCCGACGACATCTCCGAGAAGTCAAGCGCGAATCCTCCTCCATTCCCAACAGCGACACACGAATTGAATGAAACGGTCTCCATTCTCAATGTTCCTGTTCCGGTCACTTTGACGTTCATCGCTCCTCCATCCCCACTCGACGAACACTTCGTGAACGAGACACTCTGCAGTGTCGTGTCTTTGTCTTCCACGGTCAGAGTGATGGCAGAGATCGATCCTGTTTGGTCTCCGTTTCTGGCTGATGCGGAGATAGATGGAGACAGATTGGTGAGTGTGCTTCGTGTGAGGACGAGACTACCACTTCCAGTCAGAAGGGAATTCACGAGTTTTCCATTTTCAACTGCGAAGTTAGACATCTCTACTGTTCCCTCAACCCTTGCGAATGTGTGTACTTTCTCTTCTCCCCACGAAAAGCTGTGTGCTTCGAAGACGAGCTTGCCACCGTCTTGAACATCGATGAGTGAGACGAGTGCGTCGAAGGAGAGGAGAGGGAGGGTGGTCGATGAGATTGTGGTCGTGCCTTCTGACACAGTCAGGAGAGGGGAGGAGTATGTCGGTGATGGAGATGACTTGACAAGCACGAGCGATGTGAGGATGAGCGTGCCTGCGCTCTCAACCATTGTCTGCGCGTCTGCTGATGGCGACAAAGCGATTGTGAAGAACGACAGTTTCAGCCATCCTCCTCCAACAGAGAAGAGTGTCTGCCCGCCTTTCGACGAAACAATCGTCGCTTCAATCTGTCCATCCTCTCCTCTCACATCCACACGACTGTTCCCAACTGCCACCTCGTCCTCCGAATGCTGATGGGCTGCGAGTTTGACGGTGATGGCGACGTCGAGTCCTTCGGTGCCCCTGCATAGCGTGACAGCGTGGCTGAGGTGCTTGCACTTTCGGTGAGGATGTGCACACATCAGCGTGTCTTCCCCTTCGTCTTTCTCGTTGCTTTTTGCTTTCGTCACGTGGAGAATTGGAAATCCAATTTGGGGATGTGTTGAGCTCACATTGTCTTTCAGAAGATGGGCAGGAGCTGAAAGAAAGGCACAGTTCGATGCTGTCACTGTTGGAGTTGACGTGTTAAACATTTCGTAAAGGTGGATGCGGCCTGTTGGGTTCAGATCAAAGTTGGGGACGACGAGGATGTCTGTCAGAGACAAGATGTTTGTGCCAGGTCCGCGGATGTTCAAGACAGTTGTGTTTTTACTGGGTGGGCTGCCACACTCCAGGAACGTACAATTTGAGAGTGTGGTTTCATTGTTCCCATATAGATGAGTTGTCAACCCAAAATCAGAGCAATAACAAGCTTCAAAGAGACAGTGCTGGAGAGTCAGAGATTTTGTGTTGTGGGCTGCGTGGAAGGCGGCTGATCCCTGACTCGAGCATTTCTTGAAGTGGCAGTTCTTGACGACGCATCTGCCGGTATTTTGGTGGAATGTAATGCCCCCAGCATACGATTGGTAACTGCCTTCTTGCACGGTGCAGTTTTCCATCAGGCAGTTGATAATATCAGTGTCGATGCATTTGTAGATCTGGATCGCAGCTCCCTGGGATCTCCACCCGGAAGAGGAGGCGTTGTAGATCTCGCAATCCTCAATCAGAACACTTTGGAATCTTTCGACACGGACAGCAGCACCTGAACCATTTCTGACAGAACAGTTCACGAACTTGCATGACTTGAGTGTGAGTGACCCAAAGACATCGGAAAAGCGAGGTATGAAATGGAAAACACCTCCTTTACCGAATGCTGTGGTCTCCCACGCTTCTGGATCCGCTGGGTCGGTATAGTCTTGATTAAGGCAGCAGCAATCGGTCACCGTCACATTTTCGAACGTGTATGTGGTTCCTTCGGATGTCGATGTCGCGAAAGCAACAGGACCAGTGAGTTGACGTGTGAGAGAAGAAAATTCGGAGTTTTTCATCGTAAGATTGGAAACCTCTCCCGATGAAACACCCACAGCCGCACCATCTCTGAATGTACAATAACAGATCGTAAGATGGTCTAATGTTGCAGTTGCCTGATGAAAATATATCAGAACAAGTCTTTCTAGAGGGGCTGAGAGGGACGAACCGTTCACCACACAATGAGAGACGTCGACGGTTGTTGTTGGTCCGTGTGCATCGATTAAATAGGCAGCAGCATTCGGAATAAATGTGAGTTGCGACAAAGACAAGTTCCCTGGTTTTCCATAGAACAAATAGTTGTCATCTGTGCCTTTGATTGTTACAGTTTCTTTTGAGACGCCTTTGAGTGTTAAGTTCTGTCCGGTAAAGTCTGTCAACGGATAAGAGTGAGTTCCAGCCGAGAGAGGTTGTGCAACACTTGTGGTGATCAGAAACGGGATGAATAAAAATGTGAACATGAATCCATGTAGTGTTTCAATCTGATCATCCCTTTCTTTGGACTATCACAACTGATTTCTCATTATTATCATGGTTTTCCACATTAGTTCACAAATTGGCAAAACAAGAGTGACGCTTAGAATGAAGTGACGATCAAAACAATGATGAGAGATGGAATGTTTGTGAAGAATGTTTACAAAAACACAAATAGTGTGATCAAAAGGAGGAGCACCAGACATCTCAATTAGATTCGACTCCAATTCAGTATCTGATGCTCGAAGATTCTCATCTCAAAGCGGGATTGATAAATCGCTTGATGTTGCAAGTTGTTCTCGATCTCGTCGGAAATCCCTTCCTCCTCCAGTTGAGCCAGAATCTGTGTTCCTCGCTTCCGAACAGCTGGATTAGATTCCGGCCACTCCTTGATTACGTTCAAGAGAGACGCAAGGAGGATGAATGTGCTTTTGTTTGTTTCGAAGAAAATGAGGCTGTCAGTGTATGTCAGGGCAAACGACGAAGACAGCACGAATTGTGCCATCTGTTCCGCAATCGGGGAGTATATGGCCATCGCTTCGAGTAGCGTTGAGAATGTGGTGGAAGCGTTAGAGTCTTCGAATTGGTGTCTATGCTTGAAGATAATACTCAGAAACGGCTGTATTGGACGCAAGAAATTGTCATTCAGGATTTGAAGGAGGGTAGACACTGGAAATTGTTGCGAGCCACAGAAATGGAAGTGTTTCGCGACGGGCATGTGCATGAGAATTGAGGCCACGATCTTCATCAGAAAATAGTCGGATTGAGGTTTCAGATGCATCTCATTGGTGTAGAAGTCGTTTGGAAGGAGTGCAAAGAACTCTGAATGTAGAAAACGTTTGCTATCATTGGAAGTGAGTTCCGATCCAAATTCAGTCAGAAACGAGAGAGTTGACAATACAAAGGCTTCATTGGAACACGTCAGGAGAAGAACGAGAGATTCTACGAAACCAGTGCAAGATCCATCTGGGCTCGGAGCAAGTTTGAAGAGGATCTGGGTGACTTGTATTGGGTAGCTTATGAATAACTCGATCCACTTCAAAAGAGCACACGCCTTTCGTGTTGCTGTATCATCCAGTTCGCTTCCATTTTGAAGACAGGCAACGAGTGAGTGAAAGAAGCGCGATGCTTGTTCGATTGTGCGAACGTTATTGTGGTCAAATTTCAGAAACAAGCGGTTTGAATCGGGACGTTGGTTGGATGAGCGTGAGCAGTTCCCCATGGTGGACGATGATAGAAACGTGTCGGAAAGATCAATGGACCCAACACATTTTGATTCAGTTTTGTTCTTCCAACTCCATGTCATTTCCTGGGGCCACTGAAAACCATGCCGATGATCCTCCGCCACCCACTGACCCTTCTCGTCAATTTCGGGTGGATTTCAACAAGCTTCGCTCAGAGTTCTTGCAGCAGTTCGCTGAAGTGACTAAACTTCCATTTTATTCAACAGAATGGGAAACAAAATATCAAACTGTGTGGATTTCATGAACTTCATTCCTTTCAACTTTCATTTGATGTCATTTGATCCATCCATCCACTTCTTCGCACGATCTCATTCTATCGTACCTTTCTTGAGAAATCTCATGCACAACTCAATTCTTCGTTTCATCCGTCTGGTGTTTCTCGATTCAGTTCACGTTTCTGATCTTCTCAATCTACATTCTCTGAGTCTCACATCATCTCGTTTCGTCTTCTCGATTGATGAGTTTCAGACTCATTTAATAATTTTGTTGTCGACAGTTGGATTTCTCCTCTCTTCGAATTTCATCATATTTCTCACCTCCTACTTCTCATCCATTTTATTCTCATCACTTTTCATTATTCTGATTGTTGATCGTCTTGTTCATCTCATTCTCCCATTTTTTGATATTCAGGCTTTCGCAGCGTTTGACACAGTCTGGAACTTCCAATATCTGCATCGAAACGAAATGGACATGAACGACGATTGTCGAGTCCGAAAAATCGAACGAGCCGATCTCGCGACGAAGATAGGGCAGCTACTCTATCAATACTATCTCCGAACATCCAATTCGCGTGTATGAACTTGATCCATCGTCACTTACAAGATCACTTCTCTCTTTTCCTCTCTTCCATTTTAATCCTCTCTCAACCTCATTTTTGACTCTTTTCTCTCCTTTCACAATCTGTGCCCTGCCCTCACCGCCCATCACTTCCCAGTACCTCCTTGACTCCTGCGGCGTGTACTCCGTGATCGAGCAGCGGGACTATTTTGGGGATGTCCCGATGTACGTCAAGTCGCCTGTGGAAATCGAGAAGAAGTTCCGCTTCCATTTTCGATATCTCGTGGCCGCGTTCCTTCTGGACGACCTCGACACAGTGTCGCGAAATCTGACGAACATCTCGCAGTTGTTGGCCGTGGCTGAGCCTGACCTCCAAAATACGTTCAAACAGTGGAAGCAGGCTGAGTTGGAGGTCCACGAATTCCTTCGCGTGGCGGTGGACGTGTGCGGATGGACGAGCTGGTCGTTGGGACGCATTAACCCGATGAAATCGTTCCAAGCGGGCCTTACGCCGATCTCCCACGGCGGGCAGTGCCACAGAATTATCCTGAACTCCATTTCGACACAGAATTCGATCTTTCAGATTCACAAGCCCACAACATTGTTTTATCCATCTGAACTCCCTCAATCAGTTCACAACGCGATCCAGCAGTATTCAATCCAATTATCACCATCTCAAGCGGATATCCTGAAATCAGAAATCCACACTAATCGATTTCTGACCCAAATGGAGCGAGACACCATCAAGCTCCAATTAAACACGATCGCCGGCCAGAAGAAAGGAACTTTGCTCACCTTCGCAAATGGAACGTGCATAGTCTGCCTTCCGTCATCCGACCCTCAAATCCAGATTATGGTCCGCTCATTCCAATACTTCACATCCGACTCGCAAATCCCGTCCAACACCAAAGACGATCTCTTCGTCTCGCCCTTCCCTTTCCACCTCGTCGCACACACCGTCTCATACAACCGCCACGTGGTGTTCCCTCCCGTCCCCAGCTGTTACCTCGTCGAGTATGGTCAGCCCAGACTCCAGCTGCAGGATGCTGTTATTGTCGATGGCGGGCAAGTGTGTGCTCGTCGCACTCGCGTCTCTCTGTCTCGAATATCGCTGAACGCACTCCGAATGCGAGAAGCTCTGGAAACTAAAATTTGGGAGACGGGAGAATGCGAATTCGACAAGAAAAATGATATTTCGCCGAATCAGTCCCACAACTCACTTGTCCCTCCGACGACTGGCTTCGTCCACGTCCAAGCACCCCAACCGACCCTCTCCACAACGCCAGCCAGTGTCCCAGTTGTGCACTCCAACGTTCCAAACACGCCAGCCTCGCTGCAACAACCGTCAGTTGTGTCTGACAACATGTCTCCACAATTTTGGAGTCAGACGGGCACGAGCGCCTTCCCTCACACCAACCACCCGCAGGAATTCATCTCTTCGTCTCTGAACAACTTGCCTTCAGAACGACTGAACTACGAATTGTTGGAAGGAGAATCGCATTCTTTTGGGAACACTTCAGCAAACACGAGTGGGTTCCACACGTCAGCCATCGACCAATCCCCATCGCCGCTGTCATCAGCTCAGAACTCGAAGGACGACGAGTTTCGGGATGCCGGCCTTCTCGGCTCGACGTACACACGAACAACCCCATTTCTGATGGAGAACACGGACAGGCGGAAGATGGAGGAGAGGAGGGAGGAAGAGGGACCGAAGCCGTTGCAGGGATTGTTTCATACGCAGTCGTTCTCATCACATCGCTCGAAGACGATCCAAGACGGAAATGGAAATGTGATTGTTGCATCTCCACACACATCAGTCCTGTCCCACCCTCCCTTCCAGTCTCTCCTCTCCACCCTCTCCTCGTCCTCTCTCCAGCAGCCCAGCAAGAACGCTCTCCTCATCTACGTCTCAGCTGACAGCAACATCGATTGGGTCGGGCTGAGCTCGTCTCCTTCGCTTGTCTCTTCCCACACTCCCACCCAACGCCGAGACAGTGCCAGCCGAGCAAGCCCAACACACCTCAACTCTCCTTTCTCGTCCCCTCCAGAACAACAAAATGCCAAAGTCGATCCCGAAAACCCGCAACTGCTCCTTTTCGATGTTTGCGTGCCGTCGGATCAGAAAGAGCGTCTCTTCTCGCCTTTCGGATCGTCACAGACCGAGACCTTCACCGCCCCCAATCCCATCAAACACAAAGCAGTGTCTTTTGGGAAACCGGATTCTGAAGAACAGGACAGCACGGAGCCTTCGAATGAGAGAGACAGCGGAGTCAGTGTGCTCCACCAGACAGAAGCAGATACTCCGTCACAAACACCCGACCCTCTCCTCCCCACACACTCCCCTGCTCTTTCTGTGCGGTCAGTGCATTCCATCGATCTCAACACACTCACCACTCCTCCAACCAAAACGAAATTGCTGAACAATGTGATCGTTGCTTCTCCCACACTTCTCGGCAACAGACCAAGCAACATTCTGCCCAACACTCCGACACTCACCCGCTCGATCAAGGAAGCAACAGCAACATCACTCGACCCACCGCTCCAGGCTCAGTTTCAGCCTTCTGCCACGTCTGATCTCTTCCCCGTCTTGTCTGTCCACCTTCCTTCATCCCCCACCAACCAAACCACTCGCTCATCCAACGAAACACGTCTTCTGGACCTCTCAGCGAGCCAGCCAGCCTTCCTCCACTCGACCAGCCAGCCCGACTTCATTCGCTCAAACAGCCAGCCCGATTTGGACAATCGGTCGGAATCAGCGACTGACACTGATTGGGACGCAGCTGGTGCGAACTTGGCGTTGGGTGTCTCACCTTCACCAGCGCCCGATCTCACTGAATCGCCGAACGAGAACAAAATGATTCCGCTGATGCAGACGTGGAACGGTGTTCCGTGGATGGGAGGTGATGGCGAGGTGGGGAGGAGAAGAGGACGGAGTGTGGGTGGGGATGAGGATCGACAGAACTCACACAAAGACGAATCTCAAAGTCCTGAGTCAATCCCAACCATCTCCCAACTCCCTCCTCCGAACATGTCCGAATCAAGCGACGCCAGCTCGCTCAATCGCATGCGAGAGGCTGAGCTGGAGTGGTCAGACCAACCGAGCGTCAAATTGTTCAAACTCGAAGCACAACCAGCGACGAGACTGACCCAAGCGGGATCGCTTGTTCCGTTCTCTCACATCATTGAAGCAGAGTTTGGGGTGGGAGGAGAGCGAGGGAGGGATGGCGAGAGAAGCGGAGTCGCCATCTTCGCTCCGACGGTGAGGGACGAGTCAGGTGGACAGGAATCGACTCAGTCTGATCAACACAATTCGCTCTCCTCGCTCCACACTCCCAATTACTCTCACCACACATCCACACACTCCGGACAGCTTGCTGAAGACGACAACCCTCCTCCTTCCCACTCCATCCACGCAGCTATCGATTACATGGCGTTCGACCGAGATTTTGAAGTCGAAAGGATCCCTGCTCCATTCCAACCAGACATGGGACTGGCCGACCAGATTCGATTCTCGCCAGCGCCAACTTTTCAATCTCGTGACACCTTCTCGACGATTCAGCAGACGTTGGGAGGAGGCGGGTTCGGGCACGACGCAGACGGCGATGTCGCCTCGTCTGTCGTCCCGTCTGTCTTCGAAACGCACAACACGATCCAACCTGGCGAGGCCAATCATACTCTTCCTTCTGCCTCAGTCTCCAACAATCTGTCTTACTTCTCGTCAGCCAACGATCCCTTCCGTGCTGTGTCGCTCACTCCGGTCTTCACACCTGCCTCGACGACCACCAAGCACGAGAACTTCATCCGAATCCCGCTGTCTGGACTTCAGCCCATCGCAGCCTCTCCGCTCTCCCTCAATTTCGAGCAGAATCGAGCGAGATCCCATCGAAGCATCACATTCTCTGGTTCGACAACGAAGCCACTCCCCACTGTCCCCACCACTCAGACGCCTCCACCGCAGAACACCCTGCGAATGCGGTCCCAACACTCGAAAACAGCAAAATACTCGCCGTTCTCGTTTCTGTCGTCGCTGCCGTCGCCGATGTCGAACAACTTGTCGGCACTTCTCCCACTCGCGTGGGATCAGAACACAATCACTCCACTCGATTTGGTTCCCTTCACACACAAGTCTCTCGTCGTGATTGTCGATTCTGATGTGTCGACTGCATTCAACGTTCTGGCGGACCACAATTCGGGATTTCCATCGTCTCTGCTCCTTCTCCTCTCTCCGACACAGCCCCTCTTCGTCCCGTGCCGTGAGCTCATCCATCTTGCGACTCTGACCATCCCAAACTGTCCCTCCTTCGATTTGGCTGAAGAAGAGGACACGCACACGCACACGCACTCTCATCTCGTTCCTCTCGTCCCTCCCTCCACGTCCATCGGCCAGCTCTACACAATTGCCCTGACCGACCCCATCCTCGCCATCTTCCTTTTGGGGTATCCTTTCAGAGCACATCTGCAGAACGAGGAACATCAGCAGAAGATGAGAGAGGAGATGGGGAGGGACGAGAGGGGAGCGGAGAAGGAGGTTTATTCGGAAGACGACGAGGGAAGTGTGTATCCACTCCATCCTTCGCATATTCCCGTCACACTGTTCTGTTCACAGCTCTCTCCAAACAACTGCTCCTGCAGTGCTCACATCCCAAACGTCGTCCAACACAAATCGACATTCGCCAACACAACACCGAACAACAAACGCACTCCGACTCCTCTCGTCTCCAACCAGCACACACTCGACTCTCTCCTCGCTCAGCACGCCTTCTGTCCACTCAACACACTGCTGTTCAGACAAGGCCAGCCGATGACACACGTACGAGTGCTGAAGTGCCGAGAACTGCTGGATCGGATGGTTGGCGTGCTGACTACGTTATTTATCCACTCCAGACACCATTTCTGCTCTCAGAGCTTCATCTCGTCCACACTCGCCTCTCTCTCGCTGCCCTCTGCTGTGTCTCCCCTGCCTCTCTCTATTCTTCATTTAGCAGAGGATCCCTTCGTCTTCCAGTTCATTTTCAACCACTCCCTTTTCACTGCGGCACTGCGGCTCCACAAGTCGTTCAGGGAGGCCCCGGATGAATGCTTCCCCACCATCAACCCTGTTTTGCCGGAATGGTGGGGAAGGATGCCTCTTTGGGGAGAACTGGTGGGAACGATCTCAAATGCTTTGGGCTGTGAGAAAGTCTTTCTATAATATGAATGTGTTTTTTTTGTGTTTATGAGGCAAACACTCTCAGAGTGACGAGTCTTTCACAACATTCTTTTTTTTGTTTCTTTTCTCTCGGAGTTTCTGTCGCTCAACTCAGTCGGATGATATATCTCATCTTTTCTCTTTTCCAGAACAGAATATGCTCGCTAGAGACAAGTCCACACCACTTCTCGGAAAGTTCAAAGAAAGGGTTTGATCAATATCAATCTCACCTTTGTGAAAGGATTGTTTGGCATTTCTTTGTTGAACAATCATGATTAGTCAATTGTTACTTCTGTTTGCTGGCGTGGCTACCTGTTTAAACTCGCCAGTGTCGCCAATTCGCTTATCTTCTGTTCTGAACACCAACTCTGACTTCTCCAAACCAAAACACAATATAGATATCTCTATGCCGTTGCCAAAAGGAATTTACATTGGAAACAACATCGAAATTGCACACAGATGGATAGAATTGACAGGGGAGCCATCGAACGATTTGGACGATTTGAAGACTGAACTGATTACTTTGCCCAAGTCAGACGACACTTCAAATTCGGACGATGGAGGAAGATATGACTTTGGAACTTGCATATTCTCGTTGACTAACTCAACATTGTCGTTGAAATGGATTGACTTTTCACTCATCGACAATTCTGTCGAAGGTAGACGGCAGCGGAACGAAGACAGAGCACCAAGACTGGCAATTGTTTCAAGCAGCATGCTGACGATATCTGAAAGCAGAATTGACCAGTCACCATGGACGAGCCCGATTGTGATTTCTCCATCAAAATTCGAGGAATCAACAACAGAATCGTCAGTTGTGGTTAAGAAATGCTCGATCAGGAATGATATTGGGGAGATGCGTGGTATTGTTGAAACATCAGCATTTGCATCCTTTGGAGGGTCAATTTCAGTGTCGATTGTTGGATGCTCGTTCAACTCCCAGATTGTTCTCGGAAAAGACGGGATCGGCCTCTCAATGACACAAACACATCGAAAGAGGAATGAAGAGGTTGGAAGTATCTCGTCATCGCTGATTGGCTGCGTGTTTGTAAACATGAGTTCGATTGGGTCTTGCGAACAGCCATGCCTTCCCCATCTGTCGCAAAAGATGTTGGGATGTGTTGTGTCGTTAACAAGTTCACATTTGTCAGGATCGACGATTCGGGACGTAAACCATGGAGGCTCACTCCACTGCTTGAATTCCTCCTTCTCCTCCCTCCTCTCCTCCCCCAACACCAACTCCGACCCCCCACGACCCACAGTCACCCTTCCTGGTGAGAGTCCGAAAGATTTCGTGGATGGCACTGTGTATGCTTTCACATATTCAAGCTCCAACTACTACGAACACACGCCAGCCGTTTTTTCACATTGCCCCTTCACTGGAGGCCTGTATAATTCGGATGTTCGCGTAATCCGTTTTTATAATTTCAATAGCACCGTATCTGTCCTCTCGTGCTCATTCACAAACTTTGCCTCAACTTTCAGTGGTCCAGCAATAAATTTCCAAAGATTCGACAAATTCAACAACACCTTCTTAACCCTCAGATCGTCGAACTTCACAAACTGCACAGGAGATTCTTCTGGAGGAGCAATCTCGTTATACCACAAAGACACCAATCTCATCACTTCGTGCCGATTCGAGAACTGCTCGGCAACTCCTGACTATTATGGACGGTGCGAAGGAGGAGCCCTGTACTGTTACCGAGGTGATACGTACGGTGCCGACGACAGAGTTGAACATGACCTGAAAATGGTTGATTGCATCTTCTCAGATTGTACAACGGGACAACGGGGAGGTGGTGTCCATCTTCAACACAGAGTCAATGTGTCAATTGTCGACACGAAGTTTGACTTCTGCCAAATTTTCAACACAACCGCTTCCACGTACGGAGGCGGAATTAGCGCTTACGGGGAAGCGCCGTTGAAAGTGGAGAGATGCCACTTCGTCAGCTGCTCGTGTTCACACGGAGGAGGCGCGATTGGAACTCAAACACAGATCGACGTCAGCATCTCCGACACTCTCGTGAAGGACTGTGTCTCAGGATCAACTGGCGCCTTCTTCTTCATCGCCCGTTTCAAGAATCAGAAACTTTCGTTCTCAAATGTATTCTTTGATGGGAATGTGGTTGGTGAGGACACCGCTTTCTTCTCAACGGAGGACTTGAATTTCACCGACACTACGCCCAAGTTCCCTGATATAGCGATCATGTGTCCAGACCCCAATTTCTCGTCAACAGTGAAATTTGAGCTTTGTTACACCACAATCATTTCAGACTCGACTGGAATGATCATCCAAGGAACGTTACATGAATCAAACTTGTACGAGCCTGTTCGATATTTCGATCCCGAGTTCGACAAGTTTGGTCCAATTCTGACAGCGGCACCAACCGGAAGACTGAACGTGAGGACAGGAAAGATTGAGTTGGAGATGAAGGGGAAGACACCGCCGATCGCGCAGGAATATGAAGTGACAGCGAAGGAAGCCGATAACTCCGAAACAAAGTTCAAAATGTTGTTCTCGGGCGACACAGACGCCCTGGTCTCAGCGTCACAAGATCGTCTGAAATACAACACTGACTACACCATCACAAAGATTGTGGGCACTCCCTCTTCCTCGTCATCTTCAACGATGGCCAATGACATCGCACTCCCTCAAGCCGCGTGGATATTCAACCTGTCGGCCACTCCATCTTTCCTCCATTTCACCACTCCAGAAGCACCTCCGATCCTGAAAGCGTCGTGTCGTGTTGGGAGTGGGACAGATCACGCGTGGATCCAGCTGACAGGGTTGAACATCACAACAGGAACGTACTCAGTGAAATTGAAAGACGTCGCCTTCCCTTTTGATGTGTCATTCTCAGATCTGAAGGACGAGAACGGACAAAAGCAGTCGACAGAGGCATCAGTTCGTCTGTTCGGTGATGGAAACAAGCTGACCTTCAACAAGGAGTACACGTTGGAGAGCTTGACCGACAGTGCTTCAAATGCTGTGGATTTGCGTGGAATGATCGTCACCTTCTCCACTCCACAAGCGACAGATCGGATTGTTGGGATTGGGACGATGGATTTCACCAATACTCAGAAAGATGAAGTGTCAGTTTCTCTTTCTGGTGCCGACATGGCGAACGCGGAATACATCATCGAAATATCGCCTTCAAATCTTCTGAATGACGACACGATCTCAGTTACATTCACAGATCAGTCCGGCACACTGGATGGGAGTGTTTATTCGGCAGATGGAGACCCTGTTCATTTCGAATTTGGGGAGACGTACGAGATTGTGTCGATCACACGCACAAACAGTCAGCCGATACTCTTCTTCGACACACTCAACTTTTCTGTTCCGGCTGAGCCAGCTCGGATTGAATCGACGTCATCAGTTCTGAACGGTCCAAAGACAGCAGTGAATGTGACACTCAACGGAACAGCATTGATCTCGGCAGCGATGACAGTGACAGTGAAGAATCCGAGCTCGAATCGAGAGTTCACATCGAGTCTGTCGTTTGTTGACTCGACCAGCTGCACTGTGACGTTCCCAACTGGTCAAACAGAAACGGACGCTGAACTTGTGTTTGGTGGATTGTACGATATTGTCTCGATTGAATCATCGGATGGGAAGTCGTTTGTTGTGAACACAGGAGTGAAAGTGCGAGTTCCATCAGCTCCGATCATCGACTCAATCAGTTCGTCACTTTCTGAAAACTGCTCGCACTTCGAGATTGTGTTTGGAGGAAGCTCTCTTCCTTCGATTGGGTCGTTGGTTGCGTCGCTCTCTCCTTCGATCACACTTTCGTTGAGTTATGTGGATGGAAAGTGGACGACAGGATGGCTGTCAAATGTGGAGACTGGGATGTTGATGAACACGGATTATTCAGTGACGAAAGTTGCTTCTGGAGACAACGAAATGATTCTGAACAAGGATTCGTTCAAGACACCGCTGGGACCGACACTTTCGTCGATTCCAACAGTGACACTGAAAGATGATGACCTGAACAGCGTTGTGGTTTCACTGGATGGACATCGAATGCCTGTTTCTTCAGTGGTTGCATCGTTTGACCTGATTGTTGTTGAAAGTGGGGGGTCGTCAGAAGAGATCACGATTGATGTTTCATTCAGCTCGAATGAGGCTGGAAGTGGAGAAGTTGAAGTGTACAAAACTGGGAAATTGAAGTATTCGACATCTTATTCAGTTGTGCGAATGACGAGCGCTGTTGTTTCGGTTTCGATTCCCTCTGCTGTGTCATTCTGGACTCCAGCAGCTCCCACGCGAATCATCTCAGCAAGCTGCGATCTGGACACTGACACTGGGAAATCAGCAGAGATTGTGCTGAATGGAATGTCTTTCCCTCAATCGACGCCTTTCACATTGACCGTGTTCGAGTTGGATGATTCGAACCTGAAGACTGGAAATGCGATTGAACTGTTGTCTTCATTCGAAACAGATGGATCTTCGACATTGCACACACTCTCGTCTCTGATCTATGGAAATGATGCGTCGAAATTGATGTTTGAGAAATGGTATGAAGTGACGAAATTGGAAATTGCGAACATGAAGACGATTGTGGATGATCTGGCTCGTTTTGTTATTCATCCTGAGCCGTCTCGCCTCACGACTATCTCTGACTCTGTGAATTATTTCAACAAGCAGACTGAACTTTCTGTCGCCCTGTCTGGATACAAACTGACAGGCTTGTTCACCGTGACGCTGAAGAGGAATGTGAGCACGATACCCATTGATGTGATGGTGACATTTTCAGATGCCTCAGCAGGTGATCTGAAAGGGATTTTGTACTCTCAACTGAACCCTTCTTCTGTGAACATGACTTATGACACAAAATACTCGATTGTTTCGATGGAAGACAGCAGCAATGGAAAAGTGTTTGTTGAAGAAGGGTTGTCATTCACGACGATGGGCGAACCAGGTCGGATTGAATCGACGTCATCTCTTCTGAACGGTCCAAAGACAGAAGTGACTGTGACCCTCACAGGAAGAGAATTGTTCTCCGCGACGATGACAGTGAAACTTACGAACCCCAGCAAAAGTCGAGAGTTCACGTCGAGTTTGTCGTTTGTCGACGCAAACAGCTGCACTGTGACATTCCCAGCTGCTCAGACAGAATCAGAAACTGCGCTTGCGTTTGATGAATTGTACGATATTGTCTCGATTGAATCATCGGATGGGAAGTCGTTTGTTGTGAACACAGGAGTGAACGTGTCAGTTCCATCAGCTCCGATCATCACGTCAATCTCCTCGTTACTGTCACCGAACTGCACGCACTTCTCGATTTCGTTTTCTGGGAGCTCTCTTCCTTCGATTGGGTCCTTCGTTGCGTCGATCTCTCCTTCGATCTCACTTGCGTTGAGTTATGAGAGTGGAAAGTGGACGACAGGATGGCTGTCAAATGTGCAGATTGGGATGTCGATGAATACGAGTTATTCAGTGACGAAAGTTGCTTCTGGAGACAACGAAATGATTCTGAACAAGGATTCGTTCAAGACACCGCTGGGACCGACACTTTCGTCGATTCCAACAGTGACACTGAAAGATGATGACCTGAACAGCGTTGTGGTTTCACTGGATGGACATCGAATGCCTGTTTCTTCAGTGGTTGCATCGTTTGACCTGATTGTTGTTGAAAGTGGGGGGTCGTCAGAAGAGATCACGATTGATGTTTCATTCAGCTCGAATGAGGCTGGAAGTGGAGAAGTTGAAGTGTACAAAACTGGGAAATTGAAGTATTCGACATCTTATTCAGTTGTGCGAATGACGAGCGCTGTTGTTTCGGTTTCGATTCCCTCTGCTGTGTCATTCTGGACTCCAGCAGCTCCCACGCGAATCATCTCAGCAAGCTGCGATCTGGACACTGACACTGGGAAATCAGCAGAGATTGTGCTGAATGGAATGTCTTTCCCTCAATCGACGCCTTTCACATTGACCGTGTTCGAGTTGGATGATTCGAACCTGAAGACTGGAAATGCGATTGAACTGTTGTCTTCATTCGAAACAGATGGATCTTCGACATTGCACACACTCTCGTCTCTGATCTATGGAAATGATGCGTCGAAATTGATGTTTGAGAAATGGTATGAAGTGACGAAATTGGAAATTGCGAACATGAAGACGATTGTGGATGATCTGGCTCGTTTCCATGTTCCTTCGGAGCCTTCAAGACTCATCGCAGCCGCTCAAACTGTAGATCTCAGCATGAATTTCTCCACACTCACTCTCACCACTCGTCAGTTGCACACAAATCAGAAATACACTGTTGTTCTCTCTGGAACTCCAATCCAACCGTCGAACTCTGATTCTGTTCACACACTCGATTTTGAGGTGGATGGAGCACCATCGATCACAAAAGTGCTGAGTCTATATCCAGAGGCAACACTGCGATTCAACCATCTCTACAAAGTGACGTCGATGAAACTGAAATCACCATCCACTCCAATCTTCATCGAGTCTGAAGCGTGCTCGTTCTCGACACCAGCTGAACCAACTCGAATTGTGGATGGGGATGGACGACTGAACTCGCAACGAACGGAAGTTGTTGTGACACTAACTGGCCTCGCTCTGAAAGAGGGAGCATATTCATTCACTCTCACTCACACGATCACAGCGAATTCTCGAACCATCACTGGCAGTCTGAATTCAGATGGAAATGTTGAATGTTCACACACTGTTGAGGAGAGCAATACGAATAGTTTGATCTTTGGGGAGACGTACACAATCACATCAGCCACACTGAACGCACAGCCAATCCTGTTCGATTCTGACATTCTCATCGAAGTACCTCATCCTCCCAAAGTGACAGGCGCGTCATTCACTTTCAAGAATTCGCCAAACACGACATGCGCCGTGACACTGACAGGATCAGATCTGAATCTGAAGGGAAACTATCTCGTGACTCTTTCAGACGGTCCAACTCTGACGATCTTCTTCAACGATCCGAAAAAAGCAGTCTCTCCAATTCTTCTGATTGGTCGAGCCGGAACACTTCAATTCGACACAGCTTACTCTGTCGTTTCCATCAAGAAAGTTAAAGATGAGACAGATGTTGTTCTCGTTAACGGACCTGTCTCCTTCAACACGGAATCCAAACCAAACCCACTCGTAATGATTGTGGATGAAACGATTGGAAGCACATCGGCGGATTGTGGCGATTCAGTGAATCCGTGTTCATCAGTGGATGCTGCTCGTGAAATTGCATCTATCCTGTCGATCTCGAAAGTGACGCTGAAAGTTGTGACGTCAGTTGCTCAAACTCAGCCGTGGCTAATCTCACACGATGGATCACTTGATGTCACAAAAGTTCAGATTGGCATCCCCACACTCCGAATCGCTTCATCAGCATCGATGGGCGAGGAGGAAGGGATGATTGTTGTGGATGGTGGGATTCTGGAAATCCGCGACATTTCTGTCATGATCGAGAACGGATCTGACTCGTTCGTTTTTGTGTTTGGAAGAGAAAGCACAATCTTCTTCGTCGGCTCCTCAATCACTGGCAGCGACAGAACCACCAATTCTGACGAGTTGGATGATGTGTGCACTTGGTCGGGTGGGGTTCTTCGCCTGGTGAATTGCACGACACTCGTGGACAACGTGAAACTGACGCATCATTCGCAGGGAGCGATCAACATGGATGGGGGATCATTGACTATTGAGTTATCCACTTTCCACGACAACACTCCAAATCACAAGTCGTTTCCTTCATTCCGTCGGAATGTGTATTGCACAGGCTCAGCCTGCATCATAATTGAGAGTCTGTTTGGAGGAGATGGGTCGAAAGAGCATCCATCAGCGTGGTTTTCGCTGAACAACTGCAACTTGACTGGAGAAGATGTGAAGTCAGACACGCCACTGTTCATCCCAACACTGTCGACAGAATCGACGAGCACGCTGAACAAGACGAACAAGGCGTTCTCGATTGACGTGAAAGGATCGACACTGATTCCGTGTGGATTGTGGTTGGAGATTGTGGAAGTGACGAAAGAGAAGATAGAAGGGACTTCAGAGAAAGTCGAACTGACAACTGATTCGTGCTCGTCGATCTCGGAGTCTTGCATCTCTGTCGACGTTGCGCAGTCTCTCCTGTCGTCTCTGAACGACAATCTGGAATGGCGTGGACGACTGGTTTTCGGGAACAACGTGACCTCAGAGACTTCATTTGTGATCCAAAAGAGCTCAGCTGATCGAATCTCGCAGTCAGTTCGTGACAACATGAAATGGTGGCTTCCTCTGGTGATTGTGGTTGTCTCTTTGGCACTCATCGTGATCGTCATCATTGTGATTTGCTTTCGACGCCGCAAATCTTCGTCTTCTGAAAAGAAAGACACTGCGAGCACAGAGCTGGATGCGGATATCGTTGTGAAATTGGAAACAGACGAGTATTGTGACAGCTTCAATCATGACATCACCACTTCACATCGACAACTCAACTCGTACGGGATTCATGCTGAGCCTGATTCACTCGGAGCGTCAACGTGCAAAGACGATGGAATTCCATCCACCAGCGTTGAAGAAGTGGAAGTGTTGGTGTGTGGGGAGGAGTGCAAGATCGAGATCGTTCAAAAGAATGAGACGCTGTTCGATCGACTGCACGGGCTGAACAAGCAGAGAGTGGATGCAGTTGCGGTTGGGAAGGAGATTGTGAAGGGTCTTCGTCATCTGAGCAAGTCCGAGCTGTTCTCTGTGTCGCTGGCGAAGTGGACGCCGCACTGGGTTGTGCTGGACTCGAAGGATCGCGTGTGCATTCGGCTGAACGAAGAGCCAAGATTCCAAGTGAACCAGCATGGGCGGCCACTTGCGATTGATGATGGGCAGCGATGGCGAGCGCCTGAGCAGTCGAATGGTCAGCTGGGTGTGAACGAGGAGCGTGTGTCTGTTTTTCGGCTCGGCCTGGTGTTGCTGGAAATGAGGACGGGAATGATTCCCTTCGGGGAGATTGACGCAACGAACGCGTCTCGGCAGGTGTGTGCTGGTCTTCTTCCTCCGCACAAGGACGTGGACGAAGGGTTCATGTCGATTGTGCGAGAATGCCTGACGATCAATGCGAACGATCGACCGCTGCTGATGGAAGTTGAGGACAAGCTGGAACAGTATGCTTCGTCTCGAAAGATGGATGGGAAGGCACAAACAGCTTCTGGTGGAAAGACCGAGGCACTTCAATCTCGGCCGACAGTAGAGTTCGCGCATTGATTGGTCGACGACGCTTGATCGTTGGATCTTCATTCGTTTTCGTTGAATCACGTCACACTTCCATTTTTGATCTTTCCATAACTCACTTCTGACTTCCCCATTCACTTTCACTGCATTCCACTTTTCTCTTCTTGCTTCTCATGTCATTTTCTTCTTTCGGATCACGCGGATCACACGTCACTCGTTCATCACTTCTCGTTGTCTTTCTTTGTTCTTCATTCAGACTCAATCGTCATCACTATTGTCGTTTCTCAACTGATATCTCGTTCTCCTTGTCGTCCCTGACATTTTGCAGTCATGTCACACAACTCTTTCTTTCTTCTTTTTCGGTTTCTTGTCTCTTATCCAGCCTTCTGGAACCGTTCATCTCTTTTGTGCGAACACGGACAGTTTTGCTGTATGATTGTTCGCCACAACAGAAATGAATTCCTTCGTTGCTTCATCATCCAAATCCATCAGTCCTTTTTGGATTTGCTTCGCCTTTTGGATCCATCGCTCACTTCATCTCTCACCCACAATCACATCTCACGATCGAAATACTCACTCACACTTCACATTACGTCATTGTCTTAATTTTTCGGTTTCTCAATGTCGAGTGTGAATAGATTTAAGTCCGATTATTGCTTTTGAGATGATCAAACCATACTTCGCACTTTTATCGTTCAATCGGATGACCCTTCTTGTTCTTATCCTTATCTATCAACTATGTGTCGAAGCCACGTTCATTGAAGAGAGAATTATGCCACTTTCTCTCCAGATGGTCTTTTCTCATTCAACAGAAGCTCACAACATTTCTGGAAATGAACGAACTTTTGTGCCTAAAGCACTCCTGAACCATGGAATGTATCATTCGAATGCCTACAGACTGGACTCTGTCTCCCTGTCATTGCATGGATCAGACACGACAATCTGCCATACATCGTCATTAGCCAACACAGAATCGGTGAATGATCTGGACTCGGAGAACTATGAATATACAAGTGAGAACACAGCTCCATTCATATTTGTGTTCTCTAATTCCACAATATCGATGTTCCACATCTCGTTGGATTGTGGATGGCGAGGCACATGTGTCGGAAGAATCTCGTCATCCAGATTGACGATCGAGAACTGCCCGATCATCTCCAACCCCGAATCGTCTCCGTTTGTGATAAACAACGGATGGGATGACTGTGGAAGCTCGGTTTTCTTTGTTGATTGTTGTCACAAATCGATTGAAAAGTCGAGCCTGCTCCCGTTGGTCAGCCTCACCCCGTCCCACATTACCCACGCCAGTCACACAGACAACGGCCAGAATGTCGCATCAACATTGGTGAGCTGTTCTAGCCTCTCACTAACCGACGCCCATCTCTCGATTGGATCTGGTCCGCTGGTTGGCTTCTCGTCGAAGACAGAGCAGGACGCAGAATTATCGAACAAGTTGGAGACTGTGCTGATTGGGAGCAGACTTGTGAACATGACAAGTGGCGAGGGGAAGGGGGCGATGAAAGGATGGAGTGGATCTCAAACAATTTTGGGTTCATCAGTGACTCGAAGCACGAACCATCTTTATGGAACAACATGCATTGACATGAACTTGGGAGGGAGTCTTCTCTGCTCAAACACATCCTTCTCGCACTGCCACTCCTCCCTCAAACCATCCTCCACCTACCCACACTTCTCTCTCCAGCACAAGTATGGATCAGGCCAACACAGATTCGGTTCGGAACACACCGAAGACGTCACCTTCAGTCGCTGCACATTCATTTCCGCGTTCACATCGGGCTCAGGAGGAGCCATCCGTCATTACAGTTCGAACACTCCCCTCACCGTGTCTGAATGCTCCTTCAGGAAGTGTCATGGACAGACTTGTGAAATGTCCAATCGGACAACTTGTCACTCTAATCTGATCATTGCCACTTCATCACGATATTTTTGTCATTTATACTCGCTTTTATACCGTTTCACCACTCTTTTCTGACGATTTCTCGAATCGTGACTTGAAGATGAAAAATGGGGGAGATCAAAGAGAAAAGTCAATAAAAAAGAAGATTCTCTGTCAAACTGTGTCTTTAACTCAGCGGATGCTGTAAGATGAGATTGTTTGGGATCTCTACTTTCTCCCCAACCGAGGATCAAGCGTAGTTCTCTGGTCCGATCGACCCTTTCATCATCTTTTCAACCACTTCATCTCTTTATCCACAAACCTATTTCTCTTGAAACAAATTTTCCCAAAAAATCTCATAACAAACAGTGAATTGGAGGACTTGTAACAATTTTTGATCGAATTGACCAATTGGACAAATTGGAAATCCAATTGGCCAATTCGATCGACCCCCAGAATTGGTCTTTTTACAAGTCTGGTCATGGAACTACTGGTGGTGGATCCATCCATGCCTACAGCTACAATGGAGACAACGCTCCAGTCACTCTATCATCGACGATCTTCACCGAAAACACAGGACAACAAGGCGCAGCCGCATCTCTTTTTTATAGAACCACCTGCACGATCACAAATGTTGTCTTCCGGAACAGCACTGCATCAGATACCAAAGGAGGCGGTTTAGTTGTGTCCTCAGTTGCAAGCTGCTCTCTCTCGAACACTGTCTTCGATACTTGTATCGCCCAGGCCAAGAAAGCCACAAGCACGGGTGGAGGAGTCTATATGTTTATTGTCGCCTCAATTGAATTGGATTCTGTACTGTTCAGAGAATGCAGCGCACAGCAAGGGAATGACCTGTATTTTATGGGTGGTCGCCATACGATTCAAAAACTTGTGTCATACACCACGAATTGTGATTCAACTTCAGAAATGCCGAATGTGTTCGATGCGAATGACAAAGTATTGGACGAGACTCTGATTCCTGCTGTGCCAACCGCATCAACTGCAACTCTTGAGGAGATTGGAAGCACTCCAATGACAGATCAGACATCTACCATCCAAATGAGAGTGTCCCAACAAGTGGATGGGAAGATGTTGGTTGTGGTGGACAACACGAACAACCACGAACCACCAAACACAAACTGCTCCCCGCCACACGTGAACTCTCCCCCAGCGATTCCTCGACTGCTGACATTCGACTTCAGTTCGTCGACCGAATCAGCGACGCCGACAGTGTCATTTGGAGAATGGGAGGAACTGCAGTATGAATCGGAGTATCATGTGATTGGGGCATCGATTGCGAACACTCGCCTCTCATTCTCTTCGTCGGTTGCTCTGACGACACCGAATCCTGCTCGGATTGTTCAAATCACTTGTTCACTGGGATCAGGAACAGACCACTGCTGGCTTCAATTGAAGGGTCGAACACTTCCAAAAGGAACATACACTGTGAAACTGGTTGGAATTGATGACTTCTCGTTCACTGTTGAGTTTGATGGATCGAAGGGGGAAAAGACTCTGAACATGTTCTCATCACCTCATTCGGAGAAGTTGTTTGGAGCTGAAAGCAAACTATCGTTTTCGACCACATACGAAGTTGAATCGATCACATTCGAAGACAACTCTGTCCTCATCCTCCTCGACCCTCCCCTCCTCGTCTTCACCACACCCGCGGAACAACCTCAATTGACATCAGTCGGCCCCGCCAGCTTCAAAGATGACACGACAAAAGACACCATCCTCATCCCTCTTGCTGGTTCGGATTTGTCTGGCTCATCATTCACTCTCAAACTCGTCTCTTCGTCATCATCGGAATCAGTCTCTCTCCCAATCACGTTCTCCACAAGCAACTCAGAATCGTTCGAATTCATTGTTTATTCGAAAGATGCCAACAACATCCAACTGAGTTATGGAACGACGTACTCAGTGAAAGAAATGATCACTGGGACGACACAATATCTCTTCGAGACGGCGTTCTCAATCGAAGTTCCTGATGAACCGAAGCGAATCGAAGATGGATGGGTGACATTGTCTGGAACAAAAGAAGCGACAGTGAGACTGAAAGGAAGAGCGCTGACTGATGGAAGCTACTCACTGAAACTCAATTCTGTGGACTCGGTTCGGACATCCGAACCAACTTTGAGCAATGATGGGGAACTGCTGTTCAAAGTTCCAATCAGCACTTCGCCCTCCTCGATCTTGACATTCGGGGCGACATACACGATCTCGTCGTTGAAGTTTGGGAGTGACGATGTGATTGTGAACTCAGATGTCGAACTTGCTGTTCCCAACCCATCAATCGTGGAAACAGCAACTGTTCATCCGAACTCGATCAACACCTCAATGACACTTGACTTGGCAGGAACGGGCCTCGAGTTGGATGGATTCTACACTGTCACCCTCTCTCCGTCGTTCTCGTTCGACATGCTATTCAACGGCTCACCAACAGTTTCGTCTCCTAAACTACTTCTTGGGCGTGCAGATGGTCTTCTACACAGCACAAAATACACAATTGTGTCGATCACTCGTGTTGAAGACGGTTCGGATGAGATTCTGACGGATGGAATTGTTTCGTTCACCACTCCTAAATCTCCCGTGCCTCTGATCCTCCATGTGAACAGGAAAGAAGGCGAAGATGATGTCTTCTGTGGAGAAAGCGATACTCCTTGCTCAACGATTGATTTCGCTTGGTCCATTGTGTCTGCTCTGAAGGCAAAGACATCCACACTTGCGATCGTGAACTCATCTAAACAGACACAGCCAATTCTCATCTCATCGGGAATGTCAGTTTTGTTGAGCAACGGAGGGAACTTGGAGCCGACACTGACAGTCCCTTCGTCGGCGTCGATGGGAGACAAAGCAGGATTGGTCGTTGTTGACGATGCTGGGTTCGAAGTGGATGATGTGACCATCAAAATCGAATCGACTGATCCTTCCTTCGTCTTCCTCGCTGCCTCCGAATCAACTGTCATTCTGAAAGAGGGTTCTTTCATTGGTCAGCCCTTGCCAACTCTCTCGTTGAATTCTGAAAGCGAGGATGTCTGCTCATGGGACAGTGGGATCATCAGACTTGACAACTGCACCACGAAACTCGATCGAATGACTCTGTCGTCTCTCTCGCAAGGAGCAATCCACCTGAAATCTGGAAGTGTCAACGTTGATGGAGTGATATTCCGCGACAACTCTCCTCATCTGGTCTCGTTTCCTTCAGCTCGCCGAAACATCCGTTGTGTTGAGGGAGGAGATGTGACGATTGGGAGTCTGAATGGAGGGGATGGATCAACAGACAAGCATCCTCATCTCTGGCTGTCTCACGAAGGCTGTTCGTTGAGTGGTGAGGATGCGAGACCAGACTCTCCTCTCTTCGTGCCAACACTCTCGTCGGAATCAACAAGCTCTTGGGTCAAGAAGGAGAAACATTTCTCACTGACAATTGTAGGAACAACGATGATTCCGTGTGGTCTGTCTCTTGAAGTGTTTGAGATGAAGAAAGACAAATCGGAAGGAAAATCAGCGAGAGTTGAACTGTCATCGGACACAGCTGACTCCTTCAACGAAACACACATCACCCTCTCCATCCCTCTCACTTCGCTCTCCTCGTTGGAGAGTGCTTTGGAATGGCGAGGAAGACTCGTTTTCGGTTTGAATCAAACAACATCGGAATGGTTCGTTGTTCAAAAGAATTCGGCTGATCGAATGGCTCAGTCACCTCTCGAGCACATGAAATGGTGGCTTCCTCTGGTGATCGTCCTTTCATGTTGTGCTCTCTTCGCAATCATCGTCATCGTTGTCGTTCTCCGCCGACGACAAAAGCAGAAAGCGCAGAAAGATTCGGAAATTCAACAAGCGTCATCGAACGAGATGGAGGAAGACAAAATTGAAGTGGAACAGATCGACAACCAAAACGAAGCGAAAGTTGTGCACACGAGTGTCAATGGATTGAAAGCCGGGTCGGTAGATCCTGAAAAAGGAGACGAATCGACACCAATTCAAACGAAACTGATGAACGCACCGCTCGCAGCGTGTGTGAGTGTTTTGGACTGTTCAAGGCTGGAAACGAAGGAGATGCTGTCAATGGAGACGCTGTTCGAACGACTCCATCGAAACAGGAAGGGGCTCCTCGACAAACGAGCGAAACAGATCGAACTGGCTCGTGGTCTGCAGAAATTGGGAAAGCTGAACCCTCTCGCTGAAGTTCTTCTTCATCTTTCATCTCACTGGATTCTGGTTGATGTGGATGGAAGGCTGAACATCCAAATGAATCGGGGGTCGATCGCTTCACATGGAGGGCAGTCCAAAGTGAATCACTCAACTGCAAATGACTCGGTTCTTCCTCAAGATTCTCGATCAGTGAATATGAACAACGAGAATGTGAATGGGATGAATCGAGAAGCGAAAGTGGTGAGGGAGAAAGAGGATCAAGAGGACCAGCGATGCAAGCGCCTGAACAGGGAGGGAACGATGCGATTCAAGCAAGCGATCTAGAGAAGGTGACGGTTTTTCGGCTGGGCCTAGTGTTGTGGGAAATGGAGACTGGACAGGTTCCGTTCCACGAAACAGATGGAGTGAATGCGGGTCGTCAACTGAAAGCGGGAGTGAAGCCAAACATGGAAGCTGTTCAGAACAAAGAGATGCAAGAACTGATCCTGAAATGCCTGGAACTGCAGTCGATCGACCGAATTGATTTGGATAACCTGATCTCGTCACTTGGCACCATCCCCGACGATCCAGTTCAAACACAGCAACTGTTCGGATCGTAGCTGGTCACCTCACAAACGTCAATCGCACCACACTTCACTCAAACACTCACTATTTCCACCACACAACACACAACACTTCACTTCATCCACCACACCACTTCAGACTCATTCTGAGTACCGCACTCCATTGCTCATATTCACGTCACTATCAACCCAGACACTCACCACTCTTCTTGCTTCCTTTACTTGTCACTTCTCATTTATTGCCTTTTTCACGGCGCAGAGACATCACTGTCCCGATGATGGTCGAATTGGAGGCTGGCTACCCACTTCCATCGGACCACACAAGTCGGAAAAGTGGAGTTTCGCTGTCAGATACTTTTTTGGATTCAGTTGATAATAGTCAGACATTTCGTACAATTTCGTTGATTTTTCAGACGTTTTCAAAAAGATATAAAACTGTTTCAAACATTTTCCTCCTTAGTAGCAACAAACAAATGATATAATAAAGAATAAGACACAAAACAATCATTCGAGACAGGAGCTGTCAAATCGGGTTGAAAAACGATTTTTGCATCGACTTTTGCGGACAGCCTGCTGGATGGGACCACGTCACAAGATAATTCTTTGGTGAGGTGGCTGTCATGTTGATTATTTGCATCCGACTGCACATCACATCAATCACGAACGTCCCGCGATCAGACGAGGTATACGATGCTCTAACACCTTGCACAGGGCTGGAAAACGACTGTTTGATCAGACTGAACTTGGCTGTCGAATTCTTTCCGAGAGAACGGCACTGAGGAGTCGATCCTCCAGCTACGGCAACAGCTATAGCACCCGACACGTCGGAACAACCATCCGGAGCTCTAACTTCATCCAGATAATTGAAATACACAGTGTGGTCGATGAATTTGTACGAGTATGAACTCCTGAGGTGGCGAGAAGTCAACGACATGCTAAAATACAAACCCTTCACGTGTTAGTTGTTCCACATTGAATTTATTTCCACGAACAGAGAGAGCAGATAGGGAAGCAATAGTAAGGGTGAAAATCATTTACTATTTTGGTGTTTAACTTTGATCGAGCCCATTATCACCGATGTCTCATAATGAGCCATCGACGGGAATCATCCCATGTTTCTTCTCATCAGGTACAGTCAACCTCGGGTTCAGCGAAGGTGATGCGTGTTTCACATTTTATTGTCACAAAAACGAAGTGAAAACATAACATATGGGTAATGAACCGAGAGACTCGGCTCTAAGATTCAAACTCCCCAGATCAGAGGAAAATGACAAATTAATCCTAAACAATGAAAGAGAAAGCTAATTTGAGGAAAGAAAGATGAAAAGGATGAGTGAATCGTCAGAAGAAGGGAGAAAGCAGATGTCACGAAAAAAGAACTTCATTTCGTGAACACGCCTCACTCCTCCTCTTCTCACTCTGAAATCTTTCGATCAGGCGACTCGGAAGATTCTTTTGTGTTCTCCTCTGTCAACTCGGTTGGCATGTCGGACACATTGATTGCTGGATCGACAGCACTTTCAGTTTCAGGTCGATCAGAAGCCGGCTCTGTGACTGCTGGTGTGGCTTCGTTGGCTGTTTTCATCATTTCGTCTTTCTTCTCCACTCGTTTCTGATGGCGACATCTCCAAATCAGCAGAAGAGTAACAAGCACTCCAGCAATCACAACAACCACAACAACAATCACAGGTATCAGCCAAATCATGCTTCGCGGTTTCGCTCGCAGCACAAGATGTTCAGTTCCAATCGAGCTGTCCCTGTTCAGAAGACGCACTTTCCACTCTGCCTTCTTCGAAAGATTCGCAACGTCTTTTGGTGTCACAATGAACTCGATTCTCGTTTCGGTGAACGTCGATGCTGTGTTGGTGTCAACAATCAGAGTATCCGACACTTCTTCTGTCCCATCCTTCAACGACGCGAACACTTCCACTTGAAGTCCACACGGAAGGAACCCACTTCCAACCAGCTCCAGTTCGAAATTTCTCGTTTCCTTGTCATGAGTGATTTTTGATTGTGAGGCGTTCAAGAACGGAATCGACATTGTCGTCGCTGTTCCAGAAACACCGCAAGTCTCAGCTGAGATTCCAGATCCAGGGAAGTCACGGCTTCGACCATCCCCTGTCAGGCCTCCAACAATCAGCGTCCCATCTGAACTGCACATCACGTTTCGGCGAGCTGAAGGGAATTCTTTGTTCGATGGTCCATTCGACAGGAAATTCACTTCTTCGAGCGTCACTTTCCCTCCACTTTGCATGATCGCTCCTGGCGCCAGGTTCTTCAGACTGCACGATTTGAACACGGCTGTCGAGTTCACAATCTCAATCGTTCCTGTCGTCCACGAACACAGATCATTGTTCGAGGTGCGAATCTTCATGTTGGATGTGGAAAGTTGTTTCGTTGTGATGGTCCCTTCGCTGAACTTGAACAATCCTGCTGTCACAACAACCAGCTTCAGGTCGAGTGACGAAGAGTGAATCAGAGCATCCACCGCTGTCAGAGAAAGTGAGGCATTTGACACAGAAATCACAACCAGTGGACTTGACGAGAATGTCGCAGGAACAATCAGCGATGGATGGACGAGACCTCCCTTCGTCATTAACACTTCATTCTTGTCAGAAATCGTAAGCGTCTTGGAGAGTGTCTCGGAGTTCACCAGTTTCAGCGTCGTTGGTTTCATTCCGATCTTCGTCGCTGTTTCAAACGCAGCATCCAACGATCCACAACTGTTGTCATCTCCTCGGCAGCTCCCATCATCTCCTCCCTTCTTCTCGTTCACTTCGATCACAAACGGTGCCTTGAAGGGCGGAAGGACAAGAGAGAACCCAACGTTTTCCACCAACACAGGCTGGTTGTTGAATGTGATCTTTTCCACTTTGTACGTCTCTCCGAATGCGAATCGTGTGTCTGTTCCGCCTGGTCCAACTGACACTGACGACGAGACTCGATTGTCCGAAGCTGCTTGATCAGTGCTGAATGAGATATTCAGTGAGAGGCTGGGAGTCCCTTCGAAGTGGATTGTGTACTCCCCCACTTCTAACTTGTCTCCTTCCAGCCACACCAACATCTCACCAATGTTCGTTCCTGGTTGGTAGAGAATCTTCCCAACACGCTTTGGATCAATTGTGAAGAAGGCAGACGAAGAATCAACGTCGATTGGAGTGGCTGAGATCGATGCAGCGAGGAGCGAATAAGTCGATGGGAACTGAAGTCTTTGGTCGTCTCCGAACGGCAACACATCGCTGGTTCCAGTTTTGGAGGGAGTGGGGAAGTGGACAACGACAACACGACACATGGCAGGTGGAGAGTCCTCCGAATTTGATTCTTCAGGCTTCGTGTTGTCCAGCAGCAGCAGCATCGTCCCTTTCACTTCTCCAGCTGTCTCAACTTCAATTGTCCCTTCAGACGCAGTGGGACACAGTGTCAGTTGGAGATTGGTGACGATCGTTGCAGTCCCAAACTCTTTGATAATTCCCGTTGGGGTTTCATAGCCTTTCATCATCAGACTTGTGTTGAACGTGTCTGTATGGTAGTCCGAAACACGCTCCCTCAGTTCAGACGGAGACCCACAACCAGAAGCGAGGTACAGATCATTTCCATTTGGTGCTGAATTGGCTCTGAACTGCACAGACGTCAGCCGAAGTGATGTCGTAGTGCAACATATCGCTCCGCCGAATCCACGTTCTTTGTAGGCTGAACAATCCATGAACACGCACTCGCTGATCGTGGCTGTGTTGACTTTGGAGGCACACACACATCCACCTTCAGATGAGGAATCTGTGGTTGTCATGTTCTTGAAGAAGCACTTGTTGATGGAGAGGAAAGAGGCGAGCTGATTATTCAGTGCAGCACCTGCACATCGTGAAACACAATTCAGAAATGAGCAGAGTGAGATGGTCATGCTCCCTTGGTTCGCGTTGCCACAGATGCTAAGTGCCCCACCAAAATCGCCTTGGTTGTCTTTGAAGGAACACTCGCTGATTGTGACGTCAAAATCGGCATACACGTGAATACACGCCGCATCTATCGTTGATGTCATGGAGGTGAAAGTGCACAGGTGGAAGGTGAGGCTGATTTGGGTAGTGTATTTTGTATATTCGTAGCGGCCGTCCTGTTTGTAGTGCTTGTGAGCGAATGAGATCGGTTCGTCGTTTGATGAACAGTGCGAGAATGACATGTTCACACAACTGACACTGCCGAACGCATTGATGTCCAGACACCCTGTTCCAGACAAATGCGATGTGCATCTCGTCACTCCTGTCCCAACCAACTTTTGAGAAAGGCCACGAGGAAGAACAAGTTGTTCAGTTGAGCAGCCAGGTGATGTCACATTTCGAAGAACATTCCCAAGGAGAACTGTTGATATTCCTCGTTCGTCGATCTCTTCTGATCGCTCTAACGATTTGGTGAGCTTCCCAAAGTCCAGAAGAGGGCCTGTTCCCAGAATGAGTTCGACATTTGAGATCTTCAGGCAAACTCCACTCACTGACAGAAACGGAGGGATGGTGTCCGGGGATAGTGTTTTCGGTGATTGTGAATCGCGTGAGGGTGTTGGGGGACATGTGGACGTGCTCACCAGTGGGAGAAGAACCATCGAAGCGGATGAGATGTGGGAACAATCAATAACACTGATTGAAGTCCAAAACCCTTCCAGTACAGTTCCCACCATAAATGCTGTCTGCTTTGAGTTCGAAATAATCTGGCTTGAAGACACAACCACTTCGGACGATCTCACTTTGGCCACGGCTGTCCCATCACATCCACAGTCAAATATCAGCTTCTTCATTGACACTGTCGAGTTGTCAAACAGGAACAGCGAATGGGATGCGTCTGTGTGACCTTTGGCAATATGGTTGAGATGGTGCGAATGATCGTTTTCGAGTTCGATCATCACTGCTTGTCTTTCACGGTATGTATGAGATATTGTAGTCGTATTCCCCTCCATTTTCAGCGTTGTGGATCTCACCGGATAATTCAAGAGTTCAAAAATGCCCGGAGAGAGACGGAGGATATCGGAGTTTTGGCCATTGTGTAGATTGCCGCTATTAAGATGGCAATCTAAAATGTAAGACAGAGATGTTGCTTCAGATAATGTAATAGTTAAAAGAAAGAGCCACAAAGTTTCTATCATTGAAAGAAGAGGAAATAATGGAAGATCTGAACCCATTCTTCGAAATGAGACTTGACTCTTCCATTTTGCAGCCCATCAGGATTCACCTTCCCCATATACCTGTCTGACATGACATGACAGACCTATTTTTCGCAAAATCGTTGACATGTGGGCAAGAATCTGGATGATGTCAAAACTTGGGTCTGATCAGAATGAATACCGAATATCGCGTAACACGTAAAACAAGTCAAGCTCGTGCCAGACAGATCATCAATAGAGCGAAAGAACTCGATCATCTGAACCCGGAGGCCCTACTCAAGTTTACGATTGAACACACATCAGAAGGAAAGAAAGTGGAAGATGCCCTTCGTCGCAAACATCTTGGTTTATTTCTGTCATTTCTAACTTCTTATTCTCTTCAAGTAGAATCCTTCGACAGCCTAATGAAACAACTTCGTCTCGCATTCTTATCAATGTCCAAGCACTCCAAAGTTCTCCTGCTCACTGCTCTTCTGCAAGTCTTCACCTTTGAAGACTTCAAAAAAATACCGATTTGGTATAGATCAAAACACTCTACGCCATCCATATCGTTTGAAGCGCCTGAATTTATACCCACCAGAAAGATCACCAATCCAAAACCAATCCAGACATTCAATTCCCGTGGAAACACAGATACTGGTCCACACATTCCTTCACAAACATTCAGTGGAATCGTGTACAGCACAAACAAAAAAAACAAAACCTGAATTCGTTGAAGAAGCGGTCCGACAAGAACAATCAAGGGACCATGACAATCTCCCCAAAAAATTCAATACAGACAGATATAAATGGAAATGGTCGGCTCGAACTCTCAATGATTCTCAAAAAAAAACCTACATCAGTTGTACTGTCAAGAACATCCAGCAAATCGAATCTCGAAATCGTCATTTCGCCGATTTTGCAAGCATCTCTCAAAACCAAGAAGGAGGACGGATATATGCAATCGTTGCGGAAGACTGGATCAACTGAAGCGGCAGGAATCATCACTTCACAGTCAAGGAAGAGAACTCTCGCAAGGAGAGAAAAGAGAGAAACAAATTCTCGAAGACCACAAGGAACAAGCGAGAATAACAAGAGACTCGTATCATTCTCAAGTGGAACAACTCCAAAAGGGACAAGGACTGCTCGTCTTTGATTTCAAAGAAAATTGGCGCCTGTGCGTCTCCCTGAACAACATTCCAAAGATTTTTATAAGAAACAGCAAATATCCCATCTTGGTTTTGCACTGTTCACAAAACAAGATGATCAAACCCACCAAATTCGATATTTCCACTTCCTCTCGAAAACACTAAATCATGACACACAACATGTCATCCATTGCTTCAGAGATCTCCTTCTCATGTCTGACTTTCGTTCTCTCACCCACCTATATCTTTGGTCCGATACTGGCCCTCTTTTCGTTCCGGCTCTTTTCTCCATTTTGTTTTCTTTGGATTACAGGCCTATCTACCCCAATGCACGGTATCAGTCGCCTTTTTTTGCGAGGGGCATGGGAAGTGCGTCTGCGACGGAGCCTTCGGAGTCCTCGCAAGCTGTCTCCGATCATCCAAAATTGACAACTCAATTACGACAGTTCAACAACTTATCGACTTTTTTCGTTCACAGATCAAACTGAAACATATTCCGCCTTCACACAGTTTCCATTTGGTGGAAATTGAGTCAACAGAACTCTTTGAGACGTACACCCTCCCACGCATCAAAGATTTTCTGAATTTTAAAGTCGAAAATGGCTGTGTATACGCTTCGCCATTTGCATGTCTTCCTCTCAACCTGTGGACAATTGTCCAATTTGTGAAGCCAAAATCTACGCCTCCAAGAGTGATCAGATCATATCCGGAACAGACTCCCGTCTCAGAATGTCCGACAAAACACGATACGCTATGTCGTGTCGAGAGACGTAATGCTCTCCTCCTAGCCATGAAGACGGACACATCCAGTGAGTCGATATCTCCTGAAGAGATCAACTCAATTCTGAGCAAAATCACCAAATTTAAGAGGCCGCAAAGACGGACAGAGAATGAATCAGAATCTGATGATGAAGTACTACTGAATCGACCATATGGTACACGGACTCCAAGCACTCGATTGGTCAAGAAGCTGGGCAACCATTCTGTCACGAATCTACCTTATCAATAACATGTTTTGACACGTTTCCCTCATGTTTCTGTTTCTCTATTTTTATTCGAAATGTTGTCAGAATATGAGTAAAATTTGAGAGAAGTCATCTCAGGCAGTTTTGACTTCGCTCAGACTCTCACCCATGTCATGACATGAAGGTTTTTAATTATGGGTCCGAGATCTTTTCACTTTTCCTTGAATAAGATGATAATCAAGTCAATTCGAAATCCACGAGACATTATTGTGATTTTAGTCCAGTTTGATGTGGCAAGTGTTGTAATTTACTGCCTTCTCGGTCAAATCATCACATTATTATGTGAATCATGGGATGATCGTGGGCCACATGCTGAACAGGCTATTTCTGCTCTTCTATCGGATTTCTTCGATTATCCGTTGTCCATCAGTGCATTGTGAGTTGGAACCGAACACAATCTCATCCTGGTATCGACAATCGATCTTTTGGTGCCCTTCCGTGTCTTTACGACAAGATTGGAACGATTCTGTTTGACTTTTACCTGTTCACAGCATCATTATGGTAGTTTTCCAGATTTTGGTCATCACACTCACACTGATCACAAGTCGTCTCCAAGTCATCTGAAAGCAATCATTGACCTGCAAAGAACAGAACCACGAGACACAAATTTGCTTTTTTCACAAATACACATCAAATCGACATCCTTCTTTGATACAAGCAGACCTAGATTTGTTCAATCCCCATTCCACATGTGCCTCTGTCAAAACATCATCCTCGATTCTTGAATTCGCTCGTTTATTCGTCTGAATGTTCATTCAACCGACATTCTCATGATCTGTATGTTCTCTTGACTACTTTTCTTCATTATTTTCCCGTTGATCAGCCTGTTCTATCACAGAACAGCGAGTCTCTCCACATTGCCAAAAAATCCGGTGATATCTGCAAGAGAAGAGGGATTCAAACCATGTTCCTCCTTTTCAGTGGTATATCGCATTCTTTCATCATTCATTATGTTTAGAGTCCACATCTCCCTCCTCACCATGTCGACGTTGATTTTCATTCAAATGGTTCAGTGAACCGACCTCGACTCTTCAATGATGAAAAAAGCCATAGTTGTGATCCAATCAAACCATCTCTCTTGTCTCTATAGTCTTGATCCGTCTGTCACACGATCCAATTACCAACCTACTTTTTCGCATCATCTTTGAGATATATCTCAACAAACAGTCTTATTCTGTCTTTTTTGACATTGTATGTTCCAATACAGAAATTTTAAAATCACATTTCATCATCATTACATTGTTGTTATGAATTTTTCATCAAGCACTACCGCATCAGTCTCTACCGGAATGGCTTTCCAAATCGAAGGAAAATGAGATTTCAACATGTTTCAAACTACCTAGAGCACAATCCGAGAGCTTGACAAGATCATGTTGTCATCAAATCCCATAGACAGAAATTATTGACATTTTGACATCCAAAAAACTCTGTCACACAGGTATACTTCCCCAATTCTATTTTTTTCACCTTATAGTGGAGTCACCAATCGGTGTCCTGTCACCAATCGGTGCTTTTTTCTTGAAAAATCACTATTGGTCAAACTAAGAAAAATGTAAAATTTTAGAATTATCTTCCCACGCGATCCCGAGAAAACCTCAAAAAACCTCTTTTTGACCGCTTTTTTCATGTGTTCTCGTGAAATCTTCACAACCTGTGAACAGATTTTGATGAAATTTTTCACAGAAATGTTTTTTTGGTACAACAAATTTTTTGAAAAAAAAATCAGAAAAAAATTTTGAGGTTTTCTCGGGATCGCGTGGGAGGATAATTCTAAAAATTTATTTTTTTCTTAGTTTGACCCATTGTGACATTTATTGAAAAAAGCACCGATTGGTGACAGGACACCGATTGGTGACTCCACTATTAAATGATTCTCACTTTTACAGCAGGATATGACCTCATTCGATTCCCGACTCCAAACGAATCGGTTCTATGGGTTCAGTTATTCTGATCAACAATGCTCTCTTACCATGGGTCGGCATGTCCTATAGGCAGGACATCATAGGACAGCCAAAAAGAGGAGGACAATTTGGATAAAAATGCCGATGACAAGAATTGAACTTGTAGCTTGCATTGTCTGTCAGTGAAAACCTTCAACCAAAAATGAGGAGAAAGTTGAGATAATTATGCACATTTTCTGTTTTAGAATCATTTCAATTGTGTTTTTTCACGTTATTTTGAGTAAAATCGCCAATGTTGTCCAAAAGCGATCGATCCGCCCACCATCGGACACGATGGGACAATTCTCAATCGGGCTCAAACCATAGGACATGAAAGCTTTTTGAGATCTGTACAATACTTGCGTCTCAATTTCACAATAAAATCGAGGGAGGACAATTGTCCTGTCCTGTCCAATCGTGTCCTATGGTGGCCCGATCTGTCCTATCAAACCATCATTTTTATCAAGTTGTCATTAAATCAGCCAAATGACCCTTTTGTCGAAGCATACTGTGCGACAGAGGTACTCTGTGTGCTCTTTTCTTGTTCTTGTCTTCATATTTCTGTCTCTCTCGTTTTATAGACACTGGACATCAAGATCATGGAGACATTTGAAAGAGTCGAACTGAAGTGAAGGTTGAGAGAATGAAGCGACCAGTCTGCTCTCTTTTTGTCGTTTATTCTCTTATTTTCTATCTTCTCGAATTTCAGTGCAAATAGAACTGGTTTTCACAACACCTGAAGCAAGGGACAGAGGAACACGAGAAACACCAGCAGTACTGTCTGCCAGTTTGCCCTCTTCTTGTTCGTATCCTCTTCTTGACCTCTTTCTCTTCTTTGGATAAGAGAAGAACTCTTGATCGACCTGATTTTCGATTTTCTCGAGATGACGGAGACAATGATTTGGCAAGAACAACACTGAGAATGAGAGGAGCAAAATGAGTTCGAGAAAAGGAAAAAAGGGAAAGGAAGCGATGAAAAGAGTTCCAGATGAGAAGAAGAGACAAGAAGAGACAGGAGAGATACAGACGAAAGAAGGAAGGGAGCAGAGAGGGTTGAGAGAGAGAAGTGAGAGAAGCAGCTGAGACACAAAAGGAAGGTGTGCTTGCAGGGCAAATCGAACGGATGGACAACCTAAACAAACACCATTCAAACGTCTGCCTGCTCTCCTCTCTGTATTTCGAAAATCTCAATCCTTCATCACTATTTCCTTTCTCTTTCCATCCCTTCATCTCTCTTGCATCGATCTTCTCAGCATTGACGATGTCTTGCGAGATTCATTCCTCAAATCCGACTCTGGTGCTCTTCTCTGACTCTTTGGAAATCGAAGTCTGTATCTTCACTTCATCGCTTCATCTCTCCTTCTTCTATCGTTCTTCCACCATTCCTTTCATTCATTCTTCATCCTTTAACGTCCTCAGCTCGTTCATCATCGAGGGTTCACATCTTTTCAAAAACTCCATCATTACCCTTCTCTCTCACTCTACGACATTGTCAAACAGTCATTTCTTGTATGTATTCCTTTTTGAACCCATTTCGCTTCTCCCAACAGCGAAACATCACTCTGATCTAATGATCCACAATGGATGTCTCAAACAAGGTGTTGAAATCTGGCCAAAATAACAAAAACATCACAATCATCTCAAAATAAAGAAAAACAATCAACTATTGGATGAATTCAGTGGAAGAGAAGAAGGATCCAGACACCAGATCAAAGCCAGATAATAACGGCAAATAGAAGTAACCAAAGCGGAAAGATCGAAAGAAGAGAAAGAATCAGATGGAGTTCAAACAGAGGACATGTTGGAAAGAGTGTTTGTGGTGACACAAGCCAGGACACACTCCACCGAAAAGAACGTTTGCTCTCTTCTCATTTTGCTGCACTTTTCTCATCCCCTCTTCTCTTCGCTCTCCCTACCATCAATAATGTCTCACTTTTCCTCTCTCATCAGCAAAGATGGTACACTCACGAGTGGTCCGATCGACGTTGCCAACGTGAGTTCGGTTCGATGGATGTCTGGAAATCGAAGGGTACCGCTCGTATCATCATTTGTTCGTTGCATCTTCAATTCGATTCTTCCTTTTTCAATTCTGTTTCCATCCTTCTCATGAGCTCAACTTTTCTTCAATTCGTTCATCCTTCCTTCACCCTCCTTTGCTATCTCGCAACGCTCTCCTTCATCATTTAGATCCATTTCTTGCTGTATTCACTCACTCCATCGATGTCCAAAGACACCATGCTCATGTATTAGTCTCATCGTCTGAATTCGAATCTCACAAGTCTCACCTCTCCAAACAGCAAAGAGTGGATCTATGACTGCCTCCTTCTCACTATGTATGTTCTCAGTTTACTTCATTTTTGTTTGTTTTGTCTCGTATTTGTTCAGATCAATCTATTCGATGGGCGCGTGCCTGACAGGTCGTATTCGCAACCAGACTGATTCATTGAAACCCACAGTCACTCCAGTGAAGTTGAATGTCGGAAATCAGCTGCAAGGATCAACTTAACATGTTCTGATGCCCGATCCTTCACCATCGCCACTCACTTCCCCACCAATTCATCACTCGTTGGAAATACACCGACAGAAAGACACCCACACCCAATATCGAAATTACATGTTCACTTCTCTCCCAAAAGTAGCTCGTATGACCCCAAACGTCCACAAATCTCCACTCGATTCACCAACACGCACTTCGTCCAAATCAGCCTCTCATTACAGATCAAGTCCTGCAAAAGTATCCAAAAGCAAAGACGATACATTAGTCGCACTGCCATCCAAATTCAATCATGTTCCAGCTCGGATCATCTCCAACTTCAACGAGCCTCTCTCCTCGACTGAACAAACCGTGAACCTTGCCCATGTTCGGTCTTCCTTCCTCTCCCAATTGATCATTGAGTGTGCATCGTTCTTCTTCCTCATCAAACTCCTCTAGTACTTGCACTACCATCTCGTGATTTTGCACCCGTGTCTCTCCCCGCCGTCTCTCTCCAAATTCACACTCTTCAACACGCATCCAGCGCGATGAAAGAAATACCACAACTCTAACTTTGCGAATGAGGATTGGAAAACCAAGCAGAATCTCAAACAAAGCAAAATCGCTATCCAATTCCCCACCCTGACGCTGCCCCCACCGTCGCTCGACACGGATTTGGACAGGCCTCACTCACCTCCGACGAACTTCGCGGCACATCTGAGGGAGATCACCCGAACAACATCATAGGGGTGAACGCAGGAGTCGATGAAAAAGTGTGAGAAGGAGAGGGAGGAAGAGGTCCAATGAGTAGAGAGGATGCTTAGATGCAGAGAACAGACAACATGGACGATCAGAGTAAAATAGCCAAGTCGGATGCTGAGATACGATCTCCAGGGTTGACTGCTCTGATCTCTCTAATATAGGATTGTTCTGATCTAAAATTCATCATTTTCAATTGAATGTCGTTCCAGTTTTTCCACTTCATGATCTAGGTGATAAAAGAATTGTATTTCTACGAATCATGACATTGATCAGACCATCACAATTTTCTTCCAGTTGATCGAATCTCATTCACCTTTTCCGCTTCTGATTCATCCAAAATGAACGTGAAACTGAACTTTGTATTGAAAAATTAATGCTACACATCGTATCACATCATCGACATGCAGTTTTGAACAGAACCCTCTCATCGCCTAATTAAGCCCCAAAAGCCCGTGTCCTATCATAGGACACGGGCTTTTGGAGGAGGACATGCCGACCCATGGTAAATGCTCTCCATCAAACCTGTTTGACATTCATTTTCTGACTGTTTTTGTCATTTTCCATTCCGATATTGTGTTTTCTTGCTTCAGTCCGACTTGATCGGGTCTGAACAACAAACAAAAAACTCTCCCGTCTGTTTTGGATGTTTCTTCCCTCTATATCCACGTTTTTGTTCCAAAATTGTTTAGCTGACACTTGCCTCAATCTTGTTGGAACTGACATCCCTCAAGTCCGACCCGACCGCCGCTGTGTATAGTCGAAGTTGGATGGAGATTCCGTTCCTCCTGCGCGACCATGAAAACCAGCCGGAACAAGAACTCAAGCAACTCCTCAACATCATGGAATCCATTTTAAAGTTGGTCTGCGATGCTGAAATCCCCGTCCCGAACAAACGATTTCTCCGGGCAGATCTCGAACCCATCACTTCTCCCGATGAATCAACGTCACTCTCCAGAAGTGCACAACAAGTGATATTGCTTCTGAATCAGACAACGGATGGGTTTGTGATGGTTGTGGAGACGAAGGAATTCGAACGGATGGAGGAGTTGCTCTCTAAGGCTGGTCTTGGAGACTGGAGAAAAGAGTGGAAGAAGAAAGAAAAAGAAGAAATCAGGACAAGAGAAAAATCACGTACACAGCACGATCAGAGCAGAAAAGTTCTTCAACAACAGAAGAAGCAGCACAAGCAAGAAGAGAACACGAAGGAAAGACGGGTAAGTCTAGGCTCAGATCTGGAAAAGTCTAGGCGCAGATCTGCAGATCGGTCTAGGCACAGATCTGAAAGTCTACACGCAGATCCGTCATTTTCTCGTTCATTTCGACTAAAACACATTTTTAATCAATGAATTCGATGTGAAATGTGAAGTTAGTGTCGAGACTCTCGCTTTTTTGGGATTATAATTTGGAGTTGACTTGGAAGTTGATCTCACCCACCCTGGAGTGAACAACTGTTCAATGGGCTTATAAAGAGCTTATTCGTCATGTAAACAGTGATGATCTCACTCTCCGTTTGATTTTTCTCTCTATTTCGATTTATATATCATTCACTTTCCTCAGTCTGTCTTGTTTCATGATCACGATCGTAATCGCAGTTTCAAATGACTTGAAAAGACTTCCTCAACACAAATCGGCATGTCTGGACGTCCTCGACCTCGCCACATGTACTATTGGCAGCATCATTCGATGAGGGACCAGAATCTCACCGAACGAGTTCTATCTCATCATCGCGGAATCTCTCAACCATCAAGACCCTCCTCGTCAGCAGCAACCGACATACAATCAACAAGTGCTTGTTTCTGAAGATGGCCAAGCAGATGCGCCCAGTTAGGAGATCCAGATGACAATCAGGTCTCTGATGCACTCACAACAGGATCTTGTGAAAGATACTCGACTCCCACTTCTCTACTCAGACGATGTTATGTCGTATCCCCTCCATCATCATGTTAAAGCCCTTGAGAATCGAAACAAACACGAGCAGCCTCCAGGCAAGGACAACGATGTCCAGAACCCGCTTGTCGATTCTGGACGAGTTGTTGTCGCCTTCCCAGATCAACAAAAGGACTTTTCTCCCTTCCTTTCTCAGAACGAGCACAGCACTGTCCGTTAACAGGCACAACGGTATGCCAAACAGAAGGCCGACTCCCTCTCAAACAGAGAGGGTTTTGCGAACCAACAGCAACAGCACATCAACCCACAGTTTCCGCAACAATCGTCTGGTGCCATTGTCACGCAGAATTCCCAGTCATATCGTCGTCCACCGCAACAATCAGAGAATCAGGCATTCGATGAAGAATATGTTTCGTCTCGCACCAACCAGCAAACTTAACGAGATTTTTCTTGTTCATTTACCATGCCTCTCGCATACACCAACCAATATCAGCCAGAAACCACACATCAATCAAAACCAATCTCGAGACCGCGGTACTCGCAAGAAGACATCCCCCACTCCACCCAATCATCTTTCTACAAACACCAATCTCCCCGTTCTGACAGCTGACAAACCAAATCCTTCCTGAATTTGTCCATTTCACATCACTCAACATTGTGATCCAATTACAACGTCTATCATCACTTTCACAATTGAAACACCATGCGCAACGAATTTGTCCAACTTATCAATTAAAAGAACCACAAGACGAGTCAATTACTTCGGAATTGTCTTCAGATTTGCCGTTCGATCTCGACATTGCACTACAACCATCATCACCATCAAGATCGCTGTTCCTCTCCAATCAGTACGATCCCCGAATGGTCTCAGAGGGAAAAACCGAGCAGGACATGTTGAACAATCATTATTATTTGTGGACGTTCGACCAACATCGCCCCAGTTGAGACTGAATTATTGAATAGCAGATACGAAGATAAGAGGTGAATATCCATGTATGCACTTAGAATCGTCAATGCAGACCATTTTTCATTGTTTTGCACTTGTTGTCTTCGTCAGTTTCTGTCAGCCTTTGATCTTGTTTTATTCTCTATCTCGCCAAATTCCATTGATGTAACATTTATTGTTATTCAGATCATCCACACTGTAATTGGCAGTCTGCCAACACTACTCAAACCGCTAGTAGATGCCATTCTGATTCAGAAGAAGTCAGGACAAAGCATGGAAGAAAAATTGAAAGACAAGAAGAGAGAGAAGAAGAAAAAAGTAAGAAAGGGAGCAGAAAATGAGTGCGTCGCTCGATTCTGGCTGAATATCCAACCGATTGACGAGTATGACATCTTCCACAACCATCTTCAATTCTCCCTTCATCAGTATTCTCCTCGTCTCTCCTCCCTCCCAGTAGCATTAAATCCTTTCTCACCACCTCCTCCTCCCATCATCTCGCTCTATTTTCCCACGATGCCTTCTCCCTCCTCTCAATCACCTCACTCCGCATCCACTGCTCATATGGATGAGACCAGACACCTCTAAGTTGTTCGTTCATTTCCAGCCTTCTTACACGTCACGACAAACCAACGCGATTGATCAAATTGCTTCAAATGACCACTTCCTCCTTGATCAACCCAGGACATGTTTGAACATTGGGAAAACAGATGGAAGAATGTCAAAAAGTGAGAAATGAGCAATAAAAGTGGAAATGATGTCGAGATTACGATGTAGGATGTCGAAAATGTGATATGGAAGCAAAAACAAGGCAAAGTACGACGGATCTGCGTGTCGACTTTCAGATCTGCGCCTAGACCGATCTGCAGATCTGCGCCTAGACTTTTCTAGATCTGAGTCTAGACCTACCCAGGAAAGACGACAGACCGAAAGTTCAGTGAAGAGAGAACAGAAGATTGTTCAACGAGAGACGAAAGTGGAGTCACAACGACACGAAAGAACACAAAAAAAGAGGACAACAGAACTAAAGGTGGGAGCGATGGAGAGCGAGACAATGCGAGTGGAGGCCCAGCGTGACGAGACGACACGAAAGAAGGGAAAGATAGAGATGAAGATGTCCAAATACTGAGGTTACATGGCTCAGGGAATTTGGAACTTTGTTTGAAACTTGTTGATACTCTGTTTATTATTGGATTGATTGATCTGCTCTTTCCACCATCACATCCTGTTACGAGACCGAGTCACGTCATCCACAAACTACAGTTCAATATCGTTGTCAGCACGCTCTGCAAAATTCCATCTCATTGAAACGACCATTTCCGTCGGGTTGACAGTCGAACGCAGATTCAAACGCGAGATCAACATCTGATGACCAGTCCTCCTCACGGACGATTCTCAACATCTCGACGACTATTATGGTCTAGTGGTGACATGACACGAATCGAAGCTGGAAGAAAGGTTCGCAATTTTTCTTGTCATCTTGCAGGAAAGTTCCAAATTCCATGAATTGTGTAACCTCAGTATTTTTGAAAAGCAACATTTCACTATGGATGGTTTCACTTTTTTTATTTTTCTCTAAATACTTGAAAACACGTATATATGACGGAAAAGGGGTTAGTTTCGACATTGAACTTCGATCGCGTTCATAAACGATGGTTTCTGAAAACCCCAGTTTGTCACTCTTTTTGTCACATTTCAGTATTTACTTAAGTGTGGATAGTGAAATGCTTCCAAAAAGTGTGTTCGGTTATGGAAAATCGAAATTTCTGCCTATGTCTTGAAAAAACGGAGGAAATGATGCCATTGAAGATCTCTGCACATATAGCTTCAATTATTATATGAGGTTGATCATTTGTCCAAAACAAGGACAAATATTCCAATTTCTGAAAGAGATCGTCTTCAATCATCCATATAGATACCTTCGATGCGATCTTCTTTTCTGAAGCGATTTTCATGTTCCGCCCGGAATATTGCGAGAGATTGAATCTCATACCGACTGTAATGTGATGATTGGTACTGTTTCGTGGCTCCGAGAACCCAGTTAGCACCAGGTTCGAGAATTTGGGAGATGGACAAAGATGGCATCTTTCTCGAGTGATCTGAATGGAATGGAAAGTCAAAAATGAACAAGATTATGTCAAACTGATGAATTGTTGGAACAGAGTCTTGTTTGCGTCCATTTGGAGGAAGTTGGATGAATGAAGACAACATTGAGAGAAGAACGTCATTCGGTGAGAAGAGGATGAAAACAAACAACCTGTAGATTCCTTCAAGCCCTGTCAAATGATGAGAGAAAGTGGTGTCTGGAAGGACAAGAGCTAAAATTTGGTAAGAAGAGCAGTGAAACCGATGTTTACTTTCAAAAATATTGAGACAGATTGATAGTCCCTCCACAAACCCGTCAAAAATATATAAACCCGTTTTTATTCGGCTAGACCCAGAATTCGTACTATAGTCGAAAATTGTTTTCATATTACCACTAATAAACTCATTGACAATGGTAGTTTGAGAGAAAAGTGTCCATGCAATTGATCGATGAAATGAGAAAGAGTCCAATGAATGGGGAGATGAAAAGAATGGATCACATCCACTGGCTTTCAGGCTTGCACTCTGGTTGTCCTGTCTGGGTGCCTGTCCAGCTGGCTGGGGGATGTTCGACCCGGTCTGGCGAATGCCCAGTGTTGGTGAGGACGTTGACAGAGTCTTTGGGGATGAGACTTGGAGACTGTGAGGACGTCCGCGTCTGCGACAGTCGACGGGACAATCCCCGAGCAGAGCCATTTCTACTCGGACGGCAGTGTCTGTGGCGGGTCAGCTTCGTCTCTCTGTGAAGTGGAACTTGATGTCGATTCTGACTCTGAGTTCATCTCAGTCTCCTCGTTGTCGTAGGTGGTACGTGTTGATGCAGCGACGATTGACGTTGATCCGAGTGACGAGAGCGTTGGTGTGATGGCGCGTTGTGTAATGAGCGGTTCAAGTACCTCTTGCGGCTCACTCCCCGCCGTCCTTGTATCGAGAAGTGCTTGTTGGGCAGTGTCGCTTGGCTCTGTCCTGTCTTTTGTCGGACTGCTTTTGGTCTTTCCGGAGGAGAGTGCCCGAAGAGCGGGTGGTTGGTCTGCTTCGGAGCAGCCATCGAAGAAGTGGAGGACACCTTCTGATGAGCGGGCAAGGGATCAGCCGAGCGCTTCGCGTCTGCTGCGAGTTGAGAGGAGGAGGGTGTCTCGGAGAGGGTCTCAATTTCCATGGCCTGCTTCATCAGAGCCTCTTGTTCTTCTTCTCGTCTCTTTCTCCGCTTCTCCTCTCTCAATTCCTGACGTTTCATGTCAAAGTCAAAACTTAGGCGAGCGAGCAGCTGTTTTCGTTCGTGCGCCCGCCGCTCTTCTTCCTCCCTCTCTTCCGCTTCGTATGCATCCACGTCCTTCTTCAAGTCCACCATCCACCTTCCTCCGCAATCGTACGCACCGCTGCTCTGCCCCACTTTGCCAATGATGGGAGTCATCGGGGTGGCCCCTCTGAACGGCACCTTCACCTTCCCCGCCCGCTCCCACACAAATTGTTGGATGTCGCGCTTCTTCATCGTCCGAATCTCAGTCGTCGACGATCGAGATGTCGACCATCTCGCATTGCGACAGAAGTAGAACGGTGGAAGTTGACTCTGGTGGGAGAATGATGAGGGATAAGTTGGACTTGATGGTGACTGTCGTGTGTGAAGTGACTGTCAATTCGACCGGAGACGGGATGACCTTCTTCATTTTCGGTGGAACAGAAAAGGTGAGAGTGAAGGAAGGCAGCGAGTAGATGTGAACAGTTGGTTTGGAGTGTGCCTTCTCTTCCTTCTTCTCTTCGTCGGGGAGTGGCTCCGGTGTAGTGTCTGGGACGGTCTCTTCTTTGAAGGTCGAGAGGGGCTGCGTGAGGATGGTGACTTTCCGCTTCTTGACGAACAGATTCCCTTCCTCCTCGTCTACCTCGATAGACCATTTCACCTTAACCACCAAATTGATGTTCCGTAGAGCAATGACGGCGTCTGACAGACTGAGCGGAACTTGGTCGCTCTTGTTGACATGCGAGAGAGGGATCTCGTCGTGGTTCGTTGGCAGCTGGCGTGGTTTCGGAGCGGCGAGGTTGGACGAAGAGTGGGCGAGGAAGGAGCTCGCAATGGGTGATGATGTTTGAGAGAAGCTTAACGATCGATTGGAGACACGAGGAGAGGATGCGAGAGAGCGGGCTTTGGTGTGCGAGAAGGAAGGGATGATGGGGCTGCGGTCGGCCCGGGTTCCATTCCACTGCTGGTCCAATGACGAGTCATCCTCTTTCGAAGTGAAGGTGCGTTTTGAGCTGAATCGTGGGAGGCGCAGGTCGGATGAATCAAGTCGCAGTTCGTGGACAGTCTCGACACCCTTCTGGACGGTTGTAGCGACTGCTTTTGGGGGAAGGTTGTTTGGCGTTTGTTGCTTCTTTGGATTCGTCATCACTGTCGATGAAAATGCGGTTCCGGGGCGCTGATGATGAATATTACCTTTTGCAAGTGGCGGGAGGATCACAAGCGGAGAATGATGTGATGGACGGACATGGATGACCTGCCACGGAGTCTTTCGAAGACTAACTTTCAGGGAGGGCGAGTGAGGGAGCGACGGCGTCTGTGTGGAGAGAGACGACTGAGCTTGCTGGAGGTGCACCTGCTGTGGGGAATGTGTGGCGCGGGAAGGCCAGGGCGGACGGGTTGGTTGGTGTGAGCGGGAGGTGACTACTTCCTTATCGAGCCCTGGTGTGCGAGTGGGATAGGAGACGGGCGGGGAGTGAGTTGTTTGGTTATGTTTGTTTCTCCGAGTTCTCAATTAGATCTCCGGAGAACGAATTGATCATTGACTTTTGCGATGCGTTGAGGAGCTTGTCTATCGATGAGGCAATCGTTTGAAAAATCTGTTGTGATGATGGAGAAGAGGTGGTATTTGGCAAATTTGGCATCGATGATCTTAAATTCTGAGATAGAAGATACAGTCTGTTTCAAAAAGATCTCCAACTGTTGCAAAAAATTGAGATTTGTTTCAAAAAGATGGATGATCGACTCGATACTCCCTCCCATAATACTGCTTTTCCAGTCTGGACCTCTTTCCAAACCAGACTTTTCTCTTTTTTTCGTGTGTCTTGATAGGCAGATAATGGCAGAAAAGATGGTCTGTCTTCTTTGTAGAGAAAGAAAAACACATTTTGTCGAGATTTTCTAACGTTTATTCTCTTTCATTTTCCTGGCTCTTATTATTCTTCTCTTTCTCAGACAGGCCTAGATCCTTCATCAAAATGAGAAATTACTCGGTGGTTTGCATTTTATTCATTGTTACATTCATATGATGTGAAGTGATGCACTCCTCCCTTTCCCATCACCACTTGGCCATTTTTATCGATTTCTCACTCTTTTCTTGTCATTATTTTCCATAGTCTCACCTTCTAGGCGCCATTCCGAATGATCTTATAAATTTTGATCGAACAGAAAGCTCACAATCAGCACAAATTACTTGTTCTGACTCTCTATCTTCACAGTAATTTGATCAGATTTTCACATGTTTTCTCTTTCATTCTCATACTTTTACGCAGATATTTTAACTCATTCTTGCGAACTGATCAGTTATCCAAGACTTGCCTTCTCGAGTTCTCCAAGTCGTCTCCACACTGCCAATATCCATCTTTGAAGTCCATGTTACTTTCCTACGCGTCCATTCTCTTCGATTCTTCTCTGCCCTCTTTTTCATCGATGTTTCACTCCCTTTTTATGTCGCCCTTGTCGCTCCACGACTTCTCAATTCAACTCTTTTTCCTCTTGACAGAATTGAAAACACAATGGATTCAAAGTAGAATGGAGCGTCTGTATTGTGATGAAGTGATTTGATCGATGTGAAAAAATTATGATGAAGAGAGATCTGACGAATAGTGTTGAAGAGTCCAAGTGTCACCGGATGAACGTCACTCGGTCTTTTGATGAGAAAATAGAGGGCAGGGAGCTATCGATGTGACGAAAAGGTCAAGTTTTCATCGATTACAGATATTAATCAAAAGATCTGACAAAGAGTTTTGCGAACCGACAAGGGCGACATAAAAAGGGAGTGAAACATCGATGAAAAAGAGGGCAGAGAAGAATCGAAGAGAATGGACGCGTAGGAAAGTAACATGGACTTCAAAGATGGATATTGGCAGTGTGGAGACGACTTGGAGAACTCGAGAAGGCAAGTCTTGGATAACTGATCAGTTCGCAAGAATGAGTTAAAATATCTGCGTAAAAGTATGAGAATGAAAGAGAAAACATGTGAAAATCTGATCAAATTACTGTGAAGATAGAGAGTCAGAACAAGTAATTTGTGCTGATTGTGAGCTTTCTGTTCGATCAAAATTTATAAGATCATTCGGAATGGCGCCTAGAAGGTGAGACTATGGAAAATAATGACAAGAAAAGAGTGAGAAATCGATAAAAATGGCCAAGTGGTGATGGGAAAGGGAGGAGTGCATCACTTCACATCATATGAATGTAACAATGAATAAAATGCAAACCACCGAGTAATTTCTCATTTTGATGAAGGATCTAGGCCTGTCTGAGAAAGAGAAGAATAATAAGAGCCAGGAAAATGAAAGAGAATAAACGTTAGAAAATCTCGACAAAATGTGTTTTTCTTTCTCTACAAAGAAGACAGACCATCTTTTCTGCCATTATCTGCCTATCAAGACACACGAAAAAAAGAGAAAAGTCTGGTTTGGAAAGAGGTCCAGACTGGAAAAGCAGTATTATGGGAGGGAGTATCGAGTCGATCATCCATCTTTTTGAAACAAATCTCAATTTTTTGCAACAGTTGGAGATCTTTTTGAAACAGACTGTATGATTCAATTAAGTACCCATTATTTGAAAAAGAGTCACAAACATTTTAAATCAAGTTCAGATAACCTAATTACTACAACTGGTTTTTAATACACCACATTTTGACTCCGTACCGAGTTGAGACAACTATTCATTTTATTTTTGAATAAAGACGGGTTTATATTTATCGGGGTGGCGGGAAAAACTTGGGCGGGCTCTTAGTCGATTCTGGCACTATTTAGCTTAATTTTCACTTCATACAGTGCCTTTACATGTTTCCTATTTTCAAAAAACACCAAGTAAAAAAATCATAGTGTCCTGACCAGAGAGAACAGCGAGGTGAAAAATCAGATCTGAACGACTATGACTCTTTTTCTCAACAAAATGGAAAATTTCAGACATTTAGACTAATTTACACTCATTTCAGAAGAAGATGTAGCAATTGAATCAATACATGACAGGGAAATGTCATCTGTTTTTTTTCCAGAATCGTGATGATCATCCTTCCTTTGTTGTCAATTCGTAGTTTGATCTCCCAGCCAGTCATTGAACTGGCTGTAGCTTCCGTCCAGCACGGTGATTAAACATATCCTGATGAATAATGACCAAGATCCTGAAAACAACTTCGACGATCGAAAAAAATTGCAATTCAGTGTTTATATTCAGATTCCTTTGAATACGGGAGGAGTAATGAGAAAACGGCAAGAAATTCAAACCAGTCTGGTTTTATCCCTGAATCAACGATGTCGTGTTTCACCGCTTGATCATGACGTCAGATGTGATGATTGGCACTTTCCACGATGCCCCGTGCATTCATGAAGGGGGTCGATTCGTTTCATCCTGAAAAAGATGACGTGACAACGGCGATTCTCAAACAGAGTTAAAAATCTCGATGACATCTCCCTGTCATGTATTGATTCAATTGCTACATCTTCTTCTGAAATGAGTGTAAATTAGTCTAAATGTCTGAAATTTTCCATTTTGTTGAGAAAAAGAGTCATAGTCGTTCAGATCTGATTTTTCACCTCGCTGTTCTCTCTGGTCAGGACACTATGATTTTTTTACTTGGTGTTTTTTGAAAATAGGAAACATGTAAAGGCACTGTATGAAGTGAAAATTAAGCTAAATAGTGCCAGAATCGACTAAGAGCCCGCCCAAGTTTTTCCCGCCACCCCGATAAAAACGGGTTTGTGGAGGGTCTATGACGCATCAGAGAGCGAGGCGATGCGAGTGGAGGCTCAACGAGACGAGACGACACGAAAGAAGGGAAAGGTGGAGATGAAGATAGACGCATCAGAGAGCGAGGCGATGCGAGTGGAGGCTCAACGAGACGAGACGACACGAAAGAAGGGAAAGATGGAGATGAAGATCGACGCATCAGAGAGCGAGGCGATGCGAGTGGAGGCCCAACGAGACGAGACGACACGAAAGAAGGGAAAGATGGAGATGAAGATCGACGCATCAGAGAGCGAGGCGATGCGAGTGGAGGCCCAACGAGACGAGACGACACGAAAGAAGGGAAAGATGGAGATGAAGATCGACGCATCAGAGAGCGAGGCGATGCGAGTGGAGGCCCAACGAGACGAGACGACACGAAAGAAGGGAAAGATGGAGATGAAGATCGACGCATCAGAGAGCGAGGCGAGTGGAGGCTCAACGAGACGAGACGACACGAAAGAAGGAAAGATGGAGATGAAGATAGACGCATCAGAGAGCGAGGCGATGCGAGTGGAGGCTCAACGAGACGAGACGACACGAAAGAAGGGAAAGATGGAGATGAAGATCGACGCATCAGAGAGCGAGGCGATGCGAGTGGAGGCTCAACGAGACGAGACGACACGAAAGAAGGGAAAGATGGAGATGAAGATAGACGCATCAGAGAGCGAGGCGATGCGAGTGGAGGCTCAACGAGACGAGACGACACGAAAGAAGGGAAAGATGGAGATGAAGATAGACGCATCAGAGAGCGAGGCGATGCGAGTGGAGGCTCAACGAGACGAGACGACACGAAAGAAGGGAAAGATGGAGATGAAGATCGACGCATCAGAGAGCGAGGCGATGCGAGTGGAGGCCCAACGAGACGAGACGACACGAAAGAAGGGAAAGATGGAGATGAAGATCGACGCATCAGAGAGCGAGGCGATGCGAGTGGAGGCCCAACGAGACGAGACGACACGAAAGAAGGGAAAGATGGAGATGAAGATAGACGCATCAGAGAGCGAGGCGATGCGAGTGGAGGCCCAACGAGACGAGACGACACGAAAGAAGGGAAAGATGGAGATGAAGATCGACGCATCAGAGAGCGAGGCGATGCGAGTGGAGGCCCAACGAGACGAGACGACACGAAAGAAGGGAAAGATGGAGATGAAGATCGACGCATCAGAGAGCGAGGCGATGCGAGTGGAGGCCCAACGAGACGAGACGACACGAAAGAAGGGAAAGATGGAGATGAAGATCGACGCATCAGAGAGCGAGGCGATGCGAGTGGAGGCCCAACGAGACGAGACGACACGAAAGAAGGGAAAGATGGAGATGAAGATCGACGCATCAGAGAGCGAGGCGATGCGAGTGGAGGCTCAACGAGACGAGACGACACGAAAGAAGGGAAAGATGGAGATGAAGATAGACGCATCAGAGAGCGAGGCGATGCGAGTGGAGGCTCAACGAGACGAGACGACACGAAAGAAGGGAAAGATGGAGATGAAGATCGACGCATCAGAGAGCGAGGCGATGCGAGTGGAGGCTCAACGAGACGAGACGACACGAAAGAAGGGAAAGATGGAGATGAAGATCGACGCATCAGAGAGCGAGGCGATGCGAGTGGAGGCTCAACGAGACGAGACGACACGAAAGAAGGGAAAGATGGAGATGAAGATCGACGCATCAGAGAGCGAGGCGATGCGAGTGGAGGCCCAACGAGACGAGACGACACGAAAGAAGGGAAAGATGGAGATGAAGATCGACGCATCAGAGAGCGAGGCGATGCGAGTGGAGGCCCAACGAGACGAGACGACACGAAAGAAGGGAAAGATGGAGATGAAGATCGACGCATCAGAGAGCGAGGCGATGCGAGTGGAGGCCCAACGAGACGAGACGACACGAAAGAAGGGAAAGATGGAGATGAAGATCGACGCATCAGAGAGCGAGGCGATGCGAGTGGAGGCTCAACGAGACGAGACGACACGAAAGAAGGGAAAGATGGAGATGAAGATCGACGCATCAGAGAGCGAGGCGATGCGAGTGGAGGCCCAACAGACGAGACGACACGAAAGATGGAGATGAAGATCGACGCATCAGAGAGCGAGGCGATGCGAGTGGAGGCCCAACGAGACGAGACGACACGAAAGAAGGGAAAGATGGAGATGAAGATCGACGCATCAGAGAGCGAGGCGATGCGAGTGGAGGCCCAACGAGACGAGACGACACGAAAGAAGGGAAAGATGGAGATGAAGATCGACGCATCAGAGAGCGAGGCGATGCGAGTGGAGGCTCAACGAGACGAGACGACACGAAAGAAGGGAAAGGTGGAGATGAAGATAGACGCATCAGAGAGCGAGGCGATGCGAGTGGAGGCTCAACGAGACGAGACGACACGAAAGAAGGGAAAGATGGAGATGAAGATCGACGCATCAGAGAGCGAGGCGATGCGAGTGGAGGCCCAACGAGACGAGACGACACGAAAGAAGGGAAAGATGGAGATGAAGATCGACGCATCAGAGAGCGAGGCGATGCGAGTGGAGGCCCAACGAGACGAGACGACACGAAAGAAGGGAAAGATGGAGATGAAGATAGACGCATCAGAGAGCGAGGCGATGCGAGTGGAGGCTCAACGAGACGAGACGACACGAAAGAAGGGAAAGATGGAGATGAAGATCGACGCATCAGAGAGCGAGGCGATGCGAGTGGAGGCTCAACGAGACGAGACGACACGAAAGAAGGGAAAGATGGAGATGAAGATAGACGCATCAGAGAGCGAGGCGATGCGAGTGGAGGCTCAACGAGACGAGACGACACGAAAGAAGGGAAAGATGGAGATGAAGATAGACGCATCAGAGAGCGAGGCGATGCGAGTGGAGGCTCAACGAGACGAGACGACACGAAAGAAGGGAAAGGTGGAGATGAAGATAGACGCATCAGAGAGCGAGGCGATGCGAGTGGAGGCCCAACGAGACGAGACGACACGAAAGAAGGGAAAGATGGAGATGAAGATAGACGCATCAGAGAGCGAGGCGATGCGAGTGGAGGCTCAACGAGACGAGACGACACGAAAGAAGGGAAAGGTGGAGATGAAGATAGACGCATCAGAGAGCGAGGCGATGCGAGTGGAGGCTCAACGAGACGAGACGACACGAAAGAAGGGAAAGATGGAGATGAAGATCGACGCATCAGAGAGCGAGGCGATGCGAGTGGAGGCCCAACGAGACGAGACGACACGAAAGAAGGGAAAGATGGAGATGAAGATCGACGCATCAGAGAGCGAGGCGATGCGAGTGGAGGCCCAACGAGACGAGACGACACGAAAGAAGGGAAAGATGGAGATGAAGATCGACGCATCAGAGGGCTGCCTCAATTTGAAGTTGGTTTTCTCGAGTACCGTTGGTATTCTAAGCTGCAGTTGGTTTTCTGAACGACCGTTGGTTTTCTGAACGACCGTTGGTTTTCTGAACGACCGTTGGTTTTCTGAACGACCGTTGGTTTTCTGAATGACCGTTGGAAATCTGCAAAAAAAGTTGGTTTTTTTAAACCATATCAGTGTGGATGTTTGATCAAAAAAAAATTGTACAAATAGACGAGTTGGTAGATTCAGAGACTTCCGCTGTTGGGACCCAGGTTCGAATCCCGGGATCGTCAACTTTTTTCTTCAATGGATTTTTCTGTCATGATCATACACATTTTTGTGAAATTATAGCAGTATTCATGATCGGATGAGTAATGTTCGACAATTGGATTGAATTTGCCTTTTTGAATCGGATCATCCCACTCTCTTAAACTCACCTCTTCTCTCCAATCAACTTATTGAGACTCTTCGATAGTTCAGGATGCACCATACAACAGCAATCAACACCTGGATGCGAAGCGCTGAAGTTTGAAGCGGAGATCAAGAATACTGAAGCCATCCAATTCTCCTCATTCTCTACTGCCATCTGCAGATTGGTTGGACGGTTGAAACGCACTCGATTCATATGATAAGGATTTCATTGTTTTCTGGAACCAGATAGTAAGTCATCCCCAACTCCTGTGCTGCACAAATCCAGTTTGTTTTTGAACACTTCACCAACCAATATTTCGGAAACAAGACAATATCACGTCTTCAATTCATTCAGTGCATGTCACAAGCAATCAAGAAAACAAAATATTCGCGAAAATAGGCTCAGAAACTGGTAAAGAATGGGTAAAACAATAATAGCCTCAGATCCCCTCCCCCGAATCTCTAACGTCTCATGAACAGGCAAGAAAGGGCAGGACGCACAGAGCAAGACACTGCCAGAACAGAAAGCGACAGCGAGATTCAGCGCAGAACAGGACAGCCAAATAATGACGAGCTTCGAAGCAGAACAGAACGCGGAGGAAGAAAGAGGATGGGACACGAACCAAAAGAAAGGGAACGGGCCACGACGGCAGATCCACCCAATCCGATCGGAGAAACAATCAGAAATGGTGCTTCTTCATCGCAGCCACAGCCTTCCCCTTCGCGACTGGTGTTGTCGGTGTTCTCTTCTTCACACTCGCAGAATGCACACTGCCGTATTTTGGGGAAGAGGGGGAGGGTGTGGGAGGGGTTGTGGGGAGCGAGACCAACTTTGGGGCTGGCTTCGAGTGTTGCGGCGAGCGCATCCCATTCCCGCGCGAGAACCGGAGCATCGTCACAAGAACAGGACTCGGCGGTTCGTTCAAGTTCGCGTGGTCCTTCGGAGGCGAAAGGGGGTTTGTGAGTGTGGGCGACGAGGGGCGAGAGCGGTCTGTGTTGTAGTCCGCTGCCGACGGAGGGGTGTGCGGTGGGGGCGAGAAGAGCGGCAGGAAGTGCTGGTCGGTGCGCAGTGAGAGCGGGGTGGGGTTCAGTTCAATCACCGACTCGCTTTCTTCGCTCGTTGCGCACGTCGGCGAATCAATTCGCGAGGAGGAGGCCAGCGAATCCAGTGACGCTGCGGACGAGACTTGTGTGAGTGTGGGCGGCCGGGCATGCCGTTCGGGAGTGGTCGAGTCTGATTTGGCGCGTGTGTTCGGCGATGGCGTATTTCGGTCCAAACTCGTCGCAGGACAGCGAAGTGGTTCTGCCGACGATTTCGGAGCGGTGCCCGGCCGATCCTTGCCGTCGGAGGGCGTTTTGTTCGATTGTCCGAAGAGCTGACAGTTTCGGCTTCCAGCTTCCATCAATTCCAGAATCGTCGGGTGCCCCAAGAATTGTGCCGGCACATTCTGAACATTAATCTGCGGCACGTCCAATCCGAGTGGAGTGTAGCTTCAGCAAGCGCTGGTCAGCGGGTGGGCGACACGCGAAAGAAGCGGGCTCGTTTTCGCCAACTTCAGCGGCATTCGGTGTCTCCTCGCATCGCCCGACTGCAGAATCGATCCCGCAGGCTCCGTCCCGCTTGTCGGTTCACTCGTCTGCGGTCGTTTCGTCAACAAGCTCGATTTCGGTTTCACAACACACGGCGCCAGTGAGCTGGGGAGCTTCACTTTCGGAGCAGTACGCACACTCGGCGCAGACTGAGTCAGTCGCACTGCCTGGTTGAACGACGTTTTGTGAAGAGTGAACGATTCCTGCAAAAGACGAGGCGTTCGCACAAGACGACTAATCACTCCAGCTTGCTTCCTCAACCCCGAAACGAACGATCGCTTCATCCGAGTCCGCCGGCTCAGCGACGTCACTTCCATCGCATGCTCCACTCACCAACTGTAGTGGTGAATCAGAAAAATCGATACAATCAGCATCGCGCGGTTGTGCCCTTGAGGTGAATGAACCAGGATCACCCCGTCACCATCAAGTGCTTTGTCAAGAAAGCTGCACACACGGCTCACATGTTTCGCTGGCGATGCCAAGAATGTCGAAGGATCTAACTCAGACATCGGCAGAGACAGTATCGACACGTTATTCACACTCCAAACATTCGAACCAGATGTCGTTCCAGTTCCACAGATCACCACATGAGTGATTCGTTGAGTGTTCAGAAACTTGCGAACGAGGAGAATGACGGCGAGAAGAAAACGAACAGCAATCGAAGAAGTGGTATCCTCATTCCCCAAAAACAATTGAGGCATCAGCTTAGACACAGGCGTGGGTGGAGATGGAGGAACCATCATCGGTCTGAGTTCTCGCAAAGTGGAGTACGTCGGCTAATCACATTGACTGTGACGTGCATGTTGTGATGGCTGCTGTTCCAGTGAGGATGAACTGTGTCTGACAGAGTGCGATATGGAGAGGACGCCAAAAGTTGTATCGGAGGTTGTTGAGCAGGATGTGTATGTGCAGGCGGTGACTGTCACATCAAAAAAATAGGCCTGAAGCTGACATTTTTGACAGACTTCCTTGACATCGAGTGTGAGATGAGGAGTGATGAGTAGTCGAAGGCGGAGATGAAAATCCATTATCCAGATTGTCCGCTTGAACACTGACAGATTGAATCGAATTTTGAGTCGGTGACAAGACTTGAAGGTGGGAATTTGGATGGACACGAAATCGAGATCCCTCTGCCGTCATGTGTGGAGGATCACGTGGAGAACGAGCATTCTCTGATGATGGGATGATGTTGACGAGGCTGGACGGGAGGGCAGAGTTCCGACAGACGCGGATGACAGGGTCGATGGAAGAACGACGATCAGTTTGGAGGATGCCAGATCATCCATACACATTGATGTTCGTGGCAGCAAAGAGGTCAGTTATGAGGCTGTGAGTCCGCTGGGTTCCAGGAACAGCGCTGCCAAATCTTCTGTTCTGTTCATCTGTTTGGTGAGTGTGATTGTGGTGAATCCAGAAGGGATTGTGGGGTGTGTGTGAGTTGGACACGACGCGCTTGGTTGAGCAAACTCCCCAAATTGATTGTCGTCTTCCGACGCAACAGTGAAACTGTCACGTGACAACAAGAATGTTCCCCTCTGTCTCATACCCTCCCTTTTCGCCCACTCCTTCTCTTCTTCTTCCCCCATCTGACCTGGCGGAAGAAAGATTCTCCTCTCCCCTTCACACGCAGCCACAATCTGCTGATCTTTCTCCAACACACTCCCAACACTCGACAGGCTCGCGAAACTTGATGCACAACATTTCAAGCTGACAGTGTCGCCTGCATCGTCTGGCATTGTCCAACCTTCCACAGAAGAGACAATAGTGAGTGTGGACATTGTGAGCTCGTCCTCTCTTCTTCCTCCCTCTTCGCCAATCCTCCTGTTTCCGCTTCTTCTTCACCAGGAATGTCCCATTCGTTCTTTGCTCCTCTTCTTCGCTCTTCTTCCAGTGCATTTTTAGGCTTCGAGTTGTTGTTTTGCTCGTTCAACCGTTTAGATTCTTGTTTCAGCCATTCGTTCTCTTCACTTGTTTGATACTCATCCAGCGAGTCGTTCTCATCTTCATCCCTCCTTCCTCTCATCACTTCCTCCTCCAACACTCCCAACACCCCAACCATCCCTTCCACCACTCTCCCCCTCTCTACTCCCATCCTCACCACTCTCCTCATCTTCTTCTCACACCATTTTCGAGTTCATGGACGTGGTCTTGGAGTGTACAGACTACAATTGTCCAATCTGAGCTCTGTCGACTCTTTCATTCCTTACAAGCCTGTTCTTCTTCTCTCTCCCATCTCCTTCATTCCACTCGACCTTCCGCTCATCAGCATCTCGTCGTTGAGTGGAAGGATGGAGAAGAGGAGGTTGGTTGCAGATGGAAGAGGAAATAGAGAAATGGGGGGGACGAGGTGGAGGAAGTGGACGAGACCCAATTCTGAAATCTTCGTGGAAAGCTGATCAAGAAGATTGATTGTTCAGGCGAGGCTGGAGACACAGGTTGTGATCTGGTCGAGTGAGATGTCGGGATGGTACGAGGAATGGAGAACATGAGTTGGTTGTTGACCGGAGGAGAGACGAGTGAAGACGACGAATGATATGAACGAAGCTGTGAGAAGCACGACAATTAGTGTGTTGGTTCTTCTTTCAGCTCGTCGTCGAGTTGGAGTGATGGCGGAAGGGTCGGTTCGGGATGATCGAGCTTATGATCGTTAGCTTCCATTGTCTCACCAACAGAGAGAATTAAAACGTTCAAAGGGTGTCGTCCTTGAAGCAAGGGCAGCGAGAGGGGATGAAGAGAGGGCGACTTCAGTCTTTCCACTGTGGGGCGGTAGTCAATGAACATTTGTGTCGACTTAGCGTGGAATTCGTGTTCTGAGGGAATTTTCGAGCCCAGAGTGGAAAGTATACGATAGACGGGTGAAGGAAAAGGGAGAGATCTCTATTGAGTAATGAAGAGACCACGGAGGGTGATCAAGGTGGTCGATGTGATGTGAGGGTGAAAGCCTGGCGGAACAATCCCAAAAGAAGAAGTAGATGGGTTGTGGAACGTGGGGAGGTCGGAAAGTTTGGGAGAGGCTTCGATATATTAAAATTTTGTGCTGACATCAACAAAATCAGTGCAGAACTTGTTGAGCATCAATATCCGCGTAGAGAAGAGCAATATGTATGCCATCTTCTGCAGATAACTTTCTTTCGTTTCAAATGTGTCCGGATTGTCTGTAGTATGCAAATCTTTCGCAATAAGTGTTAAATTTTGGCGTGTTCTGAGATTGACTGCCGCAGCTACTGAAGGCGGGGAGAGCTTCGAAGGAAAATGAAAATGTGAACATTAGTGGCAGTTTTCAGTCGTTTGGAGAGGGATGAGAGGTGCAGAGCTCATTGAACGCGCGTCGGACTGGCCGAGAATGTCAACGTACCTGCCTTCCCAGCTGACGAACAGGACGCAATGAGTGTCATCAAAACCAAGATTGTCGCACTCAATGTAGATTGAACAATGAGCTTTTCCTTCAACAGGCAGGAGTGGCGGAGTTTGGCGTGTTTGGGGTATCATTCTTCTCTTCACCACCAGCTCCACCGAGATGCTCAGTTTCAACAAAGGAGTGGAAACTCTTCGGATGTTCGAGCATTCCTAAGAAGCTTTATTAGAGCAGTACTTTCGGCGAAGAACAGAGAAGATGTGAGTGTTTGGACAGATCCAGTATCAAAATTAGGAAGAAGTGACGATTCATTTGCAGAAACACCATTTGCCGATGGATTGTTGGAATGTCCACTTTTTGGAGAGATGGGCGTGGAATTGCAGTCGACCATGTTTACTTCTGAGTTTGTTGAATTCGTGATATAAGCTGTTAAAATATGTCAATTCCACTTCATTGAGCACGTTTATCTTTTGTTGGTAGGTTTTTGGAGCTGAATTGCTTCTGAAGCCACCATCTTCGATGTGGATGACTGATGGTGAATGAAGATGCATTGCTCCTCCACCAACAGTTGTAGTATTACGATTGAAGTAACAACGATATAAGTACGCAAGATCGCGATCAAGATCGATTCAAGCTCTGTTGGGAGCTGAACTGGAAATGATGATGGAATCGAAGACAGTTAGTACTTCTAATTCACGGAAATTAACAAGCGCTTCGCATCCAGGTGTTGATTGCTGTTGTATGGTGCATCCTGAACTATCGAAGAGTCTCAATAAGTTGATTGGAGAGAAGAGGTGAGTTTAAGAGAGAGTGGGATGATCCGATTCAAAAAGGCAAATTCAATCCAATTGTCGAACATTACTCATCCGATCATGAATACTGCTATAATTTCACAAAATGTGTATGATCATGACAGAAAAATCCATTGAAGAAAAAGTTGACGATCCCGGATTCGAACCTGGGTCCCAACAGCGGAAGTCTCTGAATCTACCAACTCGTCTATTTGTACAATTTTTTTTTGATCAAACATCCACACTGATATGGTTTAAAAAAACCAACTTTTTTTGCAGATTTCCAACGGTCATTCAGAAAACCAACGGTCGTTCAGAAAACCAACGGTCGTTCAGAAAACCAACTGCAGCTTAGAATACCAACGGTACTCGAGAAAACCAACTTTAAATTGAGATGGCCCAAGTAAAAAAATCATAGTGTCCTGACCAGAGAGAACAGCGAGGTGAAAAATCAGATCTGAACGACTATGACTCTTTTTCTCAACAAAATGGAAAATTTCAGACATTTAGACTAATTTACACTCATTTCAGAAGAAGATGTAGCAATTGAATCAATACATGACAGGGAAATGTCATCTGTTTTTTTTCCAGAATCGTGATGATCATCCTTCCTTTGTTGTCAATTCGTAGTTTGATCTCCCAGCCAGTCATTGAACTGGCTGTAGCTTCCGTCCAGCACGGTGATTAAACATATCCTGATGAATAATGACCAAGATCCTGAAAACAACTTCGACGATCGAAAAAATTGCAATTCAGTGTTTATATTCAGATTCCTTTGAATACGGGAGGAGTAATGAGAAAACGGCAAGAAATTCAAACCAGTCTGGTTTTATCCCTGAATCAACGATGTCGTGTTTCACCGCTTGATCATGACGTCAGATGTGATGATTGGCACTTTCCACGATGCCCCGTGCATTCATGAAGGGGTCGATTCGTTTCATCCTGAAAAGATGACGTGACAACGGCGATTCTCAAACAGAGTTAAAAATCTCGATGACATCTCCCTGTCATGTATTGATTCAATTGCTACATCTTCTTCTGAAATGAGTGTAAATTAGTCTAAATGTCTGAAATTTTCCATTTTGTTGAGAAAAGAGTCATAGTCGTTCAGATCTGATTTTCACCTCGCTGTTCTCTCTGGTCAGGACACTATGATTTTTACTTGGTGTTTTTGAAAATAGGAAACATGTAAAGGCACTGTATGAAGTGAAAATTAAGCTAAATAGTGCCAGAATCGACTAAGAGCCCGCCCAAGTTTTTCCCGCCACCCCGATAAAAACGGGTTTGTGGAGGTCTATGACGCATCAGAGAGCGAGGCGATGCGAGTGGAGGCTCAACGAGACGAGACGACACGAAAGAAGGGAAAGGTGGAGATGAAGATAGACGCATCAGAGAGCGAGGCGATGCGAGTGGAGGCTCAACGAGACGAGACGACACGAAAGAAGGGAAAGATGGAGATGAAGATCGACGCATCAGAGAGCGAGGCGATGCGAGTGGAGGCCCAACGAGACGAGACGACACGAAAGAAGGGAAAGATGGAGATGAAGATCGACGCATCAGAGAGCGAGGCGATGCGAGTGGAGGCCCAACGAGACGAGACGACACGAAAGAAGGGAAAGATGGAGATGAAGATCGACGCATCAGAGAGCGAGGCGATGCGAGTGGAGGCCCAACGAGACGAGACGACACGAAAGAAGGGAAAGATGGAGATGAAGATCGACGCATCAGAGAGCGAGGCGATGCGAGTGGAGGCCCAACGAGACGAGACGACACGAAAGAAGGGAAAGATGGAGATGAAGATCGACGCATCAGAGAGCGAGGCGATGCGAGTGGAGGCTCAACGAGACGAGACGACACGAAAGAAGGGAAAGATGGAGATGAAGATAGACGCATCAGAGAGCGAGGCGATGCGAGTGGAGGCTCAACGAGACGAGACGACACGAAAGAAGGGAAAGATGGAGATGAAGATCGACGCATCAGAGAGCGAGGCGATGCGAGTGGAGGCCCAACGAGACGAGACGACACGAAAGAAGGGAAAGATGGAGATGAAGATCGACGCATCAGAGAGCGAGGCGATGCGAGTGGAGGCTCAACGAGACGAGACGACACGAAAGAAGGGAAAGATGGAGATGAAGATAGACGCATCAGAGAGCGAGGCGATGCGAGTGGAGGCTCAACGAGACGAGACGACACGAAAGAAGGGAAAGATGGAGATGAAGATAGACGCATCAGAGAGCGAGGCGATGCGAGTGGAGGCCCAACGAGACGAGACGACACGAAAGAAGGGAAAGATGGAGATGAAGATCGACGCATCAGAGAGCGAGGCGATGCGAGTGGAGGCCCAACGAGACGAGACGACACGAAAGAAGGGAAAGATGGAGATGAAGATCGACGCATCAGAGAGCGAGGCGATGCGAGTGGAGGCCCAACGAGACGAGACGACACGAAAGAAGGGAAAGATGGAGATGAAGATCGACGCATCAGAGAGCGAGGCGATGCGAGTGGAGGCCCAACGAGACGAGACGACACGAAAGAAGGGAAAGATGGAGATGAAGATCGACGCATCAGAGAGCGAGGCGATGCGAGTGGAGGCCCAACGAGACGAGACGACACGAAAGAAGGGAAAGATGGAGATGAAGATAGACGCATCAGAGAGCGAGGCGATGCGAGTGGAGGCCCAACGAGACGAGACGACACGAAAGAAGGGAAAGATGGAGATGAAGATAGACGCATCAGAGAGCGAGGCGATGCGAGTGGAGGCCCAACGAGACGAGACGACACGAAAGAAGGGAAAGATGGAGATGAAGATAGACGCATCAGAGAGCGAGGCGATGCGAGTGGAGGCCCAACGAGACGAGACGACACGAAAGAAGGGAAAGATGGAGATGAAGATCGACGCATCAGAGAGCGAGGCGATGCGAGTGGAGGCCCAACGAGACGAGACGACACGAAAGAAGGGAAAGATGGAGATGAAGATCGACGCATCAGAGAGCGAGGCGATGCGAGTGGAGGCCCAACGAGACGAGACGACACGAAAGAAGGGAAAGATGGAGATGAAGATCGACGCATCAGAGAGCGAGGCGATGCGAGTGGAGGCCCAACGAGACGAGACGACACGAAAGAAGGGAAAGATGGAGATGAAGATCGACGCATCAGAGAGCGAGGCGATGCGAGTGGAGGCCCAACGAGACGAGACGACACGAAAGAAGGGAAAGATGGAGATGAAGATCGACGCATCAGAGAGCGAGGCGATGCGAGTGGAGGCCCAACGAGACGAGACGACACGAAAGAAGGGAAAGATGGAGATGAAGATCGACGCATCAGAGAGCGAGGCGATGCGAGTGGAGGCCCAACGAGACGAGACGACACGAAAGAAGGGAAAGATGGAGATGAAGATCGACGCATCAGAGAGCGAGGCGATGCGAGTGGAGGCTCAACGAGACGAGACGACACGAAAGAAGGGAAAGATGGAGATGAAGATCGACGCATCAGAGAGCGAGGCGATGCGAGTGGAGGCCCAACGAGACGAGACGACACGAAAGAAGGGAAAGATGGAGATGAAGATCGACGCATCAGAGAGCGAGGCGATGCGAGTGGAGGCTCAACGAGACGAGACGACACGAAAGAAGGGAAAGATGGAGATGAAGATCGACGCATCAGAGAGCGAGGCGATGCGAGTGGAGGCCCAACGAGACGAGACGACACGAAAGAAGGGAAAGATGGAGATGAAGATCGACGCATCAGAGAGCGAGGCGATGCGAGTGGAGGCCCAACGAGACGAGACGACACGAAAGAAGGGAAAGATGGAGATGAAGATCGACGCATCAGAGAGCGAGGCGATGCGAGTGGAGGCCCAACGAGACGAGACGACACGAAAGAAGGGAAAGATGGAGATGAAGATCGACGCATCAGAGAGCGAGGCGATGCGAGTGGAGGCCCAACGATACGAGACGACACGAAAGAAGGGAAAGATGGAGATGAAGATCGACGCATCAGAGAGCGAGGCGATGCGAGTGGAGGCTCAACGAGACGAGACGACACGAAAGAAGGGAAAGATGGAGATGAAGATTGATGCATCAGAGAGCGAGGCGATGCGAGTGGAGGCTCAACGAGACGAGACGACACGAAAGAAGGGAAAGATGGAGATGAAGATCGACGCATCAGAGAGCGAGGCGATGCGAGTGGAGGCTCAACGAGACGAGACGACACGACACGAAAGAAGGGAAAGATGGAGATGAAGATCGACGCATCAGAGAGCGAGGCGATGCGAGTGGAGGCCCAACGAGACGAGACGACACGAAAGAAGGGAAAGATGGAGATGAAGATCGACGCATCAGAGAGCGAGGCGATGCGAGTGGAGGCTCAACGAGACGAGACGACACGAAAGAAGGGAAAGATGGAGATGAAGATAGACGCATCAGAGAGCGAGGCGATGCGAGTGGAGGCTCAACGAGACGAGACGACACGAAAGAAGGGAAAGATGGAGATGAAGATCGACGCATCAGAGAGCGAGGCGATGCGAGTGGAGGCCCAACGAGACGAGACGACACGAAAGAAGGGAAAGATGGAGATGAAGATCGACGCATCAGAGAGCGAGGCGATGCGAGTGGAGGCTCAACGAGACGAGACGACACGAAAGAAGGGAAAGATGGAGATGAAGATCGACGCATCAGAGAGCGAGGCGATGCGAGTGGAGGCTCAACGAGACGAGACGACACGAAAGAAGGGAAAGATGGAGATGAAGATAGACGCATCAGAGAGCGAGGCGATGCGAGTGGAGGCTCAACGAGACGAGACGACACGAAAGAAGGGAAAGATGGAGATGAAGATCGACGCATCAGAGAGCGAGGCGATGCGAGTGGAGGCCCAACGAGACGAGACGACACGAAAGAAGGGAAAGATGGAGATGAAGATCGACGCATCAGAGAGCGAGGCGATGCGAGTGGAGGCCCAACGAGACGAGACGACACGAAAGAAGGGAAAGATGGAGATGAAGATCGATGCATCAGAGAGCGAGGCGATGCGAGTGGAGGCTCAACGAGACGAGACGACACGAAAGAAGGGAAAGATGGAGATGAAGATCGATGCATCAGAGAGCGAGGCGATGCGAGTGGAGGCCCAACGATACGAGACGACACGAAAGAAGGGAAAGATGGAGATGAAGATCGACGCATCAGAGAGCGAGGCGATGCGAGTGGAGGCTCAACGAGACGAGACGACACGAAAGAAGGGAAAGATGGAGATGAAGATTGATGCATCAGAGAGCGAGGCGATGCGAGTGGAGGCTCAACGAGACGAGACGACACGAAAGAAGGGAAAGATGGAGATGAAGATCGACGCATCAGAGAGCGAGGCGATGCGAGTGGAGGCCCAACGATACGAGACGACACGAAAGAAGGGAAAGATGGAGATGAAGATAGACGCATCAGAGAGCGAGGCGATGCGAGTGGAGGCTCAACGAGACGAGACGACACGAAAGAAGGGAAAGATGGAGATGAAGATCGACGCATCAGAGAGCGAGGCGATGCGAGTGGAGGCTCAACGAGACGAGACGACACGAAAGAAGGGAAAGATGGAGATGAAGATAGACGCATCAGAGAGCGAGGCGATGCGAGTGGAGGCTCAACGAGACGAGACGACACGAAAGAAGGGAAAGATGGAGATGAAGATCGACGCATCAGAGAGCGAGGCGATGCGAGTGGAGGCCCAACGATACGAGACGACACGAAAGAAGGGAAAGATGGAGATGAAGATTGACGCATCAGAGAGCGAGGCGATGCGAGTGGAGGCTCAACGAGACGAGACGACACGAAAGAAGGGAAAGATGGAGATGAAGATAGACGCATCAGAGAGCGAGGCGATGCGAGTGGAGGCTCAACGAGACGAGACGACACGAAAGAAGGGAAAGATGGAGATGAGGATGTCGCAAGCTCCATCCGACACATAACCAGGGCTCATCAACGGATTGATTGAGTGAGACCCTGGGTCCGGTAAAGACGGTCCATGGGTTGGCCGATCAAACAAACGTTAACATCTTGTGAATCCGTTTTCTTGCAAACCGACGAACTATCTTCGTCTGATATGGACATGGACGACAGAACTGGAATCTCAAGACAGATTATCAGTTCAACGGAAGACATTCACAAACACATTTTTCTGACCGATTATTCTCTCGTCCGAACGATCCCGAACCAGAAAGATCAGCGCGAACAGTTTCTTGATTGAAATGCAGTTCTGAACTCGAATCAAAAGATCACCAAATACAAGGCTGGTTACTTAATAACAATTTTGTCGCTGATGTCGATATCGGATTCATCATCTACAGATGTAGAAGCTGAACACAGAACGATTACTGCCAACAAACTGAAACAATATGCATTGTTTCGTTCGAACAATGAGACTAGTCGTCAAATGTTGGAGGACATCAGTGACAACGGAATCAACTGTTCGCCCAAGGGATACAAACCGAACCATATCCAAATCGCGGAAGTGAAGCATCAAGTGTCCACATTTACGCGAGAATTGTGGATGGAATCGGATTGTAATCGAGACTATTCCACGGAATGAATACCCTCGATGACATGCAAGAAAACGATTCACAACGACAATTGGAAAGCAAAGAAACCAACTTTTAGGTGATATTGGAAACACACCAAAACATTTTTAGACTTGATGATCAATTGTAGTTGGCGATTACTCAAGATCCAACTACCAATTTAAGCCGCTCGTCGCCCTTTATGGTTCCTCGGAGGACAATCACATGGAGCCCAGATATGTCTCCATTTGTTTTGGCACATTTGCGAGTGGATTATACGGAGGCAATTTCTATTGCTGGTGGACGCGTCGATGATCATCAGGCTGATCACCACAACAGCTTCTGGTGTGCGGAACACATTGTGTTTCTCTCAACGCACATTATTACAAATGAAGATGGACATCTACACGAGTTCGGTCTGCTATCTTCATGCAGCTATTCTTGGACGTCGCACCACATCAGGACATCAGTATCAGTATATACAATTCCTCACGCCCATCCAGCGGCTTCTGACAGCCATCCACCATCAATGACGATCGCTACAAACGTCAAGAATGGTCTCTAGGAGCAATTGCTCTGATATTCAACGTTCCGATCCCAAAATGAATTAATCCCGATTTCAAGGTCAATGTCGGCTCATCGGACGTTCCGGATGCTACGGGTGCCGAAGATGTTCTATCACCGCCTGACAAATGGTGTGAAGTTGACTGTTCAAACACCACTCTCACGTTTGGGAACCGATATCCCCACCGCTCGCAAAAACCATTCATTCTTCTTTGAATCAACAATTAAATCTTCACCACATCATCTGGTATCATTTGCACTTGCATTAGACGAAAATGACAAGCCACAACACATCTTGATCAAACAACACCAACATTGCGCCCATGTCGTCCGACAAGAAGTTAGACACCGACGGCAGATGACAGATAAAGATTACAGCTGATTTGGTGGTTGAGAAATAGCAAGATTTTCTCGAAGAAACATACTCCTTGGAAGGAATGGAAAGATGAAATATCCATCCAGAAATTGTTGAACTCCATCACATTTGGGACATCTCTCAGCATCAAAGGCTCGGTAGTACTTCAATAAGTTGACGGTGCCCGTATCCGAAGGTCTAATCAACTGAAATAGGAATTTTATCGCCTGTGAAGATCAGACCTCCAATGCTCCACAATGACCCGTGATTATTGATCAAGAATACAATATGACGGACTATTTTGCACTGATCAATTCCTTATCCGAAATAAGTCGTCGGTCACAACTGGACTTGGATGCAGAAGTCATCAAGAAGATTGAAGCACCGTATCAAGCGAATTCAGCATGTTCGAGGGTCAACTGTGACATATTTCCTTGAAACAGACAAAAATACATCATATTAAACTTGATTAGTTAGAGAAGACAATCTCTCCAAACCTCGAAGAACATTGGCGGGAGCTGGACATCAATTCTAATTCGCACACCGACTCTAGTTTGACGGCATTTCGGTGCTATAAGCTTCGCAGAGGGACACACAGTCGGTTGAACAGTCCAGCAAGATCTCAACAAGAAGAACGCCAGTCTGCATGCTCTTTTCATAAAAAGAAAAACACGCTGAACTATTGGAGGGGTGGGACGTGCGTAATGATTCGCACAACGGCCTCTCAATATTCAGACGTGTGTTGGAAGTGTCCAACAAGAGTCGATCAGAGAAAGATCGCTCGAATTGTCTCACGGAGCATTGCCTCCTTTGTCGCCAGATCCATTCCATGGCGATCTTGGTTGTGAACTCTCATCCCGTCCAGCAGCGGGGCAACATGAGAGGACACGCCTACCAATACCGGAAAGCAAGAGGCAATTCTAGTTTGTTGACGAACAACAAGTATCTATCTTCAAAAGTTGCTGATTTGAAAGGATTTGGGTCAAAACACTGGAAAGACAATTCCGTCGAAGTTTGAAGGAGCTGAGATACAAATGAAGAAAGAGCCTCTTCGCGCTGACATTGCGGAATGGTCAGTTGTGAAGTTGAGTGACTACCGCAGAGCAGGATCAGCTCCTCGACCTGGACAAGTGAGTTTGTCGAATAGAAGCACAACCGCTTCAATGTCGTTAAAGCGGAGATTCTGCGTATTACACACTGCAGAGCGGAGATTCTGAGTTGCACACGCTGCCAAGCAGAGTTCGCAGTTGGAGATGAAGACACGCTGGATGGAAGCTGGACAGAATCGACCGAATCTCATCTGGAGGATGAAATCACAGTAAAATTTTAATCCGTCCTAGATTTACAGATATGTAGTTCGAGAACTCGGACTCTCTAGACACCGGTTGCACTGTGACGATGACTGGAACCGGTCTGCTTGTTGGAGAATCGCTGAACGTGACTCTGAACTCCTCACACTCCTTCATCGCAGCAGTCACCTCAGAAACCGAAGTACAATCCGCAGAACTCCAAGTTGGATGACCGACGACTCTCAAACACAATCACAACGATCAAAGCGACTGAAACGGATCAAGAATAGACCATCTTCGGTGCGACGATATCAGACTCGACTTTCTAACTCGTCATCAGTTTCGACGTTGTTCTGTGGGGATCGAAAGCGACCTTGCTCCTCGATTGAGGATAGATGGAAGATTGTGGAAGGAATGAGGATGTTGTCGCTGTCATTCTCGATCTTTCACAACGTGACACATCCTCGAACAAGGGAGAATGCTGCCTCAACACGGAGATGTGATTGAATCTGGATCGACAATGACAATGGAACTGTTAGTGCTCCCTCGTTCGTTGTCCGAAGTGGAAGGAGAGGGAATGGTTGAAGTTTTGGAGGTTAATTGTGGATTCATCATGTTGAGGTAGTTCTGTCTGACTCGCCCTCCCACATCTTCATTCGAATGGTTGGAGGACACTTGACAATCGAAATATGTTCATTAACTGGACACTCACCCTCTCCTCCTTCTAACCTGGAAACAACTCCTGATCTGTGTTTTGTGAGAGAGTGGCATTCTGAACTTGGTGAACAGCAAGACAACCATCAAACAGACAGACCTCACATCCCTCTCGCAGGGAGCGATCAACATGAAGGGAGACAGCCTGACAATGGAAACGAGTGCGTTTCACGACAATAGCCCTCACATCTCTTCATTCCCTTCTCTTCGTCACAGCATTCACTGTTCTGGAAAGGGACACTTGAAGATTGGGAGTCTGAATGGTGGAGATGGGAAAGCAGACCATCCTCATCTTTGGCTGTCCCACGAAGATTGTGTGTTGAGTGGGAAGGAGGTGAATGCGAATGCCACGTTCTTCATCCCAGCCTCTCTTCATCACCGACGAGCACGCTGAAAAAGACAGCACAAGCATTTGATTTGACGATGGAAGGAATGAATCTGATTCCTTTCTCACTGATCCTGGAAGTGTTTACAACGAAGAAAGATAAGACTGTCGGAGAGATAGTTCGGACTCCACTTTCTGTCAACTCAACAAAATCGTTCAACGAGACTCAGATCGAAATGAGTTTGCCATGTCATCGATGTCAGGATTCGAGAAGAGTCTGGAATGGTCTGGACGTGTTGTGATTAGACTGAACGAAACGACGATTGCGATATTGATTCAGAAGAACTCACATGTGAGTCGAGTTGTTTCATCACTCGTTCCGCATTGGGATATGCGAAGCCTTCGGTGGATCTCCTCGCTTCCGGTAGCGAGTCGAGTACTCCTCACCATCTGTTCGTGAGTGGAGTTTCCCGAATGGTCATTTCACGTGGTTGGCGAAGCCACCGTCGCTATCGACTACTGCTCCGCTCCAGTCCTAATCGTCCGATAAGACTCCTCGCTCGCCAACTGCTGGTGCCAGCTTTGGAGGAAGCACGGCCGTTGACAATGTAAAAGGGGAGCAAGTGGGTAGAGTCGTAGAAGTTATCTTCTTCTCTCATCTTTCATTATCACTTATACACTTGATTTTAGTCCTTTTCAATACTCAATCCGTTGATGAGCCCTGGTTATGTGTCGGATGGAGCTTGCGACATCCTTTACACAAACCAGTGCTCATCAACCTCTTTCTCTGCCACACAGCAGTTGAAGGAGGACATCGGTATGTCTTTAGCACTGCGGCGTTTTTACAATTGTAACCTTTTGGTGGTTTCCACTTCACTAGTCCTTCTGACTTCTCGTTGTCTCCAGTTTTTCATCCCCGTTGGGGCTTTTCTGGAGTAATGGGTTGATCCCATCCTTTTGCTCATCAACCGCCCCCACTTGGGCAGAACCGGCTCGATGATTAACCTCTCGGGTCGGGATTTTTCTTTCAACAGATAAAACTTTTATTATTCTGTTTGTTGATCGGCCAACCCATGGACCGTCTTTACCGGACCCAGGGTCTCACTCAATCAATCCGTTGATGAGCACTGGTTTGTGTAAAAGATCGACGCATCAGAGAGCGAGGCGATGCGAGTGGAGGCTCAACGAGACGAGACGACACGAAAGAAGGGAAAGATGGAGATGAAGATCGACGCATCAGAGAGCGAGGCGATGCGAGTGGAGGCTCAACGAGACGAGACGACACGAAAGAAGGGAAAGATGGAGATGAAGATAGACGCATCAGAGAGCGAGGCGATGCGAGTGGAGGCTCAACGAGACGAGACGACACGAAAGAAGGGAAAGATGGAGATGAAGATTGACGCATCAGAGAGCGAGGTGGTGCGAGTGGAGGCTCAACGAGACGAGACGACACGAAAGAAGGGAAAGATGGAGATGAAGATAGACGCATCAGTGAGCGAGGCGATGCGAGTGGAGGCTCAACGAGACGAGACGACACGAAAGAAGGGAAAGATGGAGATGAAGATAGACGCATCAGAGAGCGAGGCGATGCGAGTGGAGGCTCAACGAGACGAGACGACACGAAAGAAGGGAAAGATGGAGATGAAGATAGACGCATCAGAGAGCGAGGCGATGCGAGTGGAGGCTCAACGAGACGAGACGACACGAAAGAAGGGAAAGATGGAGATGAAGATAGACGCATCAGAGAGCGAGGCGATGCGAGTGGAGGCTCAACGAGACGAGACGACACGAAAGAAGGGAAAGATGGAGATGAAGATAGACGCATCAGAGAGCGAGGCGATGCGAGTGGAGGCTCAACGAGACGAGACGACACGAAAGAAGGGAAAGATGGAGATGAAGATCGACGCATCAGAGAGCGAGGCGATGCGAGTGGAGGCTCAACGAGACGAGACGACACGAAAGAAGGGAAAGATGGAGATGAAGATAGACGCATCAGTGAGCGAGGCGATGCGAGTGGAGGCTCAACGAGACGAGACGACACGAAAGAAGGGAAAGATGGAGATGAAGATAGACGCATCAGAGAGCGAGGCGATGCGAGTGGAGGCTCAACGAGACGAGACGACACGAAAGAAGGGAAAGATGGAGATGAAGATAGACGCATCAGAGAGCGAGGCGATGCGAGTGGAGGCTCAACGAGACGAGACGATACGAAAGAAGGGAAAGATGGAGATGAAGATCGACGCATCAGAGAGCGAGGCGATGCGAGTGGAGGCTCAACGAGACGAGACGACACGAAAGAAGGGAAAGATGGAGATGAAGATCGACGCATCAGAGAGCGAGGCGATGCGAGTGGAGGCTCAACGAGACGAGACGACACGAAAGAAGGGAAAGATGGAGATGAAGATAGACGCATCAGAGAGCGAGGCGATGCGAGTGGAGGCTCAACGAGACGAGACGACACGAAAGAAGGGAAAGATGGAGATGAAGATAGACGCATCAGAGAGCGAGGCGATGCGAGTGGAGGCTCAACGAGACGAGACGACACGAAAGAAGGGAAAGATGGAGATGAAGATAGACGCATCAGAGAGCGAGGCGATGCGAGTGGAGGCCCAACGATACGAGACGACACGAAAGAAGGGAAAGATGGAGATGAAGATCGACGCATCAGAGAGCGAGGCGATGCGAGTGGAGGCTCAACGAGACGAGACGACACGAAAGAAGGGAAAGATGGAGATGAAGATAGACGCATCAGAGAGCGAGGCGATGCGAGTGGAGGCTCAACGAGACGAGACGACACGAAAGAAGGGAAAGATGGAGATGAAGATCGACGCATCAGAGAGCGAGGCGATGCGAGTGGAGGCTCAACGAGACGAGACGACACGAAAGAAGGGAAAGATGGAGATGAAGATCGACGCATCAGAGAGCGAGGCGATGCGAGTGGAGGCTCAACGAGACGAGACGACACGAAAGAAGGGAAAGATGGAGATGAAGATTGACGCATCAGAGAGCGAGGCGATGCGAGTGGAGGCTCAACGAGACGAGACGACACGAAAGAAGGGAAAGATGGAGATGAAGATCGACGCATCAGAGAGCGAGGCGATGCGAGTGGAGGCTCAACGAGACGAGACGACACGAAAGAAGGGAAAGATGGAGATGAAGATAGACGCATCAGAGAGCGAGGCGATGCGAGTGGAGGCCCAACGATACGAGACGACACGAAAGAAGGGAAAGATGGAGATGAAGATTGACGCATCAGAGAGCGAGGCGATGCGAGTGGAGGCTCAACGAGACGAGACGACACGAAAGAAGGGAAAGATGGAGATGAAGATAGACGCATCAGAGAGCGAGGCGATGCGAGTGGAGGCTCAACGAGACGAGACGACACGAAAGAAGGGAAAGATGGAGATGAAGATCGACGCATCAGAGAGCGAGGCGATGCGAGTGGAGGCTCAACGAGACGAGACGACACGAAAGAAGGGAAAGATGGAGATGAAGATTGACGCATCAGAGAGCGAGGCGATGCGAGTGGAGGCTCAACGAGACGAGACGATACGAAAGAAGGGAAAGATGGAGATGAAGATCGACGCATCAGAGAGCGAGGCGATGCGAGTGGAGGCTCAACGAGACGAGACGACACGAAAGAAGGGAAAGATGGAGATGAAGATAGACGCATCAGAGAGCGAGGCGATGCGAGTGGAGGCCCAACGATACGAGACGACACGAAAGAAGGGAAAGATGGAGATGAAGATTGACGCATCAGAGAGCGAGGCGATGCGAGTGGAGGCTCAACGAGACGAGACGACACGAAAGAAGGGAAAGATGGAGATGAAGATAGACGCATCAGAGAGCGAGGCGATGCGAGTGGAGGCTCAACGAGACGAGACGACACGAAAGAAGGGAAAGATGGAGATGAAGATCGACGCATCAGAGAGCGAGGCGATGCGAGTGGAGGCTCAACGAGACGAGACGACACGAAAGAAGGGAAAGATGGAGATGAAGATAGACGCATCAGAGAGCGAGGCGATGCGAGTGGAGGCTCAACGAGACGAGACGACACGAAAGAAGGGAAAGATGGAGATGAAGATCGACGCATCAGAGAGCGAGGCGATGCGAGTGGAGGCTCAACGAGACGAGACGACACGAAAGAAGGGAAAGATGGAGATGAAGATCGACGCATCAGAGAGCGAGGCGATGCGAGTGGAGGCTCAACGAGACGAGACGACACGAAAGAAGGGAAAGATGGAGATGAAGATAGACGCATCAGAGAGCGAGGCGATGCGAGTGGAGGCTCAACGAGACGAGACGACACAAAAGAAGGGAAAGATGGAGATGAAGATTGACGCATCAGAGAGCGAGGCGATGCGAGTGGAGGCTCAACGAGACGAGACGACACGAAAGAAGGGAAAGATGGAGATGAAGATAGACGCATCAGAGAGCGAGGCGATGCGAGTGGAGGCTCAACGAGACGAGACGACACGAAAGAAGGGAAAGATGGAGATGAAGATCGACGCATCAGAGAGCGAGGCGATGCGAGTGGAGGCTCAACGAGACGAGACGACACGAAAGAAGGGAAAGATGGAGATGAAGATCGACGCATCAGAGAGCGAGGCGATGCGAGTGGAGGCTCAACGAGACGAGACGACACGAAAGAAGGGAAAGATGGAGATGAAGATTGACGCATCAGAGAGCGAGGCGATGCGAGTGGAGGCTCAACGAGACGAGACGACACGAAAGAAGGGAAAGATGGAGATGAAGATCGACGCATCAGAGAGCGAGGCGATGCGAGTGGAGGCTCAACGAGACGAGACGACACGAAAGAAGGGAAAGATGGAGATGAAGATTGACGCATCAGAGAGCGAGGCGATGCGAGTGGAGGCTCAACGAGACGAGACGACACGAAAGAAGGGAAAAACAGAAATGAAGATCGAAGCGTTGGAGAAAGAGATGGTTCAAAAGATTTCTCAAAATTCTAAAATCGATGACTGGTTTGCTGAATCGGATCACTCTTTTCAAAAGTTGGATTGGTCATCCCCGTTCGACAAAAAGACTTCACTTCGACAGACACTCACGAACAGTGAAAACGAGCACAGTGACCGAACAACTAGCCTCAAGCACGAACACTGTGAAGACCAAGAAGGAGGAAGGATCGACAGCGAAACGAGTGCAGGAGTCACACAGCTCAACACGTTCAGTCGAGTCAGTGTCGATCAGGACAAAGAAGACGCAATCTTCATCCTTTCAATCAACTTCAACGAGCAGCCTTGTGGCTGGGACAACGATCGAGTAGAAAGAAGGAGGGACGAGAAGGCACTGGGAAAGCACAGAATCTCTCGCCTTCCTCTCTTCATCAGACTCTCTCACTTCACATCCACTCGTGTTGGGTGGGCAGTATTCATTCGCTAGTTCGGCTAACTTTAAGCATCTCAGCTGAGCACTACTTGATTTCTTTCTCGTCTCAGCTTTGTTTTGATAAGATCGAAAATGCTTGAATTCGAAGAAATATGAACTAACGAGCGAAGGAAATCACAAAAGACACTTTCAACCGAAAGATAAAACGGTTTTATATCGAGATGAGTGGGAATAACGTGATCAATAGACTCGAGACTGGTCAATTTTAGATATGTTGGTTTCAAAAGGTGGTTTTGTCCAATTAAAGGGTACGATCGACAAAAAAAATTGCATCAAAATGATTCTCTTCACCGTTGTGTCAGCTATTGCCGGATTGAATGTGGGGAACTACACGTTCGCTGTTGAAGACCTGATGCTGAATGGGTCGTCATACTCTCTGCCCGTGTCAAATGAGGCGACTCTGTATTTCAACCTGCTTGCACCAGTGGATCCCACCACTCACTGTGGCGACTACAACGGGACAGGGAAACTCTCTGCATACACAGTCGAAGGGCTGGATGACACCGACCTGTGCTTCCCTGTTGCTCTGAATGGAACTGAAGAGATTGGCCTCATCCAAAAGAACCCCGTGCGGCTCCGACTGGTCTGTTCATCAACTACAGCGAGCACACTGGCTCGGCCGGGAATATGAACATCACACTGAACTGCAACCGTGTGTCGAACGTCCGAGGGCGACAGGTTGGGCCGAACAGCTATTATGTCCAATGGAACCACCCCGCTGGCTGTGCCCGTGCAGTTCGTCAGAAGTCCAAGTTCACTGGCGACATGTTCATGTAATCCGGAATGGCTTCACTGCCTTTTCACCGTTTTCTAACCAAGTTCAATTGTGAACTATCGTTTCGTTCTGAGTGTCCCTTTTCATCTCTCTATGTGTATAGAGCTTTCGTACGACTTCATTTTCATCAAATTTGTGAATTGTTGGGTGTTAATCTTCAATTCTTTGAGGTGAGCAAAACAGATTCTGAAATTGATAAACACACGGTTCAATGAACTGATATCATGAGATGCAGAGAGAGTTAAGACTGCTGGAGAACAATGTTCTCTGTGAAAGTTGACAAGATGTGGTTCAACCGCTGTGACGAAAGTGGTTCCAGCCATTTCGCCAGTCAGCTCTACTCTCCCAGAACAAACGGAGCATTCCCACCCAACATGTGGGTCAGCTGTGCCCCCAGCAAGACGAAGCAATCTTCGGAGTCATCGTACCAGCTGCATCGGGCGAGCAGCTCGACCTCGTCGGAAATGCCTTCCTCGCGCAGTTTGGCCACAATCTGCAGACTTCGCTTCTGAACAGCGGGATATTCCTCGTGCCACTGTCGGAATCCAGACACAACACTCCGAAGAAGAAAGCTTGTCAACAGGTCAGTTTCGATGGAATGAAGAGTGTCGGTGAAGGAGAGAGGGATTGATGAAGACAACACGAACTCGGTCATCGGTTCCAAAAACGGCGACGTTTCGAGAATCTTCCACATCAGATTGCCGAAATCCCAAGAACAAGCAGAATCGATGATTCTGTGTCGATTGTTGCATATGAAGTCCAGAAACGGTTTGACGGGATGCACAAACTGGCCCATGAAGATGTGTTGGAAGGCGTCCATCGAGAGCTGCTTTTCTTCGCAGAGTCGTTCAGGATTGTCATGAAACGAACATAATAAGAGATCCTTCACCAACGTCATCAGATTCGCGTGGGGTTGAGCGGAAAGATGAATTTCCTGTTCAAAGAATGTCTGCGGGAGGAGACAAAAGAATCCTGTTTCGAGAAAGGCGAAGCGGGTGACGTGATAAGTGTAGTTCACAATTCGGTCCAAAAATGTCCACGTCATTGTGACAAGCGCCGCGTTGGATGATGTCAGGAGCAGCACAATTGATTCGGTGAAACCAGAACAAGAGTCGTCGTGTGTCGGAACAAGTTCGAAGAGAATCTGTTCGTCTGTGAACAAACTGCGGAAGGGACCTCTGATCCTCTCCAGAAGAGAGCATGCTTGTCTGGTGGCTTTGTCATCCAGATCACTTCCCTCCTTGATGAAGTCCACAAGTGACACGAACGCTTGCGAGGCTTGTTCGATGGTTTTGATCTTTGTGGCGTCTGTTCTCAGAAAAAAGGGAGTCAGGTCATCGCGAGCATCTCTGCTGAACGGCCAGATGGAAACGTGTCGATCAGATGATGTTGTGATTCCCATTGAGATGTGAATGAAGTGATCCGAGTTTGAAGCAAACCCATTGATGTCGAACTTTACTTTCGTATTTCGGGGTTCTCCGCTCATCAGAGTCTGGATGGCAGTTCTGAGATCATATCACGTCAGTCAGAAGTATAACTTACAAAATGGTGGGTTTTTAGCAAAGATACTCTTATCCTCGTTCTCTCGAAGACGAGCCATTTGTAGGAATGATGGTTGAAATGGTGGTTTTGTACAATTAAAGGGTACGATCGAACTTAAAAATTCCATCACAATGATTCTCTTCACCGTTGTGTCAACTATTGCCGGATTGAATGTGGGGAACTACACGTTCGCTGTTGAAGACCTGATGCTGAATGGGTCGGCATACTCTCTCCCACTGTCATCTAACAAGACTTTGTATTTCAACCTGCTCGTACCAGTTGATGCATCAACCCGCTGTGTGGAGTACAACTGGACAGGGGTACTCACAGCATACACGGTTGATGATCTTGGTTTCATGGAACAGTGCATCCCTATAGCTCTGCCTAAAACTGAAGAGATTGGCCTCATCCAAAAGAACCCGCGTGTGCCCCCAACAGGACTGTTCGTCAACTACAGCGAGCACACGGGCTCCATTGGGAACTTGAACATCACGATGAACTGCCACCGTTTGTCGAGCATGCAAGCCGAAGAAGTTGGGTATGTCAGCTATTCTGTGGTTTGGAACCACCCAGCTTTCTGTCCCCGTGCAAATCGCCAGAAGTCCAAGTTCACTGACCGCCTGTTCAAGTAATTGGGAATAGCTTCACAAGCCTTTTCAACGTTTTTAATCAATTTTTATTTTGAGCTTTCGTTCCGTTCTGAGTGGCTATATGGTAGCCGAGATCAAGATTTTGTTCACCTCTCAAATATGTTTGTACAATCCTTTTCAAAACGATCTCTGACTGCTCAATAGTGGTGATAATTGTTCCAGAATCATCGCCTACACTCGTGATGAAGTCCATGTTGTTGTGAGAACTTGATCAGCCCATTAGACTTGTTTTCGTCTCAAAGATGACTTCTCCATTCTAATTGATCTCTTTGTGCCGTATTCCTCTCTTTGCGAGTTCCTTTGTTGAATTGTCGCAAGAATTTTCCTGATTTGTGCCTTCCTGATCGAGATCGCGCTGTCACAACAATCGTCTCGCAAGATCAGAGTCCCCTCGTCGATCTTTTGGCCTCTGCTTCCACGCCTCCTCTCGACACGGCTGCTCCAAGCAACCCACACGTGTCGAAATGGGCATTGCTGGTTCCTGTCATCATCGTGACATCGCTCGCCTTTGTCGGAATGGTTGTGGGAATCACAATCGGCGTTGTGACCAAATTGAGGGACCATTGTTTCTGCCACTTTCACTGTGTCCCTTGCGATTGTTGTTTGCATCATCGACTACTCACTCCAGACATGGCAATAAATGACTTTCCACGGCCCAGGGACGATGTGGCGCCGAGGTTTCTCGTCGCCCATCCTCCTCCACAAATTGTCCTACCACGTGCTCCAGCGCAAGGAGTCCTGATTTTGCCGGAAGAGAGGAGATCTACCGCCCAAACGAAGCCCTCTTCTTGTATCGAAGTTTGTTCAAGTTCATTTCCGCAATGTGTCACCCCTTCACTGCTCCTCTCTTTTTCGTGATTCAGCTGTGATTAGCTCATCCAAATCGTCTGGTTAAGGAGGACCAGACACATTTTGATTCTTCTTCACATTTCTCCGTTTTAAGCATTTGTTTTGCTGAACTGCGTCAATTCATTGGTTCACTTTGTTCATTTCTTTAAATTGATAGAGTTGACCCTGAAAAAGACTGGTTGTGAAAAGAGAACGATCTGCCCATCAGAACAGCCTGATCTTCACAGACCAGACATTCTCTGTTCCATGGATGCGAAACGACAACCGTTTCGGCCAAAGGAATGGGATTACGAAGAGTCGTGTGCGAAGCCGCACTCGAAATCAGCGATTGACTTTTACGGTTCTTGTTCGTGTTTGTCTTCTGTCACTTTCCATCTGATCCAAATGAACCTTCTCCCGCCATTTCTCTTTCTGTCCTTCCGCAGCGATCTACTCTCCCACAGGATGGCCAGCTGTCCTGCAGTTCGTCACCGCAATTGTGATGTCGTTCATCTCGCTGAACCTGCTCCTCCGACATGTCTTTCCGAATCTCTTCCCGTCTGAGGCACACACTGCTCCGTTGGCAAGGAAGGAGGGGTCGTCGCACACGGTGCTGTTCAAAGTGCTGTTCCTCCTGTTCTTGTTCGTGCAGTGTTTCTACGAAGCCTTCGTGTCTGCTGTGGCGCTCCCATTATCGCACTGGGGTGTGCCTGTGTTCTGTGGAACTCTGCCAAAGAACGTGCGTTCGTTCTCGTGGCTGTTCCTGTCGCTTTATCTTCTCCGCGCTGTGACCTCGTCAGAATCGCGGTTCTTCACTCGTGTGCTTCCGATCGTGCTTGTAGTTGTGGTGGTGGTGACGACGATCATCTCGATTGTGGTGTCGGTGCTGCAGGACCACCTCACGCACACCATCCCCGTCACGTTCGACTACTTCCTCTCCATCGCCTTCATCGTGCACCACAGCTTCATCTTTGTGTCTGTGCTGATCTACTCGATGCGCCTGCTCACGCTGACTCGCGGGCTGGGGCTGCTGCCGTCGTACAAGAAACGGATCCGCTCGCTCGCCCTCCTGCTGCTTGGCTTTTCGGTGGTGTTCTTCCTCCGCACGGTGTACAACATCTGCCTCGTGTTTGACGTGAACGACATCAACGACTGGAGTCTCTACCTGCTGTGCGACGTCTGTCTGGCAGAAGGCTCCTGGTTTGTCCTCTCCTCTCCCTCCTTTCTCGTTTTTCCATATTTCCCTCTTTTTACTCTCTTTTGCGGTGATTTACATCTCTTTTCCGCATTACTTGCCTTCTCTCCGTGTCCTCGCTGTTTCCTCTCAGTTTCGGATATCAGCTCTACATCATGATTTGGGTGACGTTGACCGATCGGATTCCCGACATCCTGCTTCTCGCTGTGTTTTTCCTGTCGCGGAAGAAGAAAGTGAAGCGCGTTGGGAAGAAGAAGCGAGTGGAGAAACTCGACAGCCGCGTATCCCTCATTCCTTCCTCCTCCCTCTTTGCCTCCCCGTTCCCTCTCCCGCTGTTCTTGCCCTTCTTCTCTTCCTTTGCCCTTCATTATCCTTCTCTCGCCTCTCACCCTCACTTTCCCCCCATTCTCTTTTATCTCGTTCAGTTTGACGATGAATTCTCGCTTGCTGACAGCCGGTCCCGTTTTCCGTTTTATGGCTCCACAAACAGCGACGAGGTGTCGATGCCAGATGGTGTGTCGCCTTTCTCTCTTTCATCGTCCTCTTCTTCCCTTCCAATCGTGCTTCCCCGCTGTCGTCCGTTCAGGTGCCTATTCCATCAATTCTGTCGCCATCTCGTATTACAACGACGACCCTCCGGACTTCGGCTTCTCTTGAAGCACATCGCCTTCCTTTCTCCCTCCGCGAGACTTCCGAAGTCGGATTCCCGTCCGCTGTTTGATTGGGAGCTCAACTATCTGATGTTGTTGTTTTGGCGTCTCTTGATTTTGTTCAGAGGATAATTTTCGTGTTTGAGTTCTGTCGAGCATTTCACGTTTTGTGTCTTTATTTGCTTTTCATTTCATTTCATCTCGCTGAGAATTCTGAAGAGACTATCATTGAATGATTGGGTGGAAATCTAAAGGGAAATTCAAGCAGTTCACGGAGAAAAATGAGCTTTTATATTCAAAGGGGATGATCGTTCTGGAAGTGAATGGAGAACGAACCATCTCGATCGTCGTTTTGTGTGGAATGCTATGGTCAAAGTGATTGTCATCGTTGCTGGAGAATATTTTGTCCTCGAGCATCGAGTGACAAGGAAAAGGCGAGTGTCCTTATTCTCATTTTTCTTCAGGAAGTTTCTCCGAGACTTCCATCGGAGAATTCCAAAATCTGGGGAAAATCAGGAAATCATGGTTTTCATTTCAATTCAAGCCATAATTGTTCAATTTCAATTGGACTCGAACTCTGGTTCAGAAAATTGCACTTATAATGGCTCCGATCAAATTTGTTTCAAACATCTCATCATGTTCACTCTTCTTCTCTCATCTATCATCGTTGCTCTGGAAGTTGACGGTGCAACCTTCCACATTGAACAGCTTGCTCGCAAAGAGTTTGTCATCATCTTTTCATCCCATTTGCATCCCTCTCAGGTATGACGACACTTTGGATTTCCCAGATGAAGTGGTGCACTACAATTTCATGAGTGTTCTTCAAGGCAAGCATGCATGCCTGCCATCGAAAACCGCAATGGCGATTGCTGTCCCGAGACAGACCGATTTATGTTTTGCCGTTGCAGAAGCGAACACCGTCAAATTCAGCCGGATTTTGCGGGATCCACAAACCAGACAGGCGGGTGTTCGTGCGGTGTACGAGTCGGGGACGGGGACGACGTTCACGATTGATGTTCTGTGCCACCGACTTGAATCGAAGAACGCCACCCGCTCATCTGACTTCAATTACATGTTCAGGTGGAACCACCCCGCAGGGTGTCCTCGGAACCAAACGAAGAGCGGAGTCTTTGAGCGACTCTGATTTTCGTCCTTCCTGTGAAGTCGCGCTATGTTTTCTCGTTCTGTTTATTCTGAGTGTCACTTATCTGAGTTTTTGTCGATCTTTTCTCACATTAATGTCTGGCAAACTGGAAATTCGGTCGTGAAACAAAACACAATGCGATGGCATTTCTGTGAACAATCAAATCAAGTCGTCGGTTTCTAAGATCGTCTGTCACAGATTATCGTCATCGATTACACTCTTCAGCAACTGTGTCTCCGTCCTTTCGAGATTCCTGTCCCACCATCTTTTTGAATCTGTCTCGGTTTCATTTCTACGGTGTCGAGACTCATGACGACGATGTCCAGTGATAGTGAGCATGCCTCTTTGACGCACGATTCCTCCCACTCAGTATTTCGTTTCCCTTTCTTACGAAATGCTGTTTTCATTCCATATCATCTCTCAGGGTATCGGAAGCTTTATCGAATCGTTTCTTGATTCCAACCGAGATTCCCTTGATGTCCTTGAAACGAAGAAATGGCAGGCTCTGCCGAGATTCCTGGTGAAGTGGAATGAGGAAGAGATGGACAAAATGGAGATTCTTCTCCAGATTGTGACGCAAATCGTCCGCAACGCCCACCACTCTGAAGCGAAGATGTTGAACAAGGAAGCACTTGAAGAGGCGTTGAGCACACTTGGAGACAACGATGACGTGACAGAAGCCATTCGAGATTCGTCTCTCGTTTGTGTCACTCTGCTTCGAGACATGACAGACAAGCCATTTTCTCGGGAGCCAGCATTTCATCATCGGAAAGCAAACCACCAGCCATCGAACCGCGATGCAAGGGACGACAAACGAACTCCGCGAATCTCTCGCTTTCACGACCACCATGGACGTATCCACAGAGCGCACGGGATCTCATGCAGATGTCTTGGCCATCATGTTGTCCCGATTGTGATGTCGTGCGTATTCGTTTTGTGTCTTTTCTGGACACATCCTCGTGTGTTCACAAATCGTTCAAAAATCACCGATCCCAACGCCCTTCCGATGGTCTTCTCGCATCCCCGCGACTTCAAAGCGAGCAAGAACACCATCACTCGGACCGAGCATGGTCTCAAGCGTGTCGGCACTGCGATATTCGCGCAGCCCATTTCGGCCGGAATTGTGTCGATGTCGATCTCCATCTCGTCGCTTCCGCCTGGTCTGCCTTTTTCGTTCGTCTCTGCATCCCTTTTCCAGAAGGGAGAGTGTATTATGGTCTAGTTCACTCGAAATCGCCGTCACCTAACAGAAACCGAGCAATTGGCCACGGGCACAAAGGTATTTCCTCTCTTTTTGATCTTCCCAGGCTCAATTGGCATCTCGTCGAATGGTTCCTTCACCCATCAACCGATTGCCAATCTTTCACTCGCACCTGAACCAACTGAACTGAAGGAGGGAGATGAAATCAGAATCGAAATAGACAATACCTCAAATGAGGGAACAGCTCTATTTTTTGTCAATGGGAAGCCACAACGATATTACTTTTCTGAAATCCCGTCGCCTGTCCGCTTTGGAGTGTGTCATGTTCGATCTTTCATTTTGCTCAGTTCTCCCTCTTTGGCCAAGGCACAGCAGTTCAGGTGAACGACATAACCCATCATTATGCTGCGTCTCCCATTCCCGATGGGCGTTGTCCAATTCCCTTTCCCGTGTCCTGAGTCGTTTGACTCTTCGCGTCATCTCTCCCAAGCGACTTGTCTTGTTTGTGTCTTTTCGGTTTTTTTATTCCTTTCTTCAATCATTTCCTGATTTTGTGGTCTTAGACCTTTGATGGTGATTGTGGCCACAAAGCAAGGTATCACAAGAAACAATTGCTTTTTCTCTCATCGGTCTGGAGAGATAGGGCGGTCTTAACAAGTTCAAGCAGTGTGGAAGGAACGCCTCTCACACTTAGCTGATCACAGGCTTGAACCAGAGAAGTCTTTGTTCAACGAGAGACCCAACAAAAATGGTGTGGTTTGATCAAAATTCTACAATGTATCCAAACCCATCTGTCGTATGTTCTTCTGTTTCTTTCACCGTATATGTGTTCCACACATTTCCTGCCTTTTTTCTTTGTCTCATTCAGAATGATGTGGAAAACAGACCACAAGACTTAAAAGTTTGGACTTATCTTTTTTATCCATCTTGCTCACTCTCTCTTTCTGCCCTGTCAGGAAGGACACACACTCCAATCTGTGCTGGATGAGCTTCCGAGGTGTGGCTGCGATGTGCGTACGTTTGTGCATTCTTCGACATGGCTGAACGTGCCTGCTGTCATTCGAAGTTGGAAGGAAGGAGACGACAGTGCACTTCTGGTGCAGTTGTTGGAGGCTGTGGACGATGTGTTGAAACAGACATGCGATGCAGACATCCCGATTGTGAACAAGCACCTTCTCCACTCGTCGCTCTCTTCACTCGCCCAGAATGAGTCTTTGACAGAAGATGTACGGATACAGGTGACCCACTGCTTAAGATCACTGGAGTCGGTTGTGGAAGGCCCGTTTGTGCTGATGGAAAGGGAGCAGGCCCAAGCGATGGAGCGAGAGCTGGAGGAGCTGAAACGGCAGAATGAGGAGAAGACCAGCACCATCACAGAAATGACAACGAAAATGGAAGCACTGAAGGAGAAAGAGACACAGACGAGACTTCTTGAGGAGATGATGAGAATGCTGCGAGAAGTGCGAGACAAGCAGCTTCATTCGCTGGACGAAGAACACAAAGAGAAGGAAACGCAGAGGAAGCGATGGAAGGCCAGACAGACCCTTCGAACCGGTGGCGAAGCCGTTGAATATTTCGGCCCCATTCTCTCCCGTTATGGGCCTTCGTTTTCGCTTTCGATGGACCACAAGTTTAATTCTCTCCTCTCCTTCGAGATTGGTGCTGTTGTTGCTCGATTCACTTTCGTTATCGGAAAGATGAGGAGTGACTTTTATTGTGGAATTGTGGCTCGCATCCATCAGGCGACTGCTCCCACAGATTGGTTCATACAGATGAAAGGAGGGGCGGGATGGTGTCCGAGTTCTGATGCAAGATCCGTGGTTCAGAATAACAAGACATCTCATTCTGGAGAAGCGTGCATGGAAGGAGCTGTGGGACAGAAGATTGTGCTGGAGGCAGACGGACGAGAAGGAAAGCGGACACTCAAACTGTCGCAGGATGGACTGACACAGCCAACCTTCTTCACAAACATTCCAGTCCCGTTCAGGTTTGCAGTTGGGATGAACGAACAGAATGATTCGGTGACAATCGAGTCACTCGCAATTGTAGACGAACCGCAGATGGTTGGAGGGGCAATCGAGGTGCCGATGGATGAATAAGGCAAACCGAACAGGAGGACGAAGAAGAACGAGTGAGTTTGGAGAAGAAACCGACTGTTTGATGATTGTTGTCACTGTTCTTGATTTATGAGACATCGTTGAAAGTATCAGATGATCATCACCACAAATTTCTTCATTCTTGGAGATTTTGCGAAATAAAACGAAAGATCTCGGAGACCGGACCATTTCAACACTAAAATAGTGGTTAGATCAAAAACTCATTGGGATGCTTCCCAACCTCACTGTCGTGTGTTCTTCTGTTTCTTTCACTGTTTGTATTACCATTCATTTCCTGCATTTTATTCTGTGTCTCATTCAGAATGATGTGGAAAAACGACTAGAAAAAATGAAAGTTTGTACTTATCTTTTTCGTCCATCATACTCGATCTATCCTTGTGCCCTCTCAGGAAGGACACACACTCAAATCTGTGCTGGACGAGCTGACAAGGCGTGTGAGAGATGTGCGTGAGTTTGTGAATTCTTCGACGTGGCTGAACGTGCCTTCTGTCCTTCGAAGTTGGAAGGAAGGAGACGACAGTGCACTTCTGGTGCAGTTGCTGAAAGGTGTGGACGATGTGTTGAAACAGACATGCGATGCAGACATCCCGATTGTGAACAAGCACCTTCTACACTCGTCGCTCTCTTCACTCGCCCAGAATGCGTCTTTGGCAAAGAATGTTCGAGTGCGGGTGACACACTGCTTAAGATCACTGGAGTCGGTTGTGGAAGGCCCGTTTGTGATGCTAGAAAAGGAAGAAGTTCAAGCGATGGTGCGAGAGGTGGAGAAGCTGACCAACGAGAATACAGAATTGAGAAGGCAGAATGAACAACACATCAACACAATGAATTCGATGAGAATGCAGATCGAAACGTACAAAGCCGGAGAAGCGAGGAGGAAGGAAGGTCTTACCAGACAAGCTCTTCGAATCGGTGCACGAGCCATCGAATATTTCGGTCGTGGTATCGCCAGATATGGAGACTCATTTTCGTGTATAAGTTCGAATCAGTCTGGTTCTCTCGTCTCCTTCGAGGTTGGCCCAGTTGTTGCTCGATTTACTTTCATTCTTGCCACAAACCCGTCAGCTGGTTTCTCATTTGGACTTGCGGCGCACTTCCAAACAGCAAACGCTGTCACTGGTTGCTTTCCATGGTTGAAGGGAGGAGCAGGATGGTTTCCGAATTATGGCTACAAAAACATGCTTCAGAATAGCAAAGAATACCATCGTGGCACGGCATGTCTGGCTGGAGTTGTGGGACAGAAGATTGTGCTGGAGGCAGACTGACGAGAAGGAAAGAGGACACTCAAACTGTCGCAGGATGGACTGACACAGCCAACCTTCTTCTCCCACATTCCAGTTCCTTTCAGATTCGCTGTTTATCTGGACTATCAATCAGTGACCATCGAATCACTCGAAGTGGTGGACGAGCCACAGATGGTTGGAGGGACACTGGAGGTGCAAATGGATGAATGATGCATGCCGAAAAGGAAAAAGAATGAGCTCGACTGAGAAAGGAAGAACACTGATTTGAATGATCCTCACCACACTTCTCTTCATTTTTGGAAATTTTGCGAAATCACTCAACATCTTATCGTGTTAAATGTCATTCTTAATCCATCTATGGCGGTTTTCTTGTATTTATCCATGATTTAACGTTTCTCCATCAAAACACAGTATCTCTTCGAAAAACGAATATAGTGACAAATTTCTGATTTTCACTTCAAATACTCATCTTAACAGAGAAAGAAATCTGACGTGAAACGCAAGTTGAAGGACTCAGAGAAGGAAGGAGACCAACACGGCATCTGTGTTGACAAAAAGGGATTGTATGCTGATTTCACTGATATTCTCCCTCTCAGGGAATGCTTCCTTCTTCACCATCGCAGTGACGTCCTTCCATTCGGTTGATATCTTCCACATGTACGCTGTGTCGTTCTCTCTTCTTCCGTCCTCATTGCCCTGTCCATTCTGTCCCTCTTCGTCTTTCTGCATTGCTTCCATTGTCGGTGACCCAAATTCGTTCCTGTCATCGGCACAATCATCGAATCCAGGAGCAGTGAGGGGCAGGATCAGCAGTGTTCCATCGACTGAGCAGAGAGTCGCAGACACACAAAATGAGGTATCAAAAGGCAAAAAAAGTGAGAAATGAGAGAGTGGGTGGGAATGTGCATACTTTTCAATATCCAGATGGCCTTCTCGGTGGCGACGGTGGAACGGATCTCCCTCGCCTCAAACGGAAGAGTCACGCGGAATTGATACACCTCATTCCTTCCCTTCTCCCATTCCGCTGCCGATTTCGACTTATCGAGCTGTTGTTTCGCTCGCGTGAAGAACGAATCGACGTGTTCGTTTTCTGCCATTTCTGCGCCCAGAATCTCACAGCCAGTCGATGTCTGCGCAAAAAGAACAAGCAGACTGTCGTACGAACACGCGTGCACCACCTGCTCAGGAATGCACAGCAATTGCTCCCCGTCTTCCGGTCCGTACCCTGACAGGCCAATAACACCCAAAATGAGAAAATAAAGGAAAATGGGAGAGAAGACACACATTGTTGGTTTTTGATGAAGAAGCAGCCGTCTTCGGCGATGAACACGTGATGCTGTGGGTGCATGCGGACGATCTTGTGATCTCCGAACACTCCGTATTTCCCGTTCTCTCCGTTGCATGCGCGGAATCGCGGAGAATACGAAAGACATGCCGATGCGAGTTGGTCATCGCTGGGATTGACGAGATATGGTGCCATCCAGCTCAGATCTCCGAATCCAACGACTGTCCCTTTGTCAGAAATTGTATAGATTGAATCGTCTGTTAATTCAAATACTGCGAGACACTCGTCGTTCGGGTCTCGTGAAAGAGCTGGCGGGAACAGAGGGAAGGGAAGAGGGATCCATTCAGCGGAGTGGTCCATCGTCTGCCTTCCGTCCAACGTCAAGCCTCGTCCATACACTGTCCCGTTTGTGGAAATAGCTGCTGTGAATCCGCGGACACTTTTGATCAGTTCAAGCGAGGGGGGACATGGAGCTGGTTGGTAGTGTTGTGCCGCTTCGTCCACAGAGATCTCGTTTGAAAAGTCGAGGAAAGATTGATGCACATGCGGCCCAGGGGTGACATAATACACTGGGCTGAGTAGCTTTCCGAGCGACTCCACATAAACTGGTCGGAACGCGAAAGATTGGATTTCCTGAAACCAGTGCTGGTCTCCCGAAGATGGGGGAAACGTGACGGCAGAAATTGGTGAATCGTCGTCGGTAATGGCAGCGACCTTGTCGAGATCGTGAAAAGTCTCATAAATTCGAAGGAAATCTCCATCTTGAGATCGGACGGCTGAAAGGATGAGAAGAGCAAGAATAGACATTGACGCACCATTGTATGAAAGCGGGGATGAGTTGTTAATCCATGTAGAGCTGAACATGATCCCACGAACTAAAGATGATGGTAATACGAAGTGCGAAAGACACATTCTGGATATCACTGAGTGTGGACGTATACGAAATAATAGCAAGTTTGATATCATCACTCAATCCAAGTAAACCACCAGTAACATTTAACTGTTCGGCTTTCATCTCAGAACGTGGATTAATGATGGACATAACTTTTTTCTGAGGTTCAACCGTTGGAGGTTAATCATCTCTCTGTTTAACAGAAACCCTCCCAGCATTGCGTACAACGCGTGTAGAATTTAAAACAATATGAATTGAGTTGTGGTGATCGGTTCTTGATATTTCAGACGTATGCCCTAAGAAAGACAAAGTTACTTTTGCTCGAAATGAGAGAACAATCTTACTTGAACTCAGTTGTTGTGGCCAGAGATTCCGAAGATTCTAGGCAAGGATAGGAGGAGTTAGTTGAGAACAAGACAAACTCTCACCGAGGAGATAGCTGAGACGGATAGCGTGTTGTTCCTGCTTTCCCATCATCTCTTTGATGCTGCGGTACTGCTGTTTATAGTTCTTGTCCTTCTCCGTCTTGTACGCGTCAAACATGGCTTGCTCAATCTCTGTCGACCGTTTGAGGAGCTCTTCATCGCTTTGTTCAAAAGCCGTTAATTTAGCAATTTGACCTTCAATAGTGCTCTTTTGAGCAGCGTCAATCGTGCTTCCGTCCTTGGGCGACAAAGCTTCCTTGAGAGTGGCGACAGTCTTCTGAATGGCTTTCTTAAGCATCGGGACAAAGTGTGAGACCACCTCTTTGCGAACATCCTTTGCACTTTTGGCTGGGGCTTCAGCTGCTGCGGCTTGGGGTAAGAATAGTATTGATAAAATTTGAAATGAAAAAAGTGACGAACCTGCTGGGGGTTGGCGTTTATTGCCTGATGGATTTTTCCCTGATAGGTATTGAACAAAGTAATAATTTGACAATTTGGCAGGGCTGGCATACCAACACATTTTTCACAGTAATATGAGTCCATTGTTTCGGCTTTTTCTGGGGTGATACCAACACATTTTCCATGATACCACTATGAAGAAGCAGAATGAACAAGAAGGTATTCCCATACATCATTGCAGATATCACATTGAATCATGAATTGGCCGACATCATACGGTTGCTAAAGATGGAAAATGTTTAAGGCACAGTAAAATGATCAGTTGTGAAATTAATATTGAGCAGAACACAGATAAATAAAACAAATGGCAAGAGTGGAGAACATATTCAGACCTTGCAAATGCAGTATGTTCTAAATGTTTGTCGAGTCCCGAACAAATCAGTAAGAGCACAAAAATGAGTGATGAATGAAAATCAACCTGGCATTGGATTGTCTAGTCTTCTTGGTTGTCATGTTTCGAGAAGGATGTGAGATGATCAAGTGACGCTCGTTCGATTAATCAGCCCTTAACATCGAAAAATATGTCACCTAAAGCATGTAACAAATTGATATCAAAACTACAAAATCGAACTCTATGGATAGTGATCGAACAAGAAACCATTGTAGACGCCCTGAGTCCTCCCGCTGAGAGGAGAACGAATTGAATCTTGGGGTGGATCTCCATCCGGTTCACATGCACACCCCACACTCCATTCTGTCATCTCCAGGTCGTTCGCCTCCGCCATCTGATACCCCAGTTCGTGCACTGTATGCACAGCTTCATCAATTACAGAAAGAAAATTTTGACCTCCGACTTCGAGCCCACTCTGGTGATGATGACGGAAATGATAGCGATGATGAAGAAACTAATTCACTTTATAGGCATGTGATGGACTATGAAGCAAAAGTTCAAGATCTAACAACGCGAAACGCGGAACTTCTCGAAGAGATTGAGTTTCTCAGAACAGAACAGGCACAGATCGAAAATCAATATCTTGTCTTGCAGAACCAACTCTCCAGTGACAAACCATTTCAGGTGTCCCAAAATAATGAACAAACGAATGCTCTCCAGAAGAATCCATCGAGTAGCTATGAAGATGCCTCGTCTCATCGACAGAAAATGATTGAAGAGGATTTACGTGCGACTATCGTGAGATTACGGAAACAGCAAACCCAATCATCACAACAACTCGAAACAGAACAATCACAACAATCTCACACAGATCCGAACCGTGAACGAATCTTGGCGCTCCAACAGTCTGTTTCTGCAATCAGGATCAATCTATTTAAGATTCGCGAGGATTTTAATCAATTTTGCCTGACACAATCCAATTCTCTCCGAACTCTCAAACAGAACTTCGCCATCCACATCGAATCAACAGCAAACACACATGCTTTCTTTGAAGGACAACGGAGTGAATCTGAAGAAAGACTTCTGATGCAACAAATCGACTTTGAGCAGCTTCAACGAAAGAAGGACGCTCAATTCCAAAACGCGATGAATGAAATGCAGAACGAGATCGACAGTCTTGTTCAACAGCTCGAACAATGTATTCTCAGTCGCAAAGACGAGGCAGTCGCTTTGGAACGTGCGGAGATCGAATTTAAAACGGTTCTGAGTGGTTTCGCTGAACTTCCTGCCCTCGCTCAACAGTTGGCCGATGAGAACGGGAGGTTACGGGAAGAATTGCGCATTTTCAAAGATAAGACATGAGACTGCAATTGAGTCGATTTTCAATCTGAGCGACGACATGGGGACTGATCTCGATTCACACAATCAGGACAAGCCTCTCAGGCCACGTAGACCATCTTCCCACATTCTCTGGATTTACATGGCAGTTTTTCAATCTTTCAAGGGTATTTTCAACCACTATTGTCATATATGTAATGAAAAATAACAGCATTTCACACCACGTTCTTCTCGTGAAGAACACTGTATTGTGCAAGCATTTTAATGGAATACCTCACTAAAAGATGAAGACGAAGCTGGTCTTGGGAATGACGAGATGTAGCATTAAATCAGTACGATTGAGTGGCGTTGTGGAATGAGAATGGCGATGTCATTGGAGTACATACATCGAAATACCCTGCAAGTCTGGATATTCTTCAGCTGAATCATTTTATTGCTTCTTGATCCCTTCTTGCTCACTACCACTTGAGTTCTATCATTTCTGGTGTGATTGGCGTTGGTTGTGATAGTCGTGTGATTCTATCGATTCGGAATGATGTATCTTCCGCAGGACTGGCGAACTGAGAAGAGAACAAGATAAAAAGAAACAAACACCGATTCTGACAGATGCTGGAAGACCAGAAACAAAACAGTCTCCACTTTTGCCATTCACAAAGAATTGAACTGTACGAGGCGTCGAGTCCAGATTCACCTCCATCCGCAGACAATCTCCTTCCTTCATTTTTGAGTGGCAATTCGTACTTGGGCCTTTGAATGGGCTGGATGGAGTGTTGCGCCAGATGGAACCAGATAATGAATCCAGAGAGACTGAATCTGGAGAGATGAACGGAGAGGGAAGCACACCTTTCACATCCATTCCAAGGTCTTCACTAAATTTCGGAACAGGGGAGCTGGAGTCTTGAAGACCAAGACTGACCATTCCATTGAGATCTGAAGCCGATATAATCGAATGACTTGTGTACGGATAGGCAATAGGAAGAGAAAGAAGTGTGGTGGAAATTGAGACAACGCCTTGTGTGAAGGCATCTTCGATGAGAATTGTGCTTACAGGAGTCAAGCCGAAAAGGACGTCTCCAACATAAGTTCGAGTGAATATGGTTGAATGGACCGTGAAGTGTGCCGAGTCGGCGATAAGAAGGTGAGGTAGAGCGACGAGCTGCTCGGGGATTATCATGCTAAATTTGGGTAGGATCGAACACTCTCAAACCTTTTTTGTTCATACGAAGATGACTGAGTCATCTATCCCTCACATCACACCTATTCAAATCGCTCCTCCCATCACAATCCATAAGCCTCTCGCCATTCATCCGTTCAATCATCATCAAAAGCAAGAAGTGATTATTCCGCCAATTGTACAAATTCCACTTGATTTCGAGCTGCAATCTGTCCACACAATGACGTCCTCACGATCCTTATATTCCATGAAGTCGCACTTGTCTTCGGTTGGAGCTCGAGAAATGCAGACCGGTGTTGCACCGACTCTCAGAAACCGTATCAGCTGGTTTGTCTGCTTCATGCTGGTTTTCTTGTCGGTTGTGTCGATCTTATTCATCACAGCTGGGTTTGTTCCTATTCTGATCTTTCTGTCATTATTTCAGCTTCATTCTTCTTTCGAACCACATGATGATAGGAGTGATTCTCATTATCACCGGAACTCTCTGTTCATTGCCAGTGATCTTTCAGAGCATCTCAATTTTGTATAAGTCGTGCTAATTCAATGCGTGAAGGCGCACTTTCATACACTTTTCTATTCTCAACTCAACGCCGCGAGGTTGAAATAGGACGGTTCCAAGCAAACAACTGGTGTATCATACTCTGTTATACATCTTCCCCAACTATCTCAACTCTACTGCTGCACTGGACGAAGTTTGCCGAACTGTCCATCCCTACGCGGGTTTCAGGGTGCTATTGCTTTTTTATCGCTCTCGTCTCACATTTACGGGTTTTCTTTGGGATTTCGACTGAAAACATGACAATTATTTTCTCATAACATGCGACAATTCAACTCCGAAAGTGGCAAAATGGGAGATCAAGAAACCAAAGTCAAAAATGTGGAGAAAACGAGAGTAAAAAGAGTGGTGTGTCAAAGAAAGACTCGAAATTGTTCTGATTTTACAAATGACGCCGTAATCACTCCAAATCATTGATAAGACACTTCCTGTGTCACCTGCCCATTCGGGTCAATACTAATCTGTTGGGGATTCATTGACTGTGGTTTCAGAGAGATATGAAGCGGGAGAAGTGTTGGTGAAGGCTGCGAACTCTCTGATATTGCGAGTGGCTGGGTTGAAAAAGACTGGACGAATTGAACGATATTTGCGGGGCTGGCTCCGAGATTGGTGGATGCGAGCCTTGGATTTGTGGTTTTGCAGGCTTATTCTGGATGGTGATGTGTATATCATCGATTTTGAGGTCAGATCGAGACGTCAAGTGATGTGCGGCTCCAATCAGAAAATCCAAATGAACGGACGATTGGCGTGGAATCATGCAACAAATCTGAGATCGTATCGAAATCCAAGAAAGGGTCATTCACTCTGCCAGCTTCATCTGCAAACATTGTGCATGAACAGGGTTCTGATTTGATCCCACTGATCCCACCCTTTTTTGACCTCACCAAATTCCTGCTTTATAATTTCCTTTTCTTTCACAATATTTCTTCATATCACTATCGTATTATCCATAAATTCTTGAAATGAAAACTAATTGTCCATAGAGTGAAAAAATGTGGACACGTTCTTTTTGGGTTGACTCCATCACCATCGTAATCTGAATTACCTCAATTCACCTGAAAAGATCGAAAAAATCGTCTAGGCATGGGCACCAGTCACCTGACTCAGATTGTTTGGACTGACTCATTTTCACCCATTTTTTTCATGAATTGTTTGGTGGACAAAACAAATCGTCGATTTTGTGAGATAAACTGATAGAAATATGCTCCAGAAGGTTAATTCGGTCACAATTTCTCTTCGGGACAGGATATTGAGACTCCAACAGTCAACAACACGAGTTATGGTCTGATCACATCGGCCATTCCACCAAATACATCATTCTGACTGATGAGGACATTAGAAAACAGAATGATCAAGAATGAAATGGAAGTATTTGATCTGGTGCAATACAAAGGGTGAAGTGAGATGGCCGTGTTGGATGTGAGTGATCCTGTCGCATTTGTGATGAGAGTTGCTGTTGATGCTGTAAATGTGGATGTTGGTAGTCCGCTGATCAACGCGAGTGTCAGTTCAGAAGATGACGAGGGAGAGGAAGTGGTGGAGAAGGATGTGAACGAGACTGTCCCAACACTGAGAAGAGTGAACGCGGAGGAAGAGGAGATGGAGACGAAAGAGGTGGGGAGAGTGCCAGTGAAGGAACAAAAATTGAAAGTGACGTCGCCGACAGAGATTGAGGGAGAGGCGATGCCGATTGCGAGCGACAAGAACGAGATCAGAGTCTGAGCGGTCACGACAGAGCCAGGCGACTTGAAGGAGCACGATTGAAGCATGCAGGAACCAGTTGAGGGTGAAGAGGAGGGGAGTCGACGAGGAGAGAGGTGTTTGGAAGGCAAAGTCGATTGTTTTGACTGTGGTTGTTGTGTCCGTGTTCATCAGACTGGAAACAGCAGTGATTTGAAGAGTGGCTTGCTTTGATTCGTGTTCCAGCTGGATGGAACTCCCTGCGATGTCCGTCGTCCCCTTCAAACGAGCAGACACCATCACGACTACTGTCACCCCAATCAACGACATCTGACTCCCTGCTCACGTCACAGACTGACATGGAGCATCCTACTGCTGTGAGTGATCCTCCTCTGATTGTGACCAGCCTGCCGTTCTGTTCTGACCCTGTCCCTTTCAGAATGCAGTTGGTCAGTGCGGCTGATCCCGAGCCATCAATTTCGATCAGATGCCACGTGTCGGTCGAGTCAGCATTGAGTGTGAGTGACATCGCAGACACGGCGAGGATTCCAGCTGTCACTTTCATGTTGGCTGTTTGGAAAAAAGTTGGTTTGATGAAAGAGACGCTGGTCGACGATGATCCCGCCCCTTTGATTCGGACTGTCTTCGCGTTGACGAGAATGCACGTCTCCTCTCCATTCTCAGGCGAGTATTCTCCTGCTGCCACAATCACTTTGTAGTTAGCGGTCACTTTGTTCCCAGCGTATGTCACTGTCTTGCACTGCTTTGATTGATCCCCGCAATCCCACACATTCGATCCAGAGGTGGCAACATGAATATTGGCTTCCATTGATCCCACTGTTGCCCCAAAAACGTAACCAGATGTGCCCAATTGGACATTCTGAGTGCCTCCCTCAGCGACGCTATCGTTGAAACCGGAGACAAAATAGTTATATCCATCGTAATCGTTGACTGGGAATCTTTGACAAGCAATCATCACATTCTTCCCTCCTGATCGACCTGATTTGATGGTGGACACTTTTCTAGAGATGAGACTAATGAGAAGATGAAAAGAGACACAAGCAGACCTGTGGTGCCGAGAAATTAGCAATTCACCATTCTGAAGAAATCCGGAGCTGCACAACCGAACGGCCAGAGAACAAGTCCTCCTCCGAACGACGGGGCAAGGCAGGACTCGATGAGACATGCGCCGAGCAGATAATTCGAAGACTGGAGTTCAAATCACATCGCTCCTCCGCCGCCGTTCAGTCTATGGTTTTCTGTCGTCCTTTCGTCAGCATTCGAATTTAGATCTCCCTTTTTTCTATCCAGGACTCGCAGATGGCCTTGCAACAGTAGAATGCACTGTCAGACACTGTGAACTGTGCTCCGGTGGTTGTAATGGCTCCTCCACAATGTCGTGTGCATTCTGTGAAGGTCGCTCCGGTGACGACGACCTTGCCATTCGATGCAAAGACGGCTCCTCCGTTGAAGCTGCTGGATGAGGTGCATGTGGTGAAAGCGCAGTTTGTGACGGAGAGGACGGCAGAGGCATCGGAGGGCTTGAATTGGATCGCTCCTCCTTCCCCATTTCGAGGATGGAGGCGAAGACATCCCCGATGAGTTGCTTCGTGTCTGAGAGAGTCTGCTGGCCCTCATTTGTCAAAGTTAAGTGGGAGAATGAGCAATCAAGAGTGAAAAGGGTGCGGACACGGCTGCCGCTGAAGAGAGTGCCTGTGCAGCAGGCATCGCATCGATCAAAGTTCGACGAGGCGATCACGACGGAATCTGTGAAATTATCCGACCAAACATCGTCCGTGTTGTTTGCGAGGAGGGAGGCCGGAATATTCGAAAAGTGGACGAGATGAGGTTGAAACGAGAGAACATTCCCGATGAGGAGGAAGGGAGTGTCCTGATTCAGAGAAGTTGAGAGAACTTCAATACGAAACAGCAAGACTGGTGTTTATTCGTGTGTCGACTGAATTAGGAGAGACACATGACCCGAGTGGTCGGATGAGCAAATTGAAATGTCAACCAGATTGAGTGTTCCACCACGGCTGACAAATGTGGGTGATAATGGTGTGTCGATGAGCAGGACGCAGTTCTGCATACTCAACGAGCTGCAGTAGTCCAATATTGTGATAGATTCATTTTCTGTTTATGAGATCGAGACCGTCCAAATCTCGATGGTGGAATTCCGCAGGTCGAAGAGGGTTGGAAAGAGAATACTGAAGAAATTCAAATGAACTCAGATTCAAGAGCACATAATTGACGGTAGATTCCACGATCCTATCAGTTGTCACTTGGGATGCGATGTTCTGTCTTGCCGGTCTAGAAGAGATATTGGTGACGTTCTGAGAATCAAGAACGATGAAATCAGATCAATTGTTCATACGGAGATTCTAAAACATGATGATACTCTTATTGTATACATCCATAATCTGCAGGGGTGTTCTGCACCTGATGGTCAAAATCAGTTTCCTTTTGTCAAATAGAGTGGAAATGAAAGGAAAATCATAATTTAAACCTTGTCGATTCACGCGCTGAGTTACAGGTGAAAAGGAGATCGGACAGTCCAGTCAGTCTGGTGACTATTTGCATGATTGCATGGGCGGATCAGTGACTCAAAGTGACTCGCGACAAAAGTATGGGGTGTGGTACCGATTTGTGCATGAACACGACTGATTCATCTGAAAATGTGTTTATATCTCAAAAATAGTGTGAAATGTGAAAGATAAACCAGAAAAGTCAATGGAGAGTGACGTGTGACGAAAGTTGTGCTGTTGAGGAAGAAAAAGGAGGAAGTAAAGGTGATGATCCATAATAAAGTGACCTTAGACTGGAATGGGGGTATTCTGGGTCTGCATTCCTCTTGAATTTACCTTGTGGGGTGAGTCACTGACTCGATTTTTTTTTGTGACTGGACTCATTGATTCTGGACTGACCGGTGCCCATGCCTAAAATCGTCACATGAAATCCATTTTACAGAAACAATTCCATTGAAATGAGATTGTAACTTTTGGAGATTGATCTGACCCTTTCAGAGCTTTATCAATTGATTGGAAACTGCATGTGACACTAAACCGAGACATTTTGAAGTGTGAAAGTCAAATATAATGCAAATTAATTGATTTTTTTTTGAAATATGTGAAAAGAACGAGAAGGGGACATCACCAGAAGAGTGGATTCGTAGTGCCTGTTTAGGCATATTGTCCTCACCCCCAAAGTGGTCGGGTGAGGTCAAATGTACTCACCTTTACCTAAAATGGTCGGACCAATCAGAACCCTGTGCATGAACCTTTCCTGAATTTCGATGCGAGCTCAGCTGTGCTTCGGCTGGTGTTGGAGTGCGAGAGGGTAAAATTGGACGTGATTTCTGCCTTGAGATTGTCAGAACAGGGTCATTGGAATAGATTGACGGCTAGAAATGTGGTTCTTGTTCGAGTCCTTCGTGAAAGCATCCTCGCTCCAGTGTCTGCAGTAATATTCTCCCTCTGCGCCATGTTCTCGCTCCATCGCGTTTCTATCTGCGAATGAACTCGTGAACCTCCAGTTCAGCCTGCTTCCACTGTTTGAACGTATTTTGGAGGTCAGGCTCAGCCACGGCCAACAACTGCGAGATGTTCGTCAGATTTCGCGACACTGTGTCGAGGTCGTCCAGAAGGAATGCGGCCACGAGATATCGAAAATGGAAGCGGAACTTCTTCTCGATTTCCACAGGCGACTTGACGTACATCGGGACATCCCCAAAATAGTCCCGCTGCTCGATCACGGAGTACACGCCGCAGGAGTCAAGGAGGTACTGGGAAGTGATGGGCGGTGAGGGCAGGGCACAGATTGTGAAAGGAGAGAAAAGAGTCAAAAATGAGGTTGAGTGAGGAAAAAAATGGGGGAGAGGAAAAGAGAGAAGTGATCTTGTGAACGACGATGGATCAAGTTCATACACGCGAATTGGATGTTCGGAGATAGTATTGATAGAGTAGCTGAGTAGTGTATAGAACGAATTGGGAACCACATTGAAAAAGTGGTGAAAAGCGCCATCTTTCGTCATTTTTTCTCAGTGACTTCATCAAAAACAGTGTTTTTCTTCGTGTGTATGGAGTGAAAATTTGAATGAAATTTTGACAAAAATGTTGAAAAAATATATGTTTGAATGACGGTGAGAGTCATCGATCAATAGAAACCGGATCAAAATCGGTGAAGTATTCGTCGAGATCTGTACCGTTCTGTAGTCAAAAATCGAAAAATTGGATCATAATTTTTGAAAAACGGCCATATCTTGACAACCAACGGAGATCCAGACTCGAAACCACTCGCAATCGATCGAGGACTCGATTTTGCATATAGAAAAAGTCACTAGACATGGATTATTCGCACAAATTCCTCGAAATTCCAGGTGGGCCCCGTGGGCCCCGATATAGGGGTCTAAAAATTCATTTACCAAAAACGTGGACAGACAGACATATGGACATATTTTTAGATCTTGAAAATATTTTCATCCATGGTCATATCCGACACGGCGAATTCATTGGTGCAAGTTTTATTGAAATCGGATCGGTAGTTAAAAAGTTATGGGCATTTTTTTTTATTTTTTCATTTTTTATTTTGTACTAAATGAATGCAACAGTCTTGCCAAGGCAAGACTCTCACCGAGGCTTCGAACCCGACAGGGGTCGAGAAATCTATAACGTCTCGTCAGAGACTTCGAACACTTCCAAGTGGAGCCAAAGACGTCGAACGAATGCAAAGCAAGCGTTGATCGAGTCGATGAAAAAGGAGAATTGTGAGCTCGTTTCTGAATACATTCACGGGTCAACACCGGTGACGTATGTCCATGAAGGCGTGTCATTTTTTTATTTCAATTAAAGAAAAAATAAAAATGAGTCGACAAAAATACAATTCACAAATGATTGAGAAAATGATTGATCACACACTGTCGACAGCCAATGGGAATTCGTCAGTGATTGACTCACTACAGACAGAAGTAGAAACGAATCAGAAAGAGGTTGACACACTTAAGAAAACAACCGAAGCACAGAAGACCGCAATATCGTCTATTCAGAAAGTAGTGAACACAAATGGATCGATCAGTTGTTCAGCCGGTCTTACAACACCAGAAATTGGAGGATTGATCAATGTGAATGGAGCGAAGTGGAACATATCAGAAGGATCACTTCCGAAGTATCCTGGAACATATCCGGCTTCAACATTTAAGTCTGGCATATCAATCTCACAATCGATTGCAGAAACTTCTGGAATTCAGTTCAATGGTGATGGCATTATCATGTGGTCTCCTGTGACTCACCAGCTTTGTATTACTACGATGAGGACACTGGTTCAGGAGTGTTTTCAATATCTACAACAGGAAGTTTTTCTCAACTGTCAGACAGAAGAGTGAAAAGAAATATTGAACCATATCCCGATGTTCTTGAACAACTGAATAAAGTGGAAAGTGTTCGCTATCAATTCAACACATTCGACTCGAAGATCAACAAAGTAACAAAGCAGATTGAAAATGAGACAGATGAAGAACACTTGAAGAACTGCAAAGAGAAATGTGAATGCTTGAAGAAGGAAAGAGAGAAGAAACACATTGGTGTGATTGCACAACAGATCCAAGAAATATTCCCAGAAGTCGTGAATGATTCCAATCCAGACTGTCTTCAAGTTGATTATGCAGAACTCTCTTGCTTCTGTATCAAAGCCATTCAGGAACTGAGTACAATTGTCGGACAACAACAGACAATCATCAATGAACTAATACAAAAATATAATGCACTGATCGAAACAATGACTAGTATTCCAACATGAGGTCAACAAGAAATTCATAGTACTCTTTGATTATTTTTCCATTGATTGTCTCCGTTGTTTCCATTTCAATTGATTCACCAGAACTGTCTTTGAACCAGATCTTCACAATTGATTGTCGAGTAGTTAATTCCCACTTCTTTCTTTTCGCAATCTGTTCGTTACAGAAAGCAACATATGAATCATTGTGTGCATCAGTCTGGATCCAATCACCATGAATTGTGATGTGTTGAGGAATATCCTTTGAAATGACTGTTGTTGAACCATCAATTTCTTCCTTCACATGGATGAGTTTGCAGTCAAGAAAGGAGATGTATTTTTGTTTTCTAGAATTGGTAAAATCATGAGGTAGTTGAGCAGTGTGAGAATTCTGAATTGAGAAGTATCGCTTCACCATTTGTGTTTTCAACAAAAATAAAAAATTCATCTTAATAACCACGTTTAACTTCTTCATATGCTTCTTGCAGACGACGATCAATGACATATCGCACTCGTGGTTGTCCATTCTCAATCCAGAACAACCAATATGATGCTTGATGGAATGCCAAAATCGGTGGAGGCGGACCTTCAGGAGTTGATGTGAAATATGGATCTTGTTCACCTTGTTTGATTGGAGTTCCTCTGTACACAATGTTGACTGATTCTGATGTTGAGATTCCTTCTTCACCACCAGCGATTTCACTTCTGTCTGTTGGAACCATGAAAGTGAAAGAAGTCGCATCTGTTACAGCTCTATTCCTCTTGTATTCGATTCCTTTGAAGTCAAACGTGCGTGGCATACAAATTGAATTTTCAAATTCTTCTGTTGCGGAACAACCAATGAAATCACCATTCACCATCATCATTTGATAGAACTCTGGCGAGATTGTTGACATCGGGAAATTGGAAAGTTACTTCCAAGCATTTCGAATTGACCAACGTAGTGAGGATTTCTGAAGACTGTACATTCATTTGGTCGTTCAGGGAACAAGCACATCAGATTCATGAGATTGTTGAGTTTGATACTGATATTTGACCTCACTCCCATTGCATTCGCTTTTGATTGGAACGATTGTGTGTCAATTCTTTCTGCTTTCAGGACATACAGAGTCTTTGAATACGTGTTGATGAGAGATTGTTTTGTTGCCTCTGTGATTTGATATCCATAGCAAATTGATGTAACTTTGTCCACTGATGAATTCAGAACAGATGAAACGACTGATTCGGTACGATACTCGGCAATCGGAGCATCCTCATAAACATCAAATTGTAATATCGGATTTCCCAATTGTGTGAATTCCTGTGTCACATTGGTGTATTCTCCTTCACGCATAAAATCCATCTGAGGACGATTTGTCATTTCACCCAATAACCTATCTGGCTTTCGATCGCGAGCATTCTCAAGATTGTTTCTAATGACAGTTGATAATCGAATCGGACAATACACGAGTGAATCAGTAGTCAAATGAAATCTCAAACGCAGATTTCCAAAGATGGAATTTGGATACTGATCAAAGGTACTCAGTGGAAGGAGATTCACAAATGGAATCACCAACGGAATAGTAAATGTGATCGTTGGAGTCTCTGGATCCTCGATTGAGAGTGATAGTATCCACAGACACTCGGATCCATCCTCTGTACATTTTCCCAAAGACTGTAGCAATGCTTCATATTGTTTTCTCTTCATACGACTTGAAAGTGTGATACAGAAATGATTCGTGAACATGATTGTTCTGAAGTGAATTGTCAATGATGTTCCCTTGACTGTCGACGAGTCTCATGTCTCGAATGGCATCTGATGATGATTTGTATCCGAAGCACATTCCGTAGACTTCAGCTCCTCCTTGAAAATGCATTGTTGGTTGATGAAACGGAACAGTAACGGTGAGATCAATTCGTAAATGACTCTTCGCAAACTCAGTCACATCATGTCCGTCATAGCATAATGGAACTTCAATCTCGTCTCCAATTCTACATGGCATGGGAGGATTTGTTGGATGCACTTCTTGGATGGAGTAGATGTGAGGTTCTGAATCCCACTGTTTTGGCATATATGATTGCACTTCAATTTGTTCAATTAATGTCGATGTTGGTTTGGATTGATTTGATCTGATACTTCTCATTTATAGAAAAATAAAAAATACAATATCATAATTTTCTTTTGTTCATTTTCATGTCGGAAGAATTCCTAAATCTTTGTGCAACGCTTTTAGTGTATGATTAGGATAGTACTCAACTTTTGGTTCACCATTGCTGAATCGTAATACCCACCACGTTGTTGCAGTGGTTGCTAGAATCGGTGCTGGAGGATGAGTAAATGTTGTCATATCTCCACCACTTTGACTTGGATTGTAGACATTGTAGTATGTGTCAATCAAACCTTGATATATTGGTTGGGATCGTAATGTGACAGGAACATTCTGACCTTTGGAACTGATGGAATCATTGCAATTTGTTGGACATCCGCTTCTCTGAGTTGAGAAGCACAAAGGAAGTCAGTGTTGTCATGAATCGGTCGCACTCTTGTCATTGTTTCACCTGAATATGAACCATCACCAGTGAGTTTCTCTTCAACGAGAGAATCTGTCAGTGATCGCTCTAAATCATCAGGAACAGCTAGGTACGAATCGAGATTGAGAGTTGACAATGCAAATTGATAGAAGCGAGCTCCAATCGTTGTTGTTGGTTGCTCTGGATAATACTTGTTGAGTAGATTCACTTGGATATTCTTCTGCATTGGATTGTGGAAACAAGTGACTTCATTATCGTAGTGACGACAGAGGAGCATGAAATCTTTGGCATTCACGAGAACCATTTGCTGAGTGCAATCAATTCCTGATGCTGTTGGTGTCTTCTGAAATGGATAGAATGAGATATTTTCAGCTGGAATTGTTCCAGGACGATTCTGATACATCTGCTTCAGATTCTCTTTCGCAATTTCCTTCATCTTGTATCCAGTACTCATGCAATACACATCATCAATTTTATAATCAAGAATGTTCAATGATATGTACTGATTCACACATTCTGGTTCTTTGTGACTGTTCCAGCTGAATTATAAACAATATCCTGAGTCACTGTTGGTTGTAGAAATGATTGACCAATTTGAACGAAATTCTTTGTGCACGAGGTGACAAGAGTATTCAGAAAATAGGGACGATGTTGAATGCAATTGGTAGTGGATTCTCGAATCTTTGGTGCTGTTGTCGTTCTGTTAACAATTGATGAAAGTGTATTTTCAAAGTAAGTTCAGGATTGACAGGACAACAAACGAATGCATCTTCATTTATGTGAACACTCAATTTCAGATCTCCAAAGAGACAACGAGGATAGTCAGTCATCCCTGAGAAAATGAGAAGATCTTCAAGATTGATTGACACACGAATTGGGACATCAATTGTGTCTCGAAATACTCCAGTTCCAGATGTTGTCGTGAATGCTGATACTGGAATATAAACACCAGCAACAGATTCATCATGATTCCAAGCATTTTGCCACGGAGTGTGACAATGTTTCGATTCTCTAATTGACTCTTCGGTTTGATCATATTATATATGTGCGATTCCATTGATACATCATTGGTTGTTGTACTTTGATTCTCTGATTGTTATGAAGTACAGTAAGGTCACGAAAGATAGATGCTGAATGTTTGAGACCAACGAAGATGAATATCCTCTCGTTCATGTAAGATCCAACTTTTCCAGCAGTAGTTTGCCAATTGTTCATTTTCAAAGTCGCTGTCATTGTGAACGTAATGAATGAATCATCAATTTGACAAATATCCTGATTCACAGTCAATGGAATAATTATTTCCTGTCCTTTGTAGAAGCGTGAATTCTCCTGATGGTTTCAATTCTTGAATGGAAGTACTATGTGCTCCATCATTCAGAAGGTAATTAATGTGATGTTCAGACATGAGTTGTTGTTGTATCTGTCCAACTATCGTCTCGTCATTGTATATTTTGATTGTGCTTCAGTATTTCGAGAATGATGTCCTGTTCTTTGTTTGTCAGATGTACTGTGTGAATTCATTTTATCAAAAATAAAAATATGCTTATTTCCGCTTTTCTTCGCTTTTGGTTTCAGCTTTTTCCTTTCTTCAGTATTATTCTCAGAAGCGGGCAACGCCTTTCATTGATTGATTGCGGCTGTATATCTTTCTGCATGGATTTGTTGGTCCGATTTCATCATCATTCCACCTGTCTGTGCAATCTTAGAAATGACTGGTCCCAGAGGGGAATGAGATTCAAAAATGGAGCTCAATTCTGAGAAATGGTTTTGCCGACTCCTGCTAATTTTGATAACCAACCTGGTGCCATTTATGTAACAATAAAAATATCAATATTGGATTTACAAACCTTTGAATTGAATTTTGGAATTTGACGACTGAGGAATGTCATCATTGGAGTATCGTCCATTTCGTGGAGGATCGTAATCAATCATTTGTCTCGCCTCTGCAAAACTTCGAACCCGACTGG